>JAVSCE010015201.1:0-105346 GCA_032199065.1 Smutsia gigantea
AAGAGATACATAGAGTGAGGTCTGGGAGGGTCGGTAGTGCACGAGCTTCTGTCCCCATGGAGTTGAGGTGTGCCACTCGCCTGATATGGATGTTTTGCCCACCTGGAAGCTCTCTGAATCCCAAACACTACAGGAATTTTTGGAGATTTCCTCACATAGACACGATCAGTTATTAACTCTCTTTCGAGCCCCTCCCCCTTCTCTGAAGAATGAAGTGGGAGGAACCTAAAAATCTAAACATCTAATCATGGCTTAGTATTTCGGGTGACCAGCCATCATCTAGGCGTCATCTAGGACCCTACCCAGAGTTGCCTCAATAGAATAAAGATGCTCCTAGTTCTCTTACCACTTAGGAATTTATAAGGATTTTAGGAGCTATTTCACAATAGTTGATGCATGGGATTTTTTCACTGTTATAATCCACAAAAGTTGCTCACATTATCTCATATTTAGCCAGTGGTGGACCTGTTAAGATGGCTCCAGTTATACAGTGAATATAATGTATATAATTTAACTGGAAAATTGGGGCACATGGCCAGTATAAGTCAGAGTCCCAAGACTCTGTGATTTCTTTCTTCCTTTTGTTTTTAATTTAAGTATCATTGATATATACAATCTTATATTGGTTTCAAATATACAACACAGTGGTTCAACAGTTAACCATATTATTAAATCTTCACCCCCACTAGTGTGGTTACTATCTGTCAATATAGAAAGATGTTACAGAATCATTGACTATATTCTTCATGCTGTACTACCCTTCCTGTGACCAACTTATATTATGATTGAGACTTTTGTGTCCCATTATCTCCCTCACCTCCCCCACCTGCTCTCCCCAACCCCTACCCCATGGTAACTACCAGTCATTTCTCAATGTCTATGAGTCTATTGCTGTTTTGTTCATTTTGCTTTGCTTTGTTTTTACATTCCCCAAATAAATGAAATCATATGGTATTTGTCTTTCTCCACCTGGCTTTTTCACCCATCATAATACCCTCTAGATCCACCCATGTTCTCGCAAATGGCAGGATTTCTTTTTTCAATGGCTAAACAATATTCCATTGCATATATGTACTGCATCTTCTTTATCCATTTATCTATTGATGGACACTTAGGTTGCCTCCATATCTTGGCTATTGTAAATAGTGCTGCGATAAACATAGGTGTGCATGTATCTTCAAATCAGGAATTTATTTTCTTCAGGTAAATTCCTAGAAGTGGAATTACTCAGTTGAATGGTATCTATATTTTTAGTTACTTGAGGAAGCTCCAAACTACTTTCCACAGTAATTGTGCCAATTTACATTCTCACCAACAGTGTAGCATGGTTCCTTTTCTCCACATCCTCACCAATACTTGTTAGTTCTTGTCTTTTGGATAGTGGCCATTCTAACTGGTGTGAGGTGATATCTTATTGTGGTTTAGATTTGCATTTCCCTGATGATTAGTAATGTGGAGCTTGTTGGTCATCTGTAGTTCTTTGAAGAAATGTCTGTTCAGGTCCTCCACTCATTTTTTAATCAGATTATTTGTTTTTTGGGTGTTGAGGAGTATGAGTTCTTCATATTATTTTGGATGTTAACTTCTTATTGAATGTATCATTTATGAATATATTCTCTCACAATGTAGGTTGCCTTTTTGTTCTGCTGATGATGTCCTTTGCTGTACAGAAGCTTTTTAGTTTGATGTAGTCCCACTTGTTCATTTTTTATTTTGTTCCCCTTGCCTGAGGATATGTGTCCAGGAAAAAAAATTGCTCATGCTATGTTCAAGAGATTTTGCCTATATTTTTTTCTAAGAGCTTTATGGTTTCATGTCTTACCTTCAGGTCTTTTATCCATTTAAAGTTCGCTTTTATCTATGGAGTTAGACAGCAATCCACTTTCATTCCATTACATGCAGATGTTCTGTTTTTCCAACACCAGTTATTGGAGAGGCTGTCTCTTCCCCATTGTATATTAATGGTTTCTTTATCGTATATAAATTGCCCATATATGTATGGGTTTATATCTGAGCTCTCTATTCTGTTTCATCAATCTATGGGTCTGTTCTTGTGCCTGTACCATACTGCAGCTTTGTAGTATAGCTTAAAATCAGTAAGCATAATACCCCCAGTTTTGTTCTTCTTTTGCAGTATTGAAAAGTCATTAATATTTTAAATTCAATGTAAAGCTTAAAATTTTAGAAAGAGTAAAATAAGGACAAAAAACACAATGCCTATCAGAGAAAATGCAAACAGTATATTCAGAAGTCAAATTATTTGGAATACAGGTGAGATGGGATAATGTGCCTCATGGAGCTGATAGCCAAAGAGCGTTTGGTAAGGAGTGAATGCTAACCTCCAATATTACAACTGCTTTGCTTTGAAACATTGTATCTCTTTCCTCATGATGAAGGCATACTTAACATTTTATTTTGCTACATAAAATACAAAAATAAAAGTAGATCAACTTTGAGGTATCCATATTTCCTCCTGGACTGCATGTCTTTTAAGAAAGCTAGCTTACAATTGATTTCAGACATATAGTATATTAGAGTAAGCAAGTTTTTAAAAGATGGACATTAGCACCATACAAAATATCAAATGCCATTGCTAAGAGTCTAATTTCCAAGTATTTATATTGTTTTGCCATTATCATGTGGCTCTGATGGGCACATTAAGTTTTATTGCCAATTTTAGCTATAACATTTACCCTTTGGACGACATATTCCCCCCCACCACCATATTTGCTTTCTACTTTCAATTATATGCTGTAATCACGGTATGAAAATGTTATCTCTTCTTTCTGGAAAATTATTTAGCAATCACTATTAAAATAATTTTTCCACACTTAATATTGAATATACTGGTAATACAAATGTCTTAACACCTTTATTACTCTGATCAATGTTTCTTTTTATAGAATAAGCATTTATTCTTATATTTTCTCTCAGCTACCATAACATTTATCATTATAACATATAGACCAGAACTGAGACTCAATAGTAGCACTGTTGTGACTTCATATTAAAATTCAGCGTTTGGCCTCACACCAGTGAGGATGGCCAACATCCAAAACACAAACAACAACAAATGTTGGTGAGGATGTGGAGAAAAGGGAACCCTCCTACACTGCTGGTGGGACTGCAAATTAGTTCAACCATTGTGGAAAGCAGTATGGAGGTTCCTCAAAAAACTCAAAATAGAAATACCATTTGACCCAGGAATTCCACTCCTAGGAATTTACTCTAAGAATGCAGCAGCCCAATTTGAAAAGGACATATGCACCCCTATGTTTATCACAGCACTATTTACAATAGCCAAGAAATGGAAGCAGCCTAAGTGTCCATCATTAGATGAATGGATAAAGAAGATGTGGTACATATACACAATGGAATATTATTCAGCCATAAGAAGAAAACAAATCCTACTATTTGCAACATCATGGATGGAGCTAGAGGGTATTATGCTCAGTGAAATAAGCTAAGCCGAAAAAGACAAGTATCAAATGATTTCACTCATATGTGGAGTATAAGAACTAAGAAAAAATACTGAAGGAGCAAAACAGCAGCAGACTCACAGAACCGAAGAACGTACTAATAGTTACCAAAGGGAAAGGGACTGGGGAAGATGGGTGAGAAGGGAGGGATAAGAGGGAAAAAGAGGCATTACAATTAGCAGACGTAATGTTGGGGGGACACGGGGAGGGCTGTACAACCCAGAGAAGACAAGTAGGGACTCTATAGCATCTCACTATGCTGATGGACAGTGACTGTAATGGGGTTGGTGGGGGGGACCTGATGAAGGGGTAGTTTAATAACCATAATATTGCACATGTAATTGTAGATTAATGATACCAAAATAAATTATATTAAAAAAAATTCAGTGTTTGGGGCAGAATAATGCTGGATAAATGGGTGTTGAAATAGATTGTATGCATTTCAAACCCTCCCTTTTGTTCTTTTTTTATCTCCTAGAAAGTTTCTATGTCTGATACAGATTGGGTTCTCACATTTCTGGAATTTCTTAATTCAATTCCAATTTAAACATGTCATTGATCATAAGTTTTTCCAACTGCCATTCTAGTTGCTTCATCCCTCTATCCTAACTCTATTTTAGGGGCCCACTCTCCCACACTCTCATTAGCACCTTTACTTGAAAATATATGCAGGAAGAAAAGGGAGACATGATGTAGCTCAGTTATTTCCCTTCTGCTAGAAGCTATCATTTGAAACAAGCAAGCAAAAAAATAAATAAATGAAAACCTAGAGAAATTGTATACATATGTATGGGTTTCAGTTATCAATGTTAACCCTGTTAATGTTTACTTGGATAGTTGAAAATTGATGGCATAAGCAATATTTTACTATAATTCACTAAATAATCTAAGGTACCTAAATTCTCACAGCCCTTACCAAGAATAATAATATTACCATGCAAATATTACATATCCCAAATTACAGAAGAAGAATAATAGAACTAGGACTATAAATAAGTTATGGTAAATATTAAACTGGGAAAATTTTACAAATTCACACTATGGTATCAAACATTGTTTTAAATGTACTAGTATGGAAATGTATCTCTTACTTAGACACATCAAACCTTTCCATTTCATGTTCTATTTCTAATGAAAAATTTGTGATTTAAGTGATATTTGGTTTAGATTTATAAACTTTGAGAGAGTTTATTTGGGTCGATGTTAAATATTTACATATAATTTTTACTTAAAAAGTAGGTGTGATATTCTGAATGACTAATGAATAATAATAAGTAGCTAATAGAGATATCCTCATTGGTATATGAACTAATAGCTGACTTGACTTGGTAGTGTATTTCTTTTTTTTTATAAGTTTATTTTGATATCATTAATCTACAATTAAATGAGCAATATTATGGTGATTACACTACCCCCTTCATCAGGTCCCCCCCACCAACCCCATTACAGTCACTGTCCATCAGCATAGTGAGATGCTATAGAGTCCCTACTTGTCTTCTCTAGGTTGTACAGCCCTCCCCGTGCCCCCCTAACATTACATCTGCTAATCGTAATGCCCCTTTTTCCCCCTTGTCCCTCTCTTCCCACCCGTCCTCCCCAGGCCCTTTCCCTTTGGTAACTACTAGTCCGTTTTGGGGTTCTGTGAGTCTGCTGCTGTTTTGTTCCTTCAGTTTTTTTTCTTAGTTCTTATACTAGTGTGAGTATTTCTTAAGGAAAAAAAAATGCTATCACAGAAGATGAGGAATTTGAGACATTTTCAGTGATGTTCACCAGAACTGATGACAGTTAATGTGGAATTGTGTTACAAAGGGAATCACTCAGTATACAATATTAGAAATATTATTGATTTAAAGTATATTATTTCTTTTTGGTTATAAAAATCAGGTGTATAGGGCTTTAAAGTTTATAAAGATATTTCATGAACTCTGATGCATATTCACTTCTATTCTGTAAGTCATTTGAGAGTCTGTTTGTTGAAATGATTTTATTAAGTAACATTAATTTGTATTCCCACTTGTTTGAAAAACTATAGATTGAAGCATTTTTAGTGATTAAGCCACATTTAATGGTATTTAATTCAGATACCCCACCCTAAATACTCATGATTCCTCTCTGGATGAAGATGAATGAAAATGACAATTTCAAATAGTTTATATTAGACTTTCAAAAAACATCTAAGAGAAAAAGGGACAGAGGGGTTCTGAATCTAAAATAATAGCAAATAAATGAATGTTTGTTTCCAGTTAGGACTTAAAACATTTTTAGAGACCATTGTTCTCACCCTAACAACAATAAAAAAATGTAAGCTAAGAAATAATATATGTTAAAAATAACAGAAAGCTGACAATACAAGAAGGAAACCTAACTAAATTTCAGAGAAAGACAAGTTACTTATAGGAGAAAGAGGCTCTCAGCTGTTCTTACCCCTGGCCAAGTGACAGTGACAAGAAAATAATGAACCTGCCAAAGAATAGAATAAGAGAAACCCAAACTGTTAATAAACCATTACTATCTGAGTGTGGACTGGTATGGCAAAATAGAATTCCAAAGTGTCCCAGCCACAGGACATGTTTCACCTACTCTTCAATTCTTTCCCAAGGATCTTCATCAAATGCATGAGTATAATGTGACAAAAACTAGGGGCAAGTCAGGAGAGCTGAGAGAAAGCCCTACAAAACACATTGGGTTCTCAGAAACCAAAGCCTAAAAACAAAGACAACAGGACAGATGAAAGAAATTTGAGATATCACTGGCTTTTTCCTGCTGAAGGCTAAGGGCTAGATTTGAAAATAAGAAATATCTTCTCTAGCACTGCAGAGAGTAAGGCACCCATCTCTGTGCTGGGGGAAGAGAAGAAGGATAGAAAAAATTTCCTGAGGCATAGAAAGTTCAAGGAAGATCTAAAGACTAAAGAAGACCCTACAACAATTCCAAAATTGAGTGACTAGACTGTCTAGCAGAAAGGTCTTCTATAAAAAATTATAGAACACTCAAACAAACAAGTAAATGGAATCTCTATTCAAAAGAACAAGTAGTTATAGAGATAAACTCAAAAGTGGAGAAGGAATTATCAGACATAAAATTGAGAAGAAGCATGTGGACTTGATGGAAAATATGCACAAGTGTGAAATGATGATAAATGTTAGCAGAGACAAGAAATCTTAAAAAAAATAGAAAAGAGGACTTCCGGGAAGATGGCGGCATGAGCAGGGCGGCAGAAATCTCCTCCCAACACTATATTTATCTACAAAAATACAGCAAATACAACTATTCCTAAAAGAGAGACCAGAATACACAGGAAAGCGCACAGCATGCAGCTACACCCGAGAGGACTCGGCACACCAAGAGGTGTATAAGATAAGGAGCCGTGATGCGGCGGGACCTGAGCACTCACCCACCCCAGCGCACTGGTGGGAGGAGAGGATTCAGAGCCGGGAGGGAGTGGAAGTACACCCCGTAAAGTAGCCAGCCCCGGTGATCTGCGCGGGGAGCGCTGACACACATAGTGCGGTGTAGCAGAGATTGGAGAGACAGAGGGGCAGGATCTGAGAGGAGAACGTGCCAGGGTGCTTGCAGCTGGCTCCCAGGAAGGAAAAAAAAAAAAAGAAAAGCGCGCGCTTTCTTCAGCGGTCTTAAAGAGACAGGAGCCCAGCGGAGGGGCCGGACTGCCCCGGCACACTCAGCCCAGCGGGCTGGGAGTCCTGGGGAGTTTTGGACCCCTTAGCTGGCGACTGGGAAAGCGTGGTCGCACTTAGACTTCTCACTGAGATCAACAGCCTCCCATTCGTTCCCACCCTGACCAGAGCTATAAAGGGCCCTGCAGAGTGGGGTGGCCACGGCTGCAGAATAGTGGGGCAACAGCGCCACCTACAGCATCTCCACAGAATCTACTCCTGGTGGGCGTTTTTTTGTTTTGTTTTGTTTTTTGTTTTGTTTTATGTTTTTTCTTTTTCTTTTTTTCTTTCTTTCTTTATTTTTCCTCTTTTTAAAGTCTTAAAGAGCCCAGCTGACATACGTGGCAACTACCAGCGACGAATTCTATAGCCATGAAAAGACAGAGGAATATGGACCAGACTAAAATCAACCAGACAACCCCAGAGAGGGAGCATGAAAGGATGGAAATGCAGTCTTTCTGAAAAAGAATTCAGAATAAAAGTCATAACCATGATGATGGACCTACAGAGAAATGTGCAACAGCTAAGGGAGGAAGTGAGGGAAGTGAGGAAAGACGATGCAGAAATAAGACAAGCGATCGACAGGCTTAACAGCAGAATGGATGAGATGCAAGAGACTGTTAATGGAATAGAAATCAGAAAACAGGAATACAGAGAAGCTGAGGCAGAGAGAGATAAAAGGATTTCTAGGAATGAAAGAATATTAAGAGAACTGTGTGACCAATCCAAACGGAACAATATTCGCATTATAGGAGTACCAGAGAAAGAAGAAAGAGAAAAAGGGATAGAAAGTGTCTTTGAAGAAATAATTGCTGAAAACTTTCCCTCACTGGGGAAGGAAATAGTCTCACAGTCCAGGGAGGCCCACAGATCTCCCAGCACAAGGGACCCAAGGAAGACAACACCAAGACACATAATAATTAAGATGGCAAAGATCAAAGATAAAGACAGAGTATTAAAGGCAGCTAGAGAGAGAAAAAAGATCACCTACAAAGGAAAACCCATCAGACTATCATCAGACTTCTCAACAGAAACCTTACAGGCCAGAAGAGAATGGCATGATATATTTAACGTTATGAAACAGAAGGGCCTCGAACCAAGAATATTGTATCTAGCACGATTATCATTTAAATATGATGGAGGGATTAAACAATTTCCAGACAAACGAAAGTTGAGAGAGTTTGCCTCTCATAAACCACCACTACAGGATATCTTAAACGGACTGCTCTAGTGGGAAGCACCCCTACGGCTAAAAAGATATCACGAGAGAAAATAAAATCATAGCAAAGAAAGCAGACCATCCAAATACCAACTAAAGGCAAAGAATAAAACACCTAGTATATAAAGAATGGAGGAGGAAGAATAAGAAGGTAGAGAAATAAAGAAACATCAGACAGTGTTTAGAATAACTTAACAAGAAAGTTAAGTTAGATTGTTAAATAGTAAAGAAACAACCCTTGAACCTTTGGTAACCACGAATCTAAAGCCAGCAATGGCAATAAGTACATATCTATCAATAATCACCCTAAATGTAAATGGACTGAATGCACCAATCAAAAGACACAGAGTAACAGAATGGATAAAAAAGCAAGACCCATCTATATGCTGCCTACAAGAAACTCACCTCAAATCCAAAGATATACACAGAATAAAACTGACGGGATGGAAAAAGATATTTCATGCAAACAACAAAGAGAAAAAAAGCAGGTGTTGCAGTATTTCTATCAGACAAAATAGACTTCAAAATGAAGAAAGTAGCAAGAGATAAAGAAGGACATTACATAATGATAAAGGGGTCAGTCCAACAAGAAGATATAACCATTATAAATATATATGCACCCAACACAGGAGCGCCAGCATATGTGAAACAAATACTAACAGAATTAAAGGAGGAAATAGACAGCAATGCATTCATTTTAGGAGACTTCAACACACCACTCACTCCAAAGGACAGATCAAACAGACAGAAAATAAGTAAAGACACAGAGGCACTGAACAGCACACTAGAACAGATGGACGGACCTAAGAGACATCTACAGAACTATGCACCCAAAAGGAACAGGATACACATTCTTCTCAAGTGCACATGGAACATTTTCCAGAATAGACCACATGCTAGGCCACAAAAAGAACCTCATTATTTTCAAAAATAATGAAATCCTACCAACCAACTTCTCAGATCACAAAGGTATAAAACTAGAAATAAATTTTAGAAAGAAATCAAAAAGGCTCACAAATACATGGAGACTTAACAACATTCTCCTAATTAATCAGTGGGCTAACGACTAAATCAAAACAGAAATTAAAGAATATATAGAGACTAATGACAACAACAACACAAAGCCACAACTTCTGTGGGACGCAGCAAAGGCAGTTCTAAGAGGAAAGTATATTGCAATCCAGGCCTATTTAAAGAAGGAAGAACATTCCCAAATGAATAGTCTAAAGACACAATTACTGAAATTGGAAAAAGAAGAACAAATGAGCCCCAAAGTAACCAGAAGGAGGCACATAATAAAGATCAGAGAAGAAATAAATAAAATTGAGAAGAATAAAACAATAGAAAAATTCAATGAAACCAAGAGCTGGTTCTTTGAGGAAATAAACAAAATAAATAAACCCCTAGCAAGATTTATTAAAAGAAAAAGAGAATCTACACACATAAACAGAATCAGAAATGAGAAAGGAAAAATAACGACAGACCTCACAGAAATACAAAGAATTATAAGAGAATATTGAGAGACTCTATATGCTAACAAGCTGGAAAACATAGAAGAAATGGACAACTTCTTAGAAAAATACAACCTCCCAAGACTGACCAAGCAAGAAACAGAAAAACTAAACAGACCAATCACAAGCAACGAAATTGAATCAGTAATCAAAAAACTCCCCAAGAACAAAACCCCTGGACCTGATGGATTCACCTCTGAATTCTACCAGACATATAGAGAAGAATAACACCCATTCTCCTTAAAGTTTTCTAAAAAATAGAAGAGGAGGGAATACTTCCAAACTCACTCAATGAAGCCAGCATCACTCTAATACCAAAACCAGGCAAAGACCTCACCAAAAAAGAAAATTACAGTCCAATATCCCTGATGAACGTAGACACAAAAATACTCAACAAAATATTAGCAAACCGAATTGAAAAATACATCAAGAGGATCATACACCGTGATCAAGTCGGATTCATCCCAGGGATGCAAGGATGGTACAACATTCGAAAATCCATCAACATCATCCACCACATCAACAAAAAGAAGAACAAAACCACATGATCATCTCCATAGATGCTGAAAAAGCATTTGACAAAATTCAGCATCCATTCATGATTAAAACTCTCAACAAAATGGATACAGACGGCAAGTACCTCAACATCATAAAGGCCATATATGACAAACCCACAGCTAACATCATACTTAATTGTGAGAAGCTGAAAGCTTTTCATCTAAGATCGGGAACAAGACAGGGATGCCCACTCTCTCCACTGTTATTCAACATAGTACTGGAGGTCCTAGCCACAGCAATCAGACAAAACAAAGACATACAAGGCATCCAGATTGGTAAAGAAGAAGTCAAATTGTCACTATTTGCAGATGACATGTGAGGATGGCTAACATCCAAAACACAAACAACAGCAAATGTTGGCAAGGATGTGGAGAAAAGGGAACCCTCCTTCACTGCTGGTGGGACTGCAAATTAGTTCAACCACTGTGGAAAGCAGTATGGAGGTTCCTCAAAAAACTCAAAATAGAAATACCATTTGACCCAGGAATTCCTCTCCTAGGAATTTACCCTAAGAATGCAGCAGCCCAGTTTAAAAAAGACATATGCACCCCTATGTTTATCACAGCACTATTTACAATAGCCAAGAAATGGAAGCAACCTAAGTGTCCATCATTAAATGAATGAATAAAGAAGATGTGGTACATATACACAATGGAATATTATTCAGCCATAAGAAGAAAACAAATCCTACCATTTGCAACAACATGGATGGAGCTAGAGGGTATTATGCTCAGTGAAATAAGAAAAAAAAAAAAAGACAAGTACCAAATGATTTCACTCATATGTGGAGTATAAGAACAAAGAAAAAATACTGAAGGAACAAAACAGCAGCAGACTCACAGAACCGAAGAACAGACTAATAGTTACCAAAGGGAAAGGGACTGGGGAAGATGGGTGGGAAGGGAGGGATAAGAGGGAAAAAGGGGCATTACAGTTAACAGATGTAATGTTGGGGGGGCACGGGGAGGGCTGTACAACCCAGAGAAAACAAGTAGTGATTCTATAGCATCTCACTATGCTGATGGACAGTGACTGTAATGGGGTTGGTGGGGTGGACCTGATGAAGGGGTAATTTAATACCCATAATATTGCACATGTAATTGTAGATTAATGATACCAAAATAAATTATATAAAAATTTTTTTTAAAGTATGGAGAAAAAAAGAATAGAATTAAAAGAAAATGATGTGAAACTGTATTGATGTAAATACATATGAAAATGTATGTTTAGATATATATAGATAGATAATCAGATACAGAGAGAGTAGATGGATGAATAAAAGATAATCACAAATGAAACTCATTAATTAAATTTCTGAATAAACTGAACATAAGGGAGAAAATAGGTGAACTTGAAGAGAGAGAAATGGAAAGCATTTAAGCTGAAACAAAACAGAAAAAAGTGAAAAAAATGAACAGGACATGTGAGATCTGTTGGACAGGTCAAATTGTCTACCATATTGTAATTGGAGTCATAGTTTTCAGAGTAAAGAAAGTCTTTAGCATTTTTTGCTGTGTAGATCTACTGTAATTGATTTCTCTCAGCTTTCATGGATCTGAAAACGTATTTACCTAACTAATTTTGAATGGCATTTAATTTTATTTGGATATAGAATTTTTAGGTTGGTAGGTGAGGTTTTTTTGTTTTGTTTTTGGTTTAGCACTGTAAAAATGCTATTCCATTGTCATTCAGCCTTCATTCTTTCACATGAGAAGTCAGCCATCACACACAATATTGTTCCTGCGACTGCATGTAATATATATATTTTTGTTTCTGTTGCCTTTAACACTTCCCTTTTATCCCTGGGACTTTAGATTATAGTTTCGGCAGAAATTTTGAAATTTCTCAGCCATTTTTCTTTGTAATATTTATCTTGCCCTGTTTTCTTGCTACAGTCCACAGAGTATAATTACATGAAGATAAACTTTATACATGAAAGACATATTATAATAACAAGAATTTTTTCCAATCCCTGGAAAAAAATAAGAATGAGGCTTAAATAAAAAAAATAAGTTGGTGATATGGAGTAAAGGAAGAGCATTTTACTGAAACTGAAGATATTAAGGAAATATATGTGCTGAGGTATAATCTAACAAAAAGGAGAGCTTAATGATGGAGAAAATGAGATGACTGATGATACAGTCCACTGAATGATGAGAGACAATGAGATCCAAGATACAAATAGAGGTAATGGACTTAGATTAAAGCAGGCAGGGTGCATTTTTATGGATCTAGAGGTTAATGCAAACTGAGAGATTAAGTACTGGTATGATGAAGTAGTTCTAATGTGATCTCTTCAATTTTCTTAAATAGGGAGGCAAAATGTTAATAGTTTGACTTAAGGAGAATTATAGCTCTTTTAAAGATGGTTGAGAAGTGTTTTCAGGCAATAATGAAGCCCTAGTAACGCTTTATCCTGAAGAACTTCATATTTTTTACAACCATATTTTCTTGCTAGGAGTAATGGTTATGTCAGGCTAATATAATGGAGAGTGACAAAGAAGAAAGGGAGTTGAAAATATTAGCAAGAGGACATTTATAGATATGGACTGTGAAATACAGGTCACACAAGGAGGCAAGTGCATTCTCACTGAAGCCACATGAAAATTCAATAGTTACAGACTAAATCTCTATAAGGAGGTCAGGGAGGTAGCACAATGGGTGAGATTAAGAGAGATACAAAGCCATGTGGGAATTAAATCATGTGTAAAGAGGGTGACTTCTGAAGTCTACTTATAATTCATGGCCTTAGCCAAGACAAGTTAGGATGTAAGGTACAATGATACTAGTTTTATTTCCTAAAAGTAAATGCTAATCAGTTTCTCCTCTTCCTTCCTCCATTTCCTTCTCCTTATGCTGTGTATCTTAGGCAGTTTCTGGTGATACAAAGGTAAGAGACATTTAGACCTTTCCCAAGTATCATTTTACCAGACAAATGTCAGGCAAACTTTAAAAATCCCCTTGAAATTTTCTATTTGAAGGACTTTTCTCCAGAGAGCAGATATCATGGAGTTGTTATATCAACATGTGCTTCTATCAACACACATTTCTGGATGCTTACAACCTAGTTTTTCAACTAAGTATAAGCACCCACACCTCCATGCTCATCTGGTATATTTGCAAATGTGAATATATTATGTTAGAGTAGGCAGTTAGATACACATGAGCCTGAGGGGAGAAAGGGGATGGCAGACCACCCGCATCTCTGCCCAGAGATGGCCTTTTCCCTTACACTAACCTTTTTTGTGGTCAGCACAAACTATTAAGGTCACTGGGACCTTCCCTATGTTACAGCATGTGTACTTAACGAAGACCTTGCTGGTAATGACCCTGAGGCCATAGTAGTATCATTATTATATAATTTACACTACAGTTTTGGCCACATGGTGGCTTTTGCTTAGATGTTCATGGGAAAAATGAGGAATACAAACTTGTGCAAAGAGGCTGAAGGGGAAGAAGCAAGAAGTATCCCAAAGATAGTGTGAGAATAACAAAATGGGAGGGAGGACACCAAATAAACCCCCAAAAAGATACAATGTAAAACGTGGTGGGCTGCTCCATCCTGCAGAGTCAGTCTGCTCCTCTGTCTCTGCAGGAAACTTTCCTTTCACTTCGCTAAATAAAAAAAAAAAACCTGCAGATTTAACACTCTATTGGGTCTCTTGAATGAATTCCTTCCTTGAAGGAGACAAGAATGAAGGAACTCCACAATTCACAGACCAGTAACAAAAAGGTGTTTTAGTTGTCAGTAATTAGAACATATGAGCTTTGGATAGTGTACAGAGCCCGTGGATATTAATATCCTGCAAAACACAATTTTCTTGCCTGCAATATCAATGAACACACCAGTGAGAAACACTGGTATAAGGGAATAGACACTCCCATGCTTTCTTCCTTTGTCCCAAAATATAATTGTATAAATAGATATGAGTAAATTCCAATGCTACATATACATAATTATTTTCTAAAATTTTATTAAAAGCAGAATTTCTTAAACTTTACTTATATACACTAAGATAAAATTTTGTGTTGGTATTGGTGCTTTATAAAAGGAGTCACATGCAAATAGCGAATGAACTGACTTTATTTGAACCTACTTCAAGATAAATTCTTCATGGAATTTTAGCTACTTCTTTAACTTACCTATTTGTCTCTTTATACCCACTGGAAATATAATGTGTTTGTGAAGATTTTCCCAAACTCCTTCAGTCAGAGTTAATTACTTTGTCTTCAATGTTCATATAAAATTTTGTACTAAATTCTACTACATGAGTGGCATTTGTATTACGGTGTTTTTAACATACACATCTCACACAGGATTATGACTTCCTTAAAGAAATGCAGTTTATCCTCCATTTCTGAATCTCATGTATCTGTATTGCCTGAAGCTCAGAAGATGCTCCATAAATATTTGCTGAATGAATCTATTTTGTTAAGCAAAGAACACTTGCAGTAAAATGACTGCCCCAGAGATTTGAATAAATGGGATATCTTTCTGCAAATATTGAAGTAAGATCAGATGTCTTTAGCATATGACATACATAATATCACCCAAACAGAAACAATGAAACTTTCAAGTTTTTTTCTCTCCTTTTTGGACTGAGTTGTCTAAAAATCACATTAAATTATTTCCATCATTCTAACAATGAAAAGATAAATGATTTGCACATGTAAAAGGGTATTTTTCTCTCAGCAATGATCATCTATTAAATGTAAGACTCAACTAAGAAGTCAGATTTATCTATAAACAAAATTCTAAACAAATTATTTTATATTCATTGTTCTTTCTGACCTATTTACTATTCTGCCTCTTCCCTGTTTCTTCATACTGTCGTTCAGAACTCTCTGAACCGTGACCCATACAGAACCTAAAACTATTGCCTTGGATAACAATTAGAAATATCAAATAACTGTTTGATAGAATTCTACACGAACCCATAATTCTTAACTTCCCCAAACCTCAATCAAAATTTACCCTTCATTTGATTGTTTAGGATTCCATTCTTCTTAGGAGCTAGCAAAATAAGGCTTAAGGAGAAGTGAAAATGGCAGAAAATGTTTTGGTGCCTATGTCAGTGTTAAATATCAGGTGGAAACTTAGTGTATTCTTATTAACTGACTGGATTTTTCTACCTATTAGAAACAATTTGGATTTTAAATGACTTCCTTTACTGAGCTGATTGATGGTAATCATTTCAGTAAAAATTCCAAATGGAATTTTCCTTGGCCCTTTCAACCTATTCCTTCCACACAGACACTTCATTAAAGCAGCTACAAACTGCTCCTGCATTCCTCGGAAACTTCCTTGCTACATTCATGAATGAGGTAGGACTGAAAACATCTGCTGTCCTCATTGGGTTATAGAAGCCTTGAAAGAAAATAATGTGTTGGGAGCATTATCAGGCACAGAGCTCTTGTTTTCTTGGAATACCAGCGATGCCAGCTTCTAGAATACAGATTTAGAAGATCCAAGGCCCTCACATGATAGCCACAGGCCCTGGCAGCTATAATGCTAGGGTCAGGCATTAAGTTCTTTCCTGGCATTTTATCTCTAAGGTACATCTTGAACACGTGTTTGACAGTACCACTCCATGATCTTATTAACACAGAGCCAATTATTTTTCTTTTCATTAATGTGTGGGTCTTCATGTGACAAGAAGACCACAGTTATATGACATCCTAACCGACTGAATTGTATTCTTAACTGAATATACTCACATAACGTAAACGATAGAATAGTTTTCCTTTTTCCTTTCAAATTCAGAACACTTCTACATTATAAACATGCTCATTCTGAGTTTTGTTGCTTTGGGTTTTTTATCTTTTAAAAGTATTTTCAAATGTATTTCTGGAAGGATACTAAAGGAGAAACTGAAAAAGGAATCTTGAGAATTGCCATTCAGATTAAGGTAGGAAAAAAAAATGATATCATTGACTCCAAACTCTAAAGATAGTACAGTTTGAAATTCTACCTCATAATAATGTATAACTAAGAAAATCTAATAAATAATATATGATAATGCATTATTACAAAGTCTACCTCATATAATAATACATTTGTCAAAACTTTATAATTTTTGAAGGTTCCTCGTTGTATTTCTATTTATGGAACTTTTATTTGACACCTACTACTGCATCATTTTTGCCAGATGCATTCAAATAGTTAAAAGGAACAGACCTCTTGCCATAAAATCAAAAAATCTTTGCATTTGCACTTCTCTGCTCCACAGCTAGATATGGATAAGTCACTTATACTCCCTCTTTTTCCCTCTGTATATATTTGGGTGATTGATAATTATTTCAAAAAATTGATTTTGAGAAACTAATGGAAATAATTCTGGAATGCCATTTGAATTCACCCACTGTTAGATTATTTTGGTAGTTTTCCTGAAAATGATCATTAAATTATAAGGGATTTTCAAACAATATAAAGCAGTAAAGACAGTTTCATAAATCATGGACTATATTCTCAGCCATTATGAGGATGGTGCTGTCAGAATATCTATATCTATCTATCTGTCTATCTATATACCTACCTACCTACCTACCTACCTTTCTATCATCTACCTTTTTATCATCTATAGTCCCTACATCCTAAGTTCCTTGCAGGCCTGACCTCCAATATTATTGAAGCATCATTTATATCAACTTTTATTATAGCTCTGAGATTCTACAAGTGCCTTTGAATATATGACAGATTTTCAACTGATGTGTGCACTAACCTGATGATTGCTTTTGAACCTCTAAAAGCAAGTAATACCTGCCCTGGCACCTCGTGAATCTTAAAGTCCCTGGGTAAGAGATGATTTCAGAATAGCCAGACGAAGGAAATAATGGCAACACCCAAGATATATATTCTAAGATATTGAGCAGATTCTCTACTTTCATAAAAGAAGCAACTGCCTCACTAGTTACAAGAGAAGGAAAAGTTATTTTCACATTCTACCTCTGTTTCTCTTAGACAATTATAGGTATTGTTATGTTATTGTGGCTGTTTCCTGTGTCTTACTTCATGGATGACCTTGGCCTTGGAGTCATTGTCCTCGCACTTGTGAAGTCTTTGGAGGCAGCAGTAACTGATGCCTCATCAAGCCTCCCATTGAGGGAAAAATATATATACCAACTACTTCATTCTACTCTAGTTAGTACCTCATTTGGAGCTCAGGTTACTGAGCACAAAGATTTTTAAACAGTGTAAAATAATGGAAAAAAGAAATACAAGAGTGCTAAATCTGTTATTATCTTCCTTTTCCAACATTCTTAGTTTTCCATTTTCAGCCAACAACTTTCTTTTCTTGGAATGAAAAACTAACAGAGTCAGAAATATATTTATTGTCTTTCCATGACATATGCATTGCTGGATAATGTGTACAATTTATAAAACTCAGTGCTAAAAATTGTAACAGTCTTAGGAAAAATGAAGATAATTTTAAGGCTTAATTTATAATGGAACTATCAAAAAGTGAAATTTCCCACCTGGCTATGTAACAAAATGAGACTTAGTTTTTTATAAGTTCAAAATAATGACATCCAAAAGGAATACTGTATTTTCTATTGGAAACATGTAAATATCTCAAGGAAGAAGTCTTTGTAGACATAATTTAAGATTATTTTTATTTTCAGAAATATTTAAATAAAACTGGGCAAGATGTTTACATCCTTACTTGCCTTCTTCTCTCCTGCTCACACACGTACATGAGGCTTTGGTTTTGCAATCAATTTTTAATGAGGCAAATTGAGATTTAGAGTATAATCCCTTAAGGTCCTCTATCAATTCCTTTCTATTAAGCTAATGACTTTTTAAAATGAGTTATTTTAGGGAAAAGTACTAATGAGCTTGTAACTGTTGTTTTCACCCTTTTTGAAAATCTGCAGGCAACACATGCTTTATGAAAGGATACTTTTTTAATTTCCAAAAAATGTGGTTTCCAACTGTAAAAATGATAATAATAATAATAAGATGAACTCTTACTCATCTAATGAAGGCCAGGAGCAACTTCTGTGGATCTTGTGGTTCTTCAACTTGCTTTTGACCAAAACGCTAAAAAATATTCAACATAAGCAGGGATATATTAATACATTCCATGCACAAATACCTTCATTAAAAATTATTTTAACCTTTCCTTTCACTCTTATATTGTTTAAAAATGCCAGATTAGTTAAAATTCTATCTCCTAATATAAAACAGTATCTATAATTCTACTGCACTTCAAACATTATGCTTTCTTGTTCAAGATGAAGAATTAAATTTTTTTTTGTGGGTCTTCTTTTCCTAAAACTTAATGAGCCAGCATATATTTTTCTCATTGGATAAATACTTTTGGAGACCAAGAATCTGCCGGGTTTTTTTTGGTATATAACCCAGGTTCCTGTAATCCTTTTTGAAAAATGAAAATGTAATAGTCTGTACAAGATCTTTTTGTGACTAAGCATCAAGTAATATGAACCTTATCTATAAATTAAAGTGCTTTTAAATAGAAGTAAGGAAGTTACCACAAGTTCCTATTTATAGACAATGCTCATAAGGAGAAATATACATCCATAACTGCTGGGTTCATAAGTAGAAACCTACACCTAGGAGCAAATTTGAGAGAGAAAAGGCAAAGTAAGTAGTAGGGGGACATGTTTGGAGAGAAAAGTACATGGGATGAGAAAAGGCAGTGATCCATACTCCCTTAATTACTAAAATGCACTCCTTCATGGTGATTTCCCAAATACTTAATAATAAATGTATTAAGAAAAATGTTTTAATGGCATAATTTCTGTTTTATTCTGTTTTTTAAATCATAAATAAAAAGCCACATAGAAAACAATTACAAATAAAAATCTGAGAAATGTATATGGAACAATTACCTCCTTAAAGAATGTTTGAATTAAATAATTATGTTTGTATTTTTTGGTAGATTTAGGTATACATCTTGTGTTATGTGAATTCAATTCCAACTCTTCAAATGTATCTATGCAAATTAGCCTCTTCTCTTTAGTTGCTTTCTTCTCCCTATCTCCACCCACGAAAACAAAAACGAACCATATCTCAGCAAATCAATCTTCAGTGCCTAATCCTACATTATGCTGCCAGGTACTTTCAGATACTCTGGTAATAACTGTACCACTCTTGGTAGGTATGTCAGGAGGAGTTCTGCAGTTCAAGGGTCTTTTAGGGTTCCAGACCCAATTCTAATGTGGAGTGGGGTGGTTCCCACACACACACCACCAAGCAATTCTCCTAGGTTGAGATATTTGATTTAGCTAGCTCTCTTAGAAACAGGCCTGTTATTTTTTCCTTTCCTCATTGGAATAGCTCTTCATGGATTTCTATTTTAGGTCCAGCTCTATTTTAGGTTGACTTAAACCTTATTTTAGACTGAGTTAGCCCTAGTTAATAAGTTAATACAACATCCTAGACATGCAACAAAATAATGATTTAATATTGAATTTTTGCGTTTAACTGAAGAACAGATAGCTTTTGAGGTTCCTAACCCGAACCAGTACTGGTTAACATTGGTGACCTGGTGACAGAACTGGTATTGTGGGTAACAATTAATGTGTCTTTGTGTGTGTGTGTACGTGTGTGTGTATAAGAGAGGGGTTGGCATGACAGACGAGTGATGCATGAGACATCATGCTTTAAGGGCACTGGATTAAAGATACTACCTCTTCTAACAAGTAAATGCACTTTGAGAGGGAGTCAACTGTACAGTGCATTAATTCCTCAATGCCATGTGCTTTCATCAGATCCTCACCCCACTGAAGCAAACCTTAGCACATAACTTTTGATGATGGAGATGAAACAGGATAAATTAAGGAAGAATAAAAAAAAGAGGAAAATTTCCTAAACTGCTCATCTCCAACTTCCTTATTTTTCCCCAGAGTTCCCTTCTTTAAATTTTAATGACTCCAATATTCAACACTTATTCAGGGACACTCTTCATGTGCTCAGAGTACTGACTATCTTCTGTATATGAGACCACCCATTAAAACACTAAGCAACTTGTGGTTTGTGAAATGTCATCTGTTTGTCCACAATTTACCATATTCAAAGTTATAGTACTTTTGTAAGGTAGTTATGTCAAATTTTGATTGCAATAAGTAAAATTTGGATAAATTGGCAATATTGAACACCAAAAGGTAAGAACCATTTTCAGAAATACAATGGACTGAGAGTCTTCCCTGGGTCAGTAAAAATGCTATACCCAGAGTCTACAGAAAAAAATTAAAAGATACATTATTTCATTTTCTCCATACCTGTTCAGCATTGTGACTAGCATAACAGATTTACATTTATTACATGTCTTTTGTTATATTTCCCCTGTCAGTACTGTATTATTCTTTTTTTTTTCAGTTTTTGCCAAGGGAGATAGACTAGCTTATTAAAATCGACTATTTCCATATTTATTTGCAAATATAGTAGATACACCTGTGTTGGTACCAGAGCTATTATATTTCTCAAAGAAGCATTAACTTCTTTGAATGAAGGGGTGAAGAAAGATTATCTCACCTTGTCAGTTATTGGATTCAGCAATACTAAGCCTAAATTTAAATTTAAATCATTCTCATATGTATATGAAATATAAAAATATGACTTTGTTGTTTAAGCAATATATAAATATCTGCATATGATAATGGGGAAGGTGACACTAACAGGGTCAATTATGCATATCCATAATATTGAATTATCTTTATATGTGAATTCTACTGAAATAAGAGAAAACATATCATAATTCCTGGTATATGAAACCAAAGTTAAAGCATAATAGTTAGATGCATATGTGTTTGCATTCATGTGTGTGTCCATCCATGTGTATATATACATGCAGAGGAGGGATGAGAAGAAAGAAGAGAAAGACATTTAAAACATTAACAATCATCTCATAAAAGTCCTTATTTTTTAAAATGAAGCCATTTAGTCTCTGAGGGAGTAAAATACTAGTCTAAGGTCCCAAGCAATAGCCTGTATTTAATCAACATAATTTTGACTATACCTACTTAACGAAAATAGGGGATGGAGAAGAAAAAAAGGTGGGAGAGAGAATGATGGCTGCATGGACTGGGGACTGCAGAGGAATTTAATCATGGTTATAAAATTATACTTTGCATAAGGATACTTTATTATATATTATATGTTATTTAAGAACATTTTTAAATTAATTTTATTGGAATACAGTTTATATACAATATTATATGGGTTTCTGATGAACAATTTAGTGATTTATTAATTATATACATTATTAAATGCTCATCATGATAGGTGTAGTTACCATCTGTCACCATATAAAGATATTACAATATTATGAGCTATATTCCCTATGCAATACTTCTATCCTTGTGAATTAATTATTTTATAATTTGAAGTTTGTACCTCTTAATCCCTTTCACCTATTTCATCTACTAACCCTTATGGTAACCAGCTGTCCATCCTTTGTGTTTATGAGTCTATTTCTATATTTTTGTTTTGTTTTTCAAATTCCACATATAAGTGAAACCATACGGCAGTCCTCTTTTTCTGACTGATAATTTCACTTAGCATAATACCTTATAGGTCCACCTATAGACATTTCTCCAAAGAAGACATACAGATGGTGAACAGACACATGAAACATGGTCAATATCAACCGATCATCAGGGAAATGCAAATCAAAGTCATAATGGGATGTCATCCACACCAGTCAGAATGGCTAATATCAACAAGACAAGAAATAAGGGTTGGCAAGGATGTGGGGAAAAAGAAACATTTGTACCCTGCTGGTGAGATGGAAAACTGGTGCAGCCACTGTGGAAAGTGACACAGAGGCTTTTCAAAAAGCTAAAAATAGAAGGACCATACCCAGCAATTCCATTTCTGGGAATCTACCCAAAGAAAACAGAATCACTCATGCAAAAAGATATATGCACCTCTATGTTTATTGAAGCTTTATTTGCAATAGCCAAGAGTTGAATGGGTAAACATGATGTGATACATTTATACAATGAAATATTATTCAGCCCTAAAAAGACAAAGAAGTCTTGTCACTTGTGAATATGACTTAAGAAATTTTCAGGATAATTATTTTTAAGTGATATTCTTCCTTTATATGTTGTGTAGACAATGCTTTTTCAAGTTTGCATTTTAAAAATTATGTCTTAATTCATTCTAAAAGCTTCTGCTGTCAAATAATTTTGATCAAAATCATGCATTTCTCTTTTTAAGTTTTAATTATATAGTCAGTTGAATGTAGGAGCAATACCATTATATTGACCAAACTGCTATCTAATGATTTATGTCACAATTTAAAACAATACAGCATCTCAGTGTCATTAAAACTTACATTTATGGCAAGTTATGCACTAACTGATCTATATTCAGTTACATGTAAATTTATGGCTAGTTCCTTTCTTGCCTTTTTCCTTTCCTTCCATTCTCATCCTCATTCCTCTAATCAGGTCTTTTCTCAAAGAGTAGTCCTTGGACAGATGACTTGAGACACTCATTGATTTTCAGATTGCATCCTCACTTACCAAAGTATAATCTTTAGAGGTGTGAAGTTTGACTTTAATATAAATTTCTCATGTGATACTTATACAGAAAAATTTTAGCACCTCAATCTTACTGCATGTAAATAGCATCAGTCTAGTTATTTACACTGAAAATTTAAAGAAAAATGAAAGAATAGAGAAAAAGAAATGTAATGGGTGTTCCTCTGGCTATTATTTCCATTTTACAACAGGACAGCTGGAAGTGAAAAAAATAAATACAGAGATATAGATTTTGATTCTGTGGAATTTGGTAACGTTTACTGAAGATCTAGGCCCAAATTATTTTTGTTGGCAGATTTGGAAGTTCTTGATATTGAGAAGTTTTTATTGATAGAATGACAGTTAAGTCAATTGCTTCTGAGAAAACCTCTCTAGCATCATTTTTTAATATAATTCTAAAGACTTTGTAAAATATCAATTAATGTTTGAATCCCATTAGTAAATTAGTTAGGATGTAGCTAAAAGCTGTCACAGAAATTGTAAAAAAAACAAACCAAGTAATGATGATTCACCTGTGAAGGAATTTTCATTTGGCTCGAGGGAGGTGACATATTAGTGATTACCATTAATTTGGTTTTTCATTTGTTATTAACAATTAATTTAGTATGACCCATATTGTATCCAATAAACAGAAATTAAATGGTTTTCCTTCATCCCTACTTCTGCTGCCCAGCACAGAGACAAGCCGTCCTACCTAGCTCTGCCCAAATTGCAGTTTCATGAACAAAATAAATGATTATTATTTCAACCAGTAAATTTTGGGGGTATTTGCAATACAGCAATAAATAATCACACAGCTGTGTCTGTCAGGAAATAAATATAAGTCCTTCCTCTCAGTGTGATGGGGTCAACATAGTTCCGGTGCCACCCCAAAGTCAGTTGATGAATTTCAAAACCGACTCTCTGCCTCAGCTAAGCCTGCTGCAGAAGTGGAGGTGAGATCAGCTTTCACAGATGCATCTGGTGTATGGAGCAGGGCAAGGTTCGTCATGTAAGGAAGGAAGAAGAATTGATGCCAGGAAAACACTCTGTAGTGTCCATTGTTATCTGCATACTTTCTCTTAGGAAGAAAGAGATCTCAGATACCATTATTTAAGAGAGAGATTGAAACTTTTATAAATGTCTTTGAAGTCATAAGGGTGAGGAGAGACTAACAGAGCAGATGAGGATTGATGAAATACCATATTAAAATTGAGGTTCTGCCATTTGGGGCCCATTTTCTAAGAGAATAGATCAGATTGAGGTGATTCAGAGATTCTGCTGGCGTATTTTGCTTTACTGAAGATATATATACATATACCCAGATACTTAGTACAATATATTTAAAAAAAAGAAAACACAACTACATGTAATAGATCAACTGTCTAGGTAAGTAAAAATAATTTCTCAATGCCTAAGTGAGAGAGAAGATGCCTGAACCCTTATGCAAAAGAGCTGACTCACAAGTGGACTTCCACAAGGCATATATCTTGGACTCGATATATGCTTTCCCAGTACTCCAAAGATAGAACACAAGCAGTGAGGTGGTCCAGTTCCCAAGCTAGAATATGAAAATAACATTCACCTAGGTGAATTTAGAAAAATTGCTTAGCTTTTTGAACTTTACCCATTAGTAATGATTTATTGAGCAGTATGCTCTAACAGGCATTGTATCCCCATCTGCAAAATGAAAATAACATACATATTTTTAATTGTTGTGAAGATTATATAAGGTCTGGTTTGTAAAAAGAAAAAAAAGAATTTTTATGAAAAAAGTATTTTTAAGAACATTTGATTATAAATCATGTGTCTTAAACTTTTAACAAACCCATAGTTGGAGAGGACTCAAAAGCAGAAACATATATGCAATATTTACAGAATGCCTTAACTGGTAGCAAAAACAAAATTATGAAGGCAGAAGAGAGTCCAGGTATCCAATAACCCGTAGAATGATATGTGATATTCTGGAACCACTTTTACCCACAACATGGGAATTGGAAGCGACATGGTTTATCTTTCCATTATCCACATCTAAAAAGGGGGTTCTGCAAACACAGTAGGACAGACTCAACCACCTTGTATGTGCATATGTGCATACAATTTTCATTCATCTTTGTTGAAAAAAGAAAAACAGAAATGACTTTATATGTTGTAATCCACTCCATGATTGAAATGTTTTTCAAGGTAAATTTAGTTGTACTTGACAGTATCTACCTTTTTTTCTATAACTGAAGAAAAGAGGCTTTTACCTCCCAGAGAACCTTTTCTTACACAGTTGCTACAATTTTTCACTCCTGAGTAATTTAAACTGCAAACAATAACCAGTGACTTCGAAGAACTGTGGTGGGAGATAAAAGGTTAATTTTCCCATCTCCAGCTGTCCTTGTGATAACTGAAAGGGCTACAGGAATAAATTATTCCAATGAAAAGAATATCCTGAATGTTAGGTGAGGGTTTTGATAAGTTTACTTGGGCTATAAGTGAACTGAAGGAAAATGCGTATCTTGAACTGACTTGCATCACGTTCTTAATGACGAGAACTCTGTATTTTATACAGAGAGCTTAACCAGTGCTACTTCCCAAGGAAACAACTACTCCAAACATATCTTTTGCTCAGTTTGTGAATTTTGTACACATATGGAAGACTAGTGATTATGAGGGGGGTACCATCTTTGCAACAGGTATGTGCTTTCAACACAGATGATTCATGTGAAGTCCCTTGGTAGTCTTTACTGGCTGAGCAACTTGAACAAGTTATTTGACACTTTTGAAACTGAGTTTTGTCGTATGTAGTAAGACTTTTGGTTGTAAACAATTGAGAAATGGCCATACTGCCAAAAATGTGATAAAAATGAGAGCAAGATGGCTCTATCATAAGGAGAAATGAAAAGCCAAATTTTATAGCTTAAATTCAAACACACCTGGGGATGAATATTAAAACTGTTGCTGACCAGTCATGTCAATTCAGTTATGCTAACTTACTGATCTACAATTTAGTTTCCCAATTTGTAAAATTTTGTGTTTCAAAAGAATTGAGGACTAAATGAGATACTTCACATAGTGCTTAGAATGCTTTGTAGCATATTATTAGTCCTTAAATGTTAACCAATAGCAACTTTCTTATTTCAATTAACAAAGTGATTAATTAAAAGACTAGTTGATGAACCAGGAATGAATGCAAGAGAAGAAAAAAAATCAAAGACCAGCATTTTCAGTGTTGTTAAGGGCAAAGAATGCCTGGTAGGTCAACAGACCCATTCTTACTTACAGCTAGATCTCTGTATTGAAGATCAGGTTGTATATGTTTGATGTTGTTAGACATTTAGATAATAGACATAATACCTCTTTGATTTCATCAAATCCAAGCAACCATCTATCATCTGGCTTCCCACTGGCTTGCACTGAAAATTAAAAAAAGAAAGTAATATGACCTCTCCAGGCTCAAATAAACATCTGATCTGATTATTAGGTATAGTTTTCATTGAAATGAATCACAGGTTATTAGTCTTCTGTGCATTTTAGTAGAAAGAGTCAGCCACTTTAGGCTTTATAGCATCTGGATATACAGTAAAGTTTCTGAATCTCCCAAACTGAGGACACGACATGGGATAGCCAACAACATTAAGATGTGGTGTATATTCAGGGTTCCATCTGTATTGACAGGGTGCTTTTCTAACTCATTGCATCCACAAGCTGCTTTCCCATGAGTACCGGTTTAATAAAGACTCCAAGGGCAGAATGTAAGTAAAAAATATCGGTTTCAGTTATAGAGCAAGGATGACAAAAAGTTTCATCATATTTACAAGGATTATGAGGTTGGTTTGTTTGATGTTGTTAGACATTTAGATACTAAACATAATACCTCTTAGTAAAGATACCATACTATTTATTAAAGATATATCTGCATGGTTAGGGAGTGGACTAGGGTGTGTGCAGAATTATATGCTATTACGGAATTACAAATATTACCTCTTGTTACACTAAGTAAATTATAGAAATAAAAATGGAAGGTAAGATAAATATTTAAGATTTTGACAATTTTATAACAACACAGAAGATACATGGCTAACTTTTCTTGAATTTGACTATTTAAGGGATGGCTGGTTTAACTTGTAACTACCTTTAAAACTGCATGTTACTTTACAGTCTTCCTTCTTTAGGGAATTAATTTTAGTAAGTAACAACTCATAATTAGTGGATCAATATTGTAGCTTGTACATTGTTGCTTCCAATTTTTTTGTGTGTTAGTCAAAACAATTTGTTTTGTTAAGTACTTTGATCATTCTAATATTTTTAAAACTGTCTTGCTCTATTATAAGTGGTTTTGGAAGTTTCTAACAAGCTGTCATTTAAATTTTCATGAATTTGGAATTGTGTAATCTGAAAGGAATCACATTTAACTTAGCCACAAAGGAAGAATACCTGAGAATTTTGTTGCAGAATTATAATTAGATTGCTCTTTTAGTAACGCATTTATAAATAATGTATTCGGATTTTATGTAATGAATCCTCTCCACACTGAGATACGTATAATGTATTAATTGTCATTTATTTCCGTGAAGAAGGTTTAAATTGTTTAAGTTTTCAAATACTCTTAAGTAAAAAATAAAAATTTTCATGTGAATAAAAATATAAATGCTATTATTCAAAGTATAACATGCAACTTGTTTTTAAGTATTTTCAAGAACATCAAAATACTATTTATAATTGATATATAAGTTAATGATGTGTCATTCTTATTTATTTACTAAATGATTGTCAAGTTAGATCTTTTCTAAATAATAAATTTATTGGTTTGTTCTATTTACAGGGCTTGGTACACTGAGTCAAAATTTCTCTTTTAAATTGAGGAAATCATATTTGTCTTCAATTCTGAAGACCTCTTGAATTTGTCTTAATATGTAAAATATGAATTTATTGGCATGTAAAACTATATATCTTTAAATGAATACATTTAAATCTTTGCTTGTAAAGATTAAGTTTTTTATAATACAGTGATGACCTATATTTCAAATATTTAATTATAATCTTTCTTTTAAAACTAATTGGTATCTTAGAATTAGAAAAAAGAAAATTCTCACATTTTTTTTTGTCACTGATAATGACCTTAGAAAATGCAAGGAGAAAGTTATTATTCCCTTTTCAAATTTGAGAACAGTGAAAGTCTGAAAGCTCATACCATTTATCTAAGTTGATTTGGCTGATGTTCAGGGAAATTATCAATGATTTGCCTCAGTCTAGTGCTTTCATTGTAACATTAAAGAATAATATAAAATAATGCAATACAATTCAATGAAATATGATGTTGACTACTATGACATAATATACAGACTCCCTCAGTTCCCATGAAAATTAATTTAAAAGGGATAAAATAATGATATATATTTAATGTGTCAATTAAAATAAAAAAAACAATCCATGCGTACCTAATTGTTACTTTGTGTATATGCTGCAATCTGGATATTGTTTTAACATTTCAAATGGGATTGTGTCTTGCCTGAGGGAAGATTTCAGCCCTGGACAAGTTCACTATGGATTCAGTGAGATCGAGAAATGACAATGAAATGTTCTTGGAGTTAAAGGGTTTATACCCAGCCTTAGACTCCCAGTGATTAGCCAAGGACTAGAATCACATCTGCTTCCAGCAGTCTGGAGGTCTGTAATCCTCCTCCCTCTCTGCCTCCACCTAGAACAGCGGGCAGAGCTCTCTCTACAGTAACTCAGTCAATAATAGCTTTTTGCCAACAGGTGTGGGAGCAGTAGCCAGGCAGGCCAGTTGCACATCAAGTAATTTAGAGTCAGGTGAGAATCCTGGCCATAGGACCTTCCATTTTCCCCACAGATTGGAAGGGAGGAAGTGGTTTTTAGTCATTTTACATCAGTTAAAACAATAAAGAAAGGCAATTATTAATTATTCTGAAAGGAGAAATCCTTTTGTAGTTTTCCTACATTTTAAGTTGTTATAGAGATAAATTTAATTTTCTAACCATTATTTTTAATATTCTTCCACATAAACAAATGATTTTTTTCTCCAGTCATCTTTATGAATATTCATAACAGAGACATGTCCCCCATCCTTGATAACTGCAAAGGAAGCTTTGTAGCCCCCATGAAAACCAGACTGAGCCACAAAGCAACTATGGCTGAACTCACTCCAGGAGTTAGGTCCAAATCTTCAGAACTGTTTCCAGTAGACGCTCACAACTCATTAAAAGGGTTTTTTGCCTTCTCACTCAAAAACATGACAGGATAAATGAATTAAGAACAAGAATTCTCTAACTCAGTCTTGAAATAATAAACTGAAAATTAGGTTCAATTCTTTAGGCTGCTAAAAAGAAGGACGATGGATAGCACAGCCCATTCTCTTTCTACTGGCTACATGAATAACACAAAACATTTAAGAAGAGTAATACTATGCCATGGTCTAAAAAAAAAAATCACATATCATTCTCCAGTGATTAAGAAGTGAATAAAATGATGTCCAAAACGGTTTTTACACTTGGCAGTAAGAACTTTCTCACTCCATTCCAACAGAGGTTATTTTCTTCCTAAACTTCCCAAACAAGATTTCACTTTGCAGGCAGTTACTAAATCTCTTCCCATCAACTTACAGTAAAGTTACACCCCAGAATCTGGCCTCACTAATCAAAATCCAATGATGACACAGAGAAGATATGACAAGAGAGATTATGAAGATTAAGAGAAGCATTAAAAGGCAAAGAAGGCAGAGTTTTTTTTAACTGTTTACATTATTTAAGGCAAGTTCTAACTTTCTTTTTTAAACTATAGTAAATTATTTACATTCAGTATCATCTGGCACTGAGGACATTTTCAGTGAATTTGCTGAAGGGACAAGAAATGCAATTTCTTACCTTTTAACTACAGTTAAGCAAGAGGTGCCTTGTTGTCCTTTTAGCCATTTCATGCTCTTTTTACAAAAGAAAAAAAGGAGGTAATTAATCTTGAAGACTTCCGCATTAAGCAAAAATTGAGTTTAAGTCCTGGTTTTACCTATTATTACCTGAGTAATTTGGGGGAGGTTAACCTAAGTCTCTTTTCCCTCCCTCCCCCATTCTCCCTCCATCCCTTCCTTCTTTCCTTCCTACCTTTCTTTCCCCTCATTTCATTTTTTTTTGGCAGAGAAATTCATGTGAACAATTTATTTTATTCAAAAACATTTAAAGTTTAAAAAGGAAAGCCATCATTTTTTTATCCTGCCATTCCCAACACCTGCATCCTGCTCCTAAGAAGCAAGCCAGCTGAGCTCATCTTCTCTACTTACCTGGATTTTCCTTAAAAATATATTTTTAAAATAAATTATTTTAGAACACTGTTAGAACACACAGAAAAATTGAGGACAGCACTGAAAGTTCCAATATATTTCTTATCAAGTTTCATTTATTGATAGCATCTTACATAAGTATGTTATATTTATTACAATTAGTGAACCAATATTCATACATCATGATTGTCTAATACCCTTTCTCTGTTCTAGGATTCCATCCAGAATTAATATATGACGTTTACTCATACATTGTCATAGGCTCCTTTGTCCGAATAACATAGACTTTTTTGTTTTTGATGACCTTGACTGTTTTTCATGATACTCGTCAGGCATTTTGAAGAATATACCCCAACTGGAATTTTTTTAATGATTTTCTCATGATTAGACGGAGTTACGGGTTTCTGGGAGGATGACTACAGCAATAAAGTTCCATGTTCATCACACTGTATGAAGGATACATGCTATCAGTCTGACTCGTGTCTGTTGATGTTAACTTAGGCCATCTGATTGAGATACTGTTGATCAGCCTTCTTCACTGAAAGAGACTTTTCCCACACTGCCCATTCCATACTGTACTCTTTGGAAGGGTGTCATTATGCACAGTACACACTCAGGGTATGGCAGTTGTGGTCCATCTCTCTCTCTCTCTCTCTCTCTCTCTCTCTCCAGAGAGAGCTACATAAACTTGTAAATTCTTTCTGCACAAGTCTGTCTCCTTTCTCATGCATTTATTTGTTCAAGTATTTATGTCAGAATATACTTTGTGGTATTATTCAAAAGTACTTAATTTATCGTGACACCCAAATTTTCTAACTGTTGTCACTGGAACCTCTTTCAGTTGACGTATGTGCTCTTTTGTCATATTCTTATCAACATGGGCATTTTCTTGTTACTGTTCTGTTTGTTTTGCTTTGTTTTATTTTGGGGTACTTCTTTACTTTCTTGCACCACACCACAAGATGTTCCAGGATCAACTTATATACTTCCTGCCCTAGTCTTAGAATCAGCCATTTTTTTTCAAGTAATCTGGGTCTTTTTATTGGAGAACAGTGTTAGCAAGCTAGACCTTTGCACTCAGTGTGGTCTTTGTGACTCAGCTGTTACTGTTTTTAGACTGTCTCAGCTGACAGAGCAAGAAAAAAATATATCTGTGTGGACTAACCAGTGTATGTACTTAACTATAAATATTTGTATATATAACCATCTATATCTACATTAAGCTAAACATGAATTCATACCGATGTCTCCAACTTTAATCCATTAAAAAATGAATCATTGTAGCCTCCTGCCTCAAGAGAAACCTAGTTCACCATCCATCATTCATAGCTGAGAGTTCCTTATGCTCTGCGTCCTTGTCTATCAATCAGTATTGCCAATGTTATTCGTATATAGTCCTTCTAATAACATAAGAGAATCACTTCATTGTTTTAGTTTGTAAATTCCCTAATGACATATAATGTTGACTATTTTTTCATAAGCTTATTTGCTATGTGTGTATCTTCTTTGATGAGGAAGCTGTTCTGACCTTTTGCCTTTTTACAGCTAAGTTGTTTATTTATTGTTGTTCCAATAGCTGTCTGTATATTTTGCATAACAGTCCTTTATCATGTATGTATTTTGCAAATATTCTCTCCTGTCTGTGGCTTATCTTTTATTCTCTTATACTGTCTCATATTGTATGAGAAGACATTTTTCATTTTAATAAGTTTCAACTTATTCTTTCACTGACTGTATTTTTGGGGTGGTATCTATAAATCTCACTGCCAAACCAAAGGGTCATAAAGATTTTTTATGTTTTTCTCTTCTAGAAGATTTTTTTATAGATTTTCATTTCATATTTACATCAATGAATCATCTTGAGTTACTTTTGTGAAAGGTGTAAGGCTCATATCTAGGTTTATTTTTTGCATATGTATCAGCATTTGATGAAAAGACTATCACTTCTCCACTGAATTGCCCTTGTTTAAATATCAGTTGATTATATTATGTGGGGTCTTCCTCTGGACTCTCATTTCTAGTCTATGCTTATATTATTGCACCAATTCCATGTTGTCTTGATTATTGTAGCTTTATTATGATCTTGAAATCAGGTTTTGTGACATCTCCAACATAGTTCTTCTTCAATATTGTGTGTTCATTTTAGGTCTTTTGTTTTTATACCTTATACTATTTGTGTGGATATCCATAAAATAGCTTCTTGGGACTTGTTCGGGATTGCATTGAATCGGTTCATCAAGTTGGGAAAAACTGACATCTTAACAACACTGAATTAGTAGGAATCTGCATGTAAGTTTTATAAATATTTTGTTAGATTGATACCTAGATAGTTCATTTTTTTTAAAGAGAGACTATTATAAATGGTATTTTATTTTAAATTTCAATTTTTAATTGTTCATTGCAGGTATATAGGAAAGCAATTCACTTTTTCATATTAGCTATCTGTGTATCCTGTGTCCTTGTTATACTAGCTTATTTTAGTTTAGGAGGTTTTATTATTTTTTCAATTTTGTGAATTCTTTGGGATCTTCTACATAGATATTTAGGCCGTCTGTGAACAAAGATTTTTTTTCTTTCTTACCAATGTTTATTTATTCCTTCCCAATACTGTTGTTTCTTATTCTTTATCTCTTTTATTGCTTATTGTACTAGCTAAAAGTTTCAGTGTGATGCTCCATAACATTGATGAAAATGGACATCAATGACTTATTCCCAATTTTAAGGCAAAACAATCCAGTTTCTCACCAACAAATATAATGCTGGCTATAGGTTTTTGTAGCTATGATTTATTAAGTTGAGGATGTACCCTCAATTTCTAGTTTGCTGAGTGGTTTTATCATGAACAATTGTTGAATTTGTCAAATATTTTTCTACATTAATTGGTTTATTCATTTTTTTTCCTTAGCTTCTTTACATGGAGGTAGCCTCATAGAATGACTTTGAAAATGTTCCTTCTGTTTCTATTTTTAAAAGATATTTTATGTGTTGAATATTCTAAGGTGTATTTCACAGTTGGTACTCCTTCCCTCCAACTACATGAGTCTTCAGACCTTCTTTCTTGACTCTTCTCCATGAGACCTGGTGTGGTTCCTAGAGGTAAAATTCTTGAAAATGTTTCATTGCCCTGGTCCTGCACATGCGTGCGCACACACACACACACACACACACACACACAAGATCGTAGCCATGTAGCCGCCATGAGCTTCTTACTGTCACACTAGTCTATACTTAGCCCCAGCAATTGGTAATAATTATCACTTATGTATTTCTGTAAAGTTTATGGTTCCAGATTCTCTGGTCCAAATAAGCAGCATCTGGAATCACCTGTCTCTCCACATTTTAGGGTTGGTGATGTGCCCTGAGAGAGACCTCAACTCTTTCATGGATTCTGTAAAGGTCATTGTCAGTTTTTTCAATTTTTTCTCGATGGGAATGATGACTTCCAAGATATCTGTGTATTGGGACTGAATCTGGAAGAAATACTTCCTATATATATTTCCTTTGGAAAGTTATCTGTCAATTTTTTCTGACAAAAGATGAGTTTTGCCCATTTCCTCTTAATCTCACACCCACACACATCTCGCATTTTTCCAAATATATTTATATTGTAAATTGTATCTATATCAATATTAGACACTGACCATATAATAAAACAGGTAGGTTGTTAAGAGCTGAGGCATAAAATACAGGTTTTAGTCTTATACAACTGTATTTTGCTTTTGTTACTATTGTTATTTTCCTTGTAGTTAATAACTGCCTGTTTTTAGTAGTTTAGCTTTCTAAGCTAAATTTCAAAAGACAAAAAGGAAGGAAGGAAAGAAGGGAAGCAGGAAGGTAGGAAGGGAAGAAGGAAGAGAGGAAGGAAAGGAAGAAACCCAACAAAGTTTCTCTCAATGTAGTTATAAGACATTCCATTCTTTATTCAATTCCCAATTTTTTCCTCATTACATCCCAGGAGCCATTATTCCTTTTGCTGTATTTTTGTGCCAAAATATGAAATCTATTACAATGCCAATGTCCTCAGAATCCTAATGACATTCTATTTCTCCCTTTTTTCTACATGATCTGTTTATTCTGTGTGGAAGCTTTTTGGATCTTGTCCTTACTTTTGGTGCCTGAAACATCAATGTTAAAATCAGAGTAGTAACTATATGAAGTTATTTTGAGGGTTAAATAAAATAACAGATGGAAATTCCTTAGTATAATAACTGGATAATCTTGCACATTAATACTTTTCATGATAATAAAATTGATAATAATAATTTTACTTATTTTAACTAGATATGATGGGATTTCATTCTTTCATGCAGTTGAAAACAATAATGCTCACATTTGTATGAGAAATTATAGATATCCCTAAGGTCAGTAGAACTTGCTTTGTTTAGGCTAAAGATAAAAATTCCTTTATAAATACAGTGTGTAGAAAGCAAACACAAATTCTGATTGGCAAGCAAACCAGGTTCCAAAGACTAGTGCAGCAATACTTTAGGATGTCGTATCAAAAAAAAGTATTAAAAGTAATTTAATAATAAATATAATAAATCCCCTGTCACTTATGTTTAGTGCAGGATTACATACAATAGATTAAGACCATGGGCAGTGCTGGTGACACAGCAGGTTTCCAAAGATGTTAATCTCTTCTTAAATTTTATGCCTATATTCATTCAAACATTCCTTAAATTTATGAGAAGCTTCTTATCATCCGAAAGATGTCATTTGATTTTGTGCACTCTACATTAAAAGAAATACAATGCAACAAAGTTTACCAGGATATTAATAAGTCTGTGTGGCAATAGAGTCAAGAAGCCTAAAACCATATCATGAGAAAGTGATAAAAACGTGTATTTAAGCTTAATAATGCAAAGATGTAGCTAACTTAAATTACATGAATTGTTTAAATGTGTTTGAAAGATTAGAAATGTCCTTGTAGTTGCAGATAGCTGAAATAAATGTTTGGAAGCAACACATTTTAACAAAGTATAAGGTATATTTATACTTATAAGAAAACTGCCTAGATTATGAGCAGCATTTGATTGGAGCATAGTAACATTTTTTTTTACTCCAAAGATATTGGAAATCTTTGAAAAAGTTGTCAAGACTATCAAGCCCAGCTGGAGTAGTGGTTTGACAATTTCATAATGTGTGATATCACTTGGAATGCCAGTGTAAAATCATATATCTGGGCTTCATCTTTTTAAGAGTATGATTTTATGGGTGATTTTCAGATGTGCTGCTGATGTAAGGTGGATACAAAAGCATTTGAGAAATTCTGGTCTGGGGTGTGACGTGCTGAGTTCTCAGGTTTATTTCAAATTTTCAGTTCATGAATTTAATAAGATAAATGCTTCTAGCAGAGATGTGATTCAGTCTGGGCCTCAAATAATGAGTATAATTTCACAGTGAATCTCAATATTGCAGAAAATTGCATTGCCTTGACTAGTATTACATATATCAGACAACAGTTAAGACTTTAACTTCAACTAGTTTTTTAATTATTAGCAATGCCACACTAGGGATAAAAACTATTTGACTTGATGATAGTATCTTTCCTGTTACCATATCTTAAAACATAATGAAGCAGAGATCAGGTGACATTCTTGTTTCTTTAGAAATTATATAAGTGATAATGTACTCTACATTAATGAATGTTGGTGTCATTGCAACATTGCTGAACAAACTTCAGTGTTTCTTTCGGAATACAATTGCTTTTTGAAGGAAGAAAAGTCAAACATTTTTTTAACAAAAGTCTGACCTATTTCAGAAGCAGGTGCAAACTCAGCACTACTTTTGAAAATTGACCATGTAAGTCCATTTGGCTGGAATGAACAATAACATCTCATTCCTATAAAAGCCTGTTACTTATTAAGACTACATAGCAGAGAGAGGCATAAGAATCTTACAATTCTATGATTTTAAATCTGGGAATATCATTTTTTATTAAAATAATTTTCCCCTATATGCATTTAAAATCAGGAGAGAAAGGTTTATGTGCAATTACAATATTTTAGAACGTGTGGTGATTCACATAGATTAAATATTAAAAATATTAGTATTCAAATGTTCTTGAAGGTGTTATATAACTAAATATAACTAATTTTATTTTCCTTTTGCATTCTTTTATCATCAAATAATCATAATTAAGAAGTAAAATCAGCTACAATATAGCAAGGGTATGGCTACTTTTGAACCTAAAACAAGGCTTCATGTAGAGATTTTGTAATAGTAGTAAATATTTGTGGTTTTAAAATTATATGACTTCCAAAAAATTAAAGACATGTGAGAAATAAATTTATTATATTTTAAAGTGGGTTACTTGCATATTCCAAATTAGAAAATGGTATAATCTTAATTAGTATGTAACTATTAGGTAGTGTATTAGAAATATTACATCACAGTTGAAGAAATACTATATCAGCCAGGGTATAGCTTTCTCACATTGTCTATGAGCAAGTGCCTAATACATAGAAATTATTTCCTTCCCAACAGAAAACACCTTTGCAAATGAAAGTCTGTTATTTAACTTGGGACTCTTGCATTTTCTTCATATTAGGACAGGCTCATCAACCAGAGCTTCTTTTTCATATTGCTATATGATAGACACTTCTCTAAAGCCCAAAAATTTGCTAATTTCTCCATCATTTTTTTCTACTTATCTATTTTTTTATTTATTGATAAATTCTTTAGTGCTATTTTCCAGTTTACAAATATGTAATATTTAACTATGGCTGGGCTAGTTGTTATTCCAGATACTGAGTATACTTTTTATTTTCATAATTACTACGTTTTCTTTCTAAATTTTTTTTTACTGTTTTTTTTTCTACCCATCAGTTCTTGATATATATTCATTTATTTTGTTTCATTACTTCTTGTCTTTTCTTCTAATGTATACTAGTGTTTCCTCAAACTTATTCAGGAATTTAAATCTGCTGAACTTCTGTTAAATTTTGAGTTATTGCAGCAGTTGCCTACATGTTACTTGTTTTATATAGAGGAATTAGCAAAGATAAAGTGAAAATATCCAGAAAAAGACTTGTCTAAATAATAGCTGATAGGTGAGTCTAGATCCCAGAGGTTTCCCAGCACTTAAAGCTTATGATGGCACATGAGCTCTGGAGTGAAGAAGTCAGAAGAACAATCTGGAAAAAAAAAATTCTGGTTCTTGAGAGTGTGGGACTACAGGAAAATACCTTCTAGTAAATCAGATTTCATGGAAATGTATTTTAATCTGTGTGGGTAAAATTGCAATATTTCCAGAATCTCTTGCTAGCCTTAGCCCATCTCCATATCAATAGGTAATTACAAGCACGCAAGTGAGGGCATATCTGGACTGGAAAGGTTAAGTGGGTCCTTTCTTCTGCAGCCGGATTGCAAAAGACACGGGAGAGCAGAAGAGGACAACTGTTTATAAGGAATAAACTGGTTTCTCCCACCTGATTTCTCTCTTTGACTGATTTCAATTTTGCCCCGGGATTTTCCCCCCAAGTTACATTCGGTAAAAGTGCCATCTTCGGGTGCTCGCCTGCATAAATATTTTGGAGAATCAGGATTCCATGTGAGCACATGGGTTGCCTGAAGTTAAAGAAAGAGAAAAAAGAAACAATAGAAGCACTAAAGTGTAGAGGAAAAAGGAGAGGCTTGAAGATTAGAGGTCTTTTATTTAACTTCTTTATAATATGAGCTTACAAGTTGAGTCAAGTACATTCTGAATTTTCATATTTGTAAAATAGTGATTAAAAGACTACCTAAATTACAAGACGGTCAGAGATAAGTTGTTTTTGTTTTTGTTTTGTTTTACTGTAGCTTTGATGTTCTTTGAAAGCTGTAGAACCATACAAATATACATTGTTATCAAGGCATAACAGAAAGAAATTAAGAAAGTAAATAGTGTAATTATGTTTTGCCTAAAACCGATTCTGGACCAGTAGTGGCTTAAATAATAGAGCTCCAGTGGAAATAGAAGAATATTTATCAATATGCTTTTAAAAAATATGTGCCTCTTAAGACAATTAACAATGTATCTAGGTCCTTTTGTAGTTGCTTGTAGGTACTGGGAGAAAACATAAGAGAGATTTGAGTCCATTAGATTTAGGATCTGTTACAGTTTTGTCATTTGTCAAATTGGTGACTCCGCAAAATACTATAGCCTCGTAAACTTCGTAAGTTTGTTGTGTATGCATTAAATGTGAACGAGTTACATATGATCCCTAATACATGCCTAGCACATAGTAGGCATTTATAAATAAATGTTCTTATCAAGGAAGCAAAAGCAAACAAAGCATATTTACCAGTTCACCTCTCTCACCTTCAACAGAGCCTGACTTCCAGTCAGCAAGGGAAGTGAATCATTCAACTCCCTGGGCTTGGGGACCACATTCAGACCATCTCTGTAATGAGAGCACCAGCATGGAAACCCATGGCCCTGCCATCAAAGCATTAGACCAGCACAGGAGAGTTTCAGTTGCTTGCAGGACAGTGGTCATGAGGATGTCCTCTCCTTTAGTGTCTCCCTGCAAAGCCTATGGCAGCTTAAACTTGATAACTCCTTATCACAATTCCAGACTAAGGAACCTCAGGTTTAATGGAATTCCTTTCCTGATGACAATGGCAATAATTTGTGAGACAGCCTCCTGTTGTTCAGCTTGTTGCTGCTGTTTTCAGTGCCTAATGAATCACTATGCAACACCTCATTGCATGTGAATTTATGCAAATGGACAATTAAACAAGGTGGTTATTTTAGTCAAATCAATCAGATATAGTATCTATTTGAAACAATAATGTAAGCATAATTGATGGTGCATAATTAATAATTAACCAAGGCTGCTAATAATTAAATGATAAGAAGGTATGAAAGAAGAAAGCTCCAAGGAACTTAAGACTCTACAGGAGAAACTGAAAAGGCCTTTTGCCTCATTTCCTCAAACCACTGGAACACTTTCTTGCTGCATTTATAACCATATCCATATCTTGTGAACCTGAACACTTGCTCTTGTCTCTAGGAACATTCTTGAGGTAGTCATCTGAATAAATATGTTGGTGTTACAGAATCCCAGTTGAGTTGGAATCCTGTATCTTTCTGTGTTTCAATCCTGGCTTTAATGCTAACAAGCTACATGACCGTGGCTGCTTAATTCAGCTATTAATCTCTGAGTTTCACATTCCTAATGTATAAAATGAATACTGTGTTATATTACCATCCATATATAATTGTGGTGAGGATTAAATCAAATACTAAATGAAGAGGTCTTAGATGTGTACCATAAACTTAAATATACTAAATAAATATTCATTATAATTATGATTATTATTTCTCTTGAAACTATATAGTTCTCTTTTCTCCACATATAAGGTCACTTTATGACAAGAATTTAAATCATAAATCTCCAGCTTTCCATGTAGTTCTAGGCCAAGAAACCCTTGTTAAAAATTATGGAGTCACAAAACCAAAGGCACAATCCATGAAAAACCTAATTGGTAAGCTAGACGTCATTAAAATTAAAATATTCTGCTCCAAGGAAGACAATATCAAGAGAGTAAGAAGACAATCCACAGACTGGTAAAAAATATTTGCTAAAACATATCTGGTAACAAACCAAAATATACAAAGAACTTGTAAAACTCACCAATAAAAAACTAACAACCTGATTTAAAAAATGGACAAAAGATCTGAACAGATACCTTACCAAAGAAGACAAACTTTTGGTAAATAGGCTTCTGAAAAGATACTCAATATCATATATCATTAGAGAACTGAAAATTAAAACAATGAGAAATCCACATATACCTATTCTAATGGCCAAAACCTAGAATGCTGATAATACCAAATGCTAATGAGGATATGGAACAACAGGAACTCTCATTTATTGCTAGTGAGAGAGCAAAATGGTAGTCATTATGAAATACAATTTGGTAGTTTCTTACAAAACTAAACATACTTTTACCCTGCAATTCAGCAACAGAATTCCTTGATATTTCACAAAATGCGCTAACAGTTATGTCCACAAAAAACCTGCACAGAAATGTTTATAGCAGCCTTATTCATAATAACCAAAACTCAGAAGCAACCTAGATGTCCTCTGATAGATGAGTAAATGAATATGTTGTGGTACATACATACAATGGAATATTTTTCAATGCTTAAAAGAAATGAACTACCAAGCTAGGCCATGAAAAGACATGGAGAACTTTAATGCATATTACCAAGTCAAGAAGCCAATCTTAAAAAGGTTACATATTGTATGATTCCACTGTATGACAGTCTAGGAAGGCAAAACTATGGAAACAATAAAAGATCTCTGGTTGTCAGGTACTAGGTGGGGAGACAAAAATTAAAAGATGGAGCACAGAAAAAAAAATTAGGGCTGCAGAACTCCTCTGTATGATATTATAATGACGAGTACATGTCATTATACACTTATCCAAACCCATAGTATGTGCAATACTAAGAGTGAATAGTAATATAAATTATAAATTTAGGGTGATAATGATGTATTAATGTAGGTTCATCAATTTTACCAAATGTACCAGTCTGGCACAAGATGTTAACACATGTGCGTGTGTGAGGGTTCAGGGTGAGTAGGAACTCTGAATCTTCCATTCAATATATTTGTGAACCTAAAGTTGCTCTAAAATATAAGTTATTTAGAAAATAGACTCTAAGTCTCTTCAATGTTCATACTTGAGACAACACCACAAATCTCATTTAATGTCATTTTTCTTTCTCCTGGGACTATTCAAATTCAATTCATTTAATAAAGAGAGGCCTATTAAGATTGTCAACTTTTTGTGTGGGCATGACAGCTTGAATTTTTAAGATGTTGATCCATTTCATCTAGGTCATCAAATTTATGGCATGGAGTTGTTCATAATATTCCTTTATGATTTTAATGTCCATGTGATCTGTGGTGATATACCCTCCTTTGTTTCTGATATTAGTAATTTGTGTCCTCTCATTTTTTCTGTTAGCCTGGCTAGAGGCTTCTCAATGTTGTTGATCTTTCTAAAGAACCAGAGTTTGGAGGTGGTGATTTTCTATAGTGTTCAATTTCATTGATTTCTGTTCTAATATTATTTCTAATACTTTGTTTTTAACTTGCTATCCTTTTTCTACTTACCAAGGTGGAAACTTACATGACTGATTTTAGATCTTTCTTCTTTTCTAATATGTGCCTTCAACGACATAAATTTCCCTCTAAGAACTGCTTTTGCTGCATCCACAGATTTTTATACGTTTTAATTTCATTTACTTAAAAATAGTTTAAATTTCTCTTGAGATTTCTCCTTTGAATCCTGTCTTGTGAAGTAAGGTGTGGCTTAATCTGAAGGTATTTGGGGATTTTCCAGTTATTATTTTGTTGTTCTTCATTTCTAGTTTAATTTCATTGAGGTCTAAGATCAGACACTGTATGATTTCTACTCTTTATAATTTGTTAAGGTTTGTTATTGACCCAGAATGTGGTCTATCTTGGTGAATGTCTCATGTGAGTTTGAGAAGAACATTTATACTGCTGTTATTGACTAAAGTAGTCTATAGATGTCCATCATATCCAGTTGGTTGATGGTATTATTGAATTCAACTACATCTTTACTGATTTTCTGCATGCTGGATATGACCGATTCTTGTGGAGGGTTGTTGAAGTCTCCAACTATGATTGTGGATTTATCTATTTGTTCCTGTAGTTCTCTCAGTTTTTGCCTCACATGGTTGGATGCTCTACTGTTAGGCACATATATGTTAGGAATTATTATGTGTTCTTGGAAAGGGGACCATTTCAACATAATGTACATCCTTTCTTTATTTCTAATAACTCTTACTTGGACATCTTCTCTGTCTGAAATTAATAGTTACTCCTACTTTCCTTTGCTTAGTATTAATGTGGTATATTTTTCTCCATCCATTTACTCTTAGTCTTTATGTATCTTTAATTTAAAGAGGAGTCCTTGTAGAAAACATAGTTGTATCTTATTCTTTGATCCACTCTGACAATCTCTGTCTTTTCACTATTGGACATAAATTATTGCCATTCTTAGTGATTATTGATATACTGATATTGATTATTGATATATATTGCTATTGGATTGATATCTACCATAATTGTTACTGTTTCCTATGTGTTGCCATTGTCCTGTGCTCCTATATTTGTCTTCCCCTCCTTTCCAGCCTTATGCTGTTTTAATTGAACACATTATATGATTCTATTTTTCTCTCCTTTCTTAGCATATCAGTTATACTTATTTTTAAGTGGTTTCCTCCATCACTTCATACCCTGTCAATTTTCACCTTCCTCTGTTGAATCCCATATCATATTGCATATCAACTATACTTCCATAAAAAAATTCACCTCTTTCTGTAATCTTCTGCACATTGTAATCCTGAGTTATCCTTTCTCTGATGCCATTGTACTTCTTATTACACTACGGTGTGTTTTGTGTTATCTGAAATACAAACATAGACACCAAAAAGGCATTGCTCAATTATTATGCAAGCAAAAATCCCATTCTTACACCTGCACAACTTTTTCCCCCAATTTAATGTTAAAGCCATTCACTAAAATTTAATACATACTATATTAATTGTATCACAATAATGTACTGCATAATAGTCATGCCAAAACTCAACAGGTTTCAACATTAAGCTTTTAATCATTTCACTGGAATGAGAGCAAGAGATTTAGATTGACCTTGGTTGAGTATAGCTTTCAGTCCCTGCCAGGAGCAGTACCAGATCTGGGTTTGGTTGTGTGTCAACTGATTGAGACTGTCCTTTCTTGGGTGACTGGATTATTGGTATTCTCCGCTTTGTTACATGTATCTTCAACCACCTACATGTAAACCCAGGCATATTTTAAGGGAGATGATAAAGACACAGATGAACAAGTAGAATATATAAAGGTATTTTCAAACCTTTTCATGGCTTCAAGTCCATTAACATCCAATGGGCATGAGTCAGGATACAAAGATCAGATTCAAGATCTCTGCCCACAATGGGTTGGCACTGGAAAGTTATATGACAAAGAGTGTGGATTAATAGTTGGTGAAGAATTAGAGCCAAGTGCTTCAATTTTGCATATGCATTACACTTTTTATTTTTAACTAGTTTATGATCTATAGAGCACAAACATTTGAAGAATTCCAGTTAGTAAATTGGTTAAACTTTGCCCAGAAAAAGTACACAGGATAATGACTTGAAGGAAAAAACGTATGTCCTACTTCTGACTTTTCTACCTTTAGGAAATACAGCTACTCAGAGGAACAAAAAAGTACTCTGCAAATATCAGTCTTGGGTGTGTTTGTGTGTGTGTATCTAAGCAACCAGCACATTCAGTAGTCAACAGGCAAGTCTCTAACTACCCTACTAAGTAATGTCAGACATAATTAAGTTTCTAAGACATGTGACATAGTACTACTTCCTGATCATTACATATGTATGTGTTTCAGTTGCCATGCTGCATAATTATCCACTACAAGTCTTAATAGATTGAAACAATGACATTTTTTCTGCTCACTAATCTTTAATTTAGGCAACACTCTGTGGAGATAGCTCATCTCTGTTCCTCATGACAACCGTTAGGTCACCTAGAAGGCTGAGGATGATTTCTAGTGGTTGATACTACAAAGACTCAAATAACTAGGGACTAAAATAGTTGGGGCTCCTAGGATATCTTTTTCTTTCATTATATGGCTTCTTCAATATGAAAACTTCACCATAGACATCAATGTGTCAGCTCATGGATCTCAAGGTCATGTCCCAGGAGGCAAAGACAGTCTACTAGAAGCTCTATCATCTTTTGTTACTTAGCCATGGAATACATACAGTGTCACTTCTAGTGCATGACACATGCCACCATATAATCTTTTTTTGAGGGAACACCATTCAGACTTCTCCTTTTGATAGGAAAAGTATCAAAGTTCTGAAAGAGTATGTGACACCAAATATATTGTTATGGTAATTTTTGTAAAGTACAATTAACTATAGAAGCTCCAAGACTATAACCCTGTCACATTACCCACCCAGATAGAGGAAGCCTCTCCCTCCCAGCATGGTTCCATGGTCTCTAGCATTTCAGCTGATGCTTTGAAACTTTTGGACCTGAAAAAATAATCACTGTTTGTTCCATTTCTTGAGGATCATGTTCTTTTCTGGTATAAAAGTCCTTGTAAAGTCTTATTAGATAAACACAGTCCCTAAATATGTACAATATTTAAAAATTACATTGCTGATATGTAGGAAAGAAAATGTGTTCTCCTTTCAGTTTATGATGACAGATTCTACTTATCTAGCTTTAGAAGATAATTGATTCTTTATCAGTTTCATAAAATATATCTGAAATTAAGTTATTTATTCCTTATAATTTCTCCTTGAAGCTCCCCCACCTCAATACTGCCCTCAGAATGCGTAACCCAAGAGAACAGGAACTTGTGTGTTTTGTTTTTGCCAGTGTATTCTAGCACATAAAACAGTTGCATGGATGACACAATTAAAAGCAAAATCAATTATGATTCTAAGCAAATAAGAGACTTACTAGGGAAATAGGGCCAGACCTTTAACACAATGAATAAAAAGAAAATCTTTTTTGTCAACAAGTTTGAGAACTTGGAGTTAGAACTCCCATGTGGAGTGAGTTTCTTTTCTGTTTTCAGGCAAAAGAACTGAGGTCATTTATTCAGATTCTTCATGAGTAAAGATTTATAGTATAGTAAACAATGACTTGATATTTTCAATGTATTTTCAGTGACTGAAAAAAATACCATAGAAATTTCTAAGAGATTTATAAAAAACATATTTAACTAGGCAAGGATCTAGAAAACCCTTTATTGTTTTGTGAAACTCTTAAAACTGAAATAAACCATTCCTATTTCTGTAAGATGTTTTACCAGCTCTATTTATGAGTTGGGCCAAAGATTACAAGGCAAGAGAATCCACTTAAAGAGAAGGCTTTAAGCATCTGCCTTTCAGAGATTATTTTAAGTGGAACTATGCATATAAAACTTAAGAAACTTAAGTAAAGAATACATCTCTTTTTTTGAATTGGAGATGATTATTAAAATTCTAATGTAAATCTTTGTCACTTAAGATTAAGATTTTGATTTTCATAAGAAAACAAATTACATTGAATTGAATCAGCCTTTTACTCTGTCATTTAACACCAGCAATACATGGGGAAAAGAGGGTAAATGTCAGAGGAAGACACAAATGGATTCATATTCCAACTCTAACAACTACTGGCTGTCTTTGGGTAAAGCATGAGACTCAAATATCTTCCTATTCTTTTAATTGACAAAAGAAAACTTATCCTACACTTTGGCTTTTGAGATTAAATAAAAAGTATGTTTAAAGATAAAACCATGCATGCCTGAGCAATAAATAGCTGTTGATATCCTATTTCTTACTATACACTTGCAATTAAATAAATTATATACTTTCCTAATTAAGGAATATAAAATGAGTGACTGAGCAGAAAAGATTAAAATACCAATCACAGGGAGCTAGGAAAAGGTGTGTATAGTGACACGAGCTTCTCCTGCATAATAGCACTGGGGATATTAGATTTAAGAGGAATTCATGAGGACAGTAGTTAACAAACATTTAATCAGTTCATACAGCATGCCAGGAACCACTGCAAGCAAAATAATGTGCCCCACAGCAGAATTCCTCAGAATCCATCATCACATTTTAATAAATATCTCAACAGCCTCTTCTGAAACAATGTGAGTTTTTATGAGGTGAATAAGCTCATATATGCTTGATAAATAAGGGGCTGATGTTACCACAATGGAGAAATTTATTTAGCTCAAATATGATTTTTCCTAGCCAGTTAATTTTGGGGTAATATCAATTGAACACAGCAAGCAATTATGGTAACAGTCCTGTATGTCATGTCAATTCTCCTCCTGTGGCTCAGATTGACCACCTGTTCTTTTTGGGAGCTGTTTTCCTGATATGTATGCATTTTAACCTTGTCTTCATGATTCAGTCACCCCAGCAATTCTTTAATATATTTTCTCAAGCTACTTTTCTCTTTTCCTTTGAAGGTAAAGCCTTATATTTTCCAGATTCGTTTTTTATTTATTTCTGCAGGATTTAGTATGCCTTCCTTATGCTGAGATTCTATTTGGATTATAATTGTATTTCATTAGCATTCTGTTTATAATAGGTTTGGAATGATCTGCACCAATCCTATTTTTCCCAGGAGCCCCATTTTTTTATGCACAATTTTTCAAAATACAAGATTTTTTAAAAATGCTATATCACATTATAGAAGAAATTTATTACTTCCCTTAAAAGCCAGAGAAATAGAAGTTACACTTGAACTCTTACTTTCTAAGAAGTAAGAATTTCTTAGACAAGTCACCCTTTCTCTAAGAATTGTGCCCCAACTTCTAAAAACACAGGCAGCCATCACTACAACTGGACACCTGGTTTCAGTGCAGCTCTCATGTACTGTCCAAGCCTTCTGGACACTATGCTGATCACATTTTAATATAATTTCCCAGTGATTTCTCAGGTTCAGATATAGATTCTCTCTACAATAGTTGTAACAGTTTACTACTACCTTGCACAGCATTTAGCCCAGTGTGTGGGATGCAACAGGAGTTCAAAAAGTGGTTTTCTGAAAAACAGAATGGATTGAGGTTTCACAGTGTAGGGACAGAGAATGCTTTGTCCAGAGGGTCCACACTCACAGTGATCATATCACATCTCTGTTATCATTATCAATAAATGTAATTGGTAATTTCATCTTATATTTTTTAGCCATTGTAGGTTATCAAAATCCCCCCATTTCCAGTATCCTGTTCCTTTTACAGCAATCATTCTTAAGGTAAGTTTTACCACCAAATTTACAGGTGGTTAAATATGAGGGCCAGAGGGTCAAAGCAGTTTATCTACAGTTCCGTGGGTACTTAATTATAGCTCTGCTGCCTTCAGAACCCACGTGTCTGATTTCACAGGACCCATCTTTTAGAATCAGTAGTTATTCCCAGGCCTTCCCGCCCAGCAAGATTTAGGAAAGGATTATTTAGAAAGCAAGGTTTGATTCCTGACATATTATCCTTTCTGTTCCTGTGGGCTAAGTAGAGAAGGAATTAACATATTTTGTATGGATTAATGCTTTCATTTAATATCTCTGTGGAGAAGGTCTTAGAACATTGTGCTATGTTTCATGCATGCTGATGTGAGGAAGCAGGAGAGAGATGCTTATTTGTTGACATTTTGGTTTGGGTAAATAAAGTGACCTTTAGCTTCAGTCACAAACTTGAATTTAAGTAAAGATAAATGAAAGTCTGAAAACCCTGGCTGAAAAAACAAGTATATTTTGAATGAGGTATGCCTTGTACTGAGAGGAAAATACTCATTCCTGCTCCCCTTAGGCCTACTTTCCCTTAAAATATCCAGCTATTCATGAAAGATAGATTACATAAACAATTTCTGATCAAACAGGTTCATTTTTCTTTGCAAAGGCATTGATAATATAATTTTTTTAAAGATCAAGTTCCTCAGAAGATGTAAAACATCATAACCCTCCACAGCACCTGTGTGCCCTTCCTCAAGGGGTTGTATTCAGGGCATTCAATGGTTCAGGTGCTGTGTTAAATGGCGGGACTATTGAAGAGAATAGAAAACACAGCTGGAATCTATGCTTTTTAGAAAAAGCAAGACTTAGTAAATTATTTTTGCATCTATATTATGAAAATAGACCCATTGTCCAGATAGAAGTAAACCTATAGACATAAATTCACAATTTTGCCTAAAAATAACAGAATGGTGAACTTGCTTAATGTTATAAAAGTTTTGGCAAAAAGCCAGGTTTCAATTATCTTTCAGGACAAGCCAAGGGATTTTCCAAATGAATTCAAATGTCTGTCTTCTGTAACACTAATCTGCACTGCCCGTATAAGACTCTTTTGGATTATAGTCTTATTCTAATTTTTAGGGGAAAATTTTTTATTACAACTGCTCCAGAAACAGTTCATAGAGCATCCAGTCCCTGCTCAAATCTGTCTTTTACCTCTGCTTTGTTTCCTGTAACCAGTTTCAGATTCTCAACAGGAACGTCCTTTCTCCTTTGACATGATGTGACTATCACTATAGTGACCTCAGCAGAGGAGTGACACATGAAGACTTCACATTCTTATGCCTCACTCTCATAATTTTCTAATATGCCATGATTACTAATACATGATTGATGTGTGTGGGTAGCAGAAAGGGAGAGAGAAAGAGGGTGGGGGAGAGAGAAAGCACTCCTTCAATTCTTTATACTATAAATCTCTTCCATCCTTGGAGAACTCTTACTTCTCCACACAGAACTTAGTATTCCTCTAGGATTCCCTCCACTCCCTTCATTCAGACAATGGCAGGTAATAATTCAAAGATTATTATTTTTATTTGAAAAAAATAAAAAAAGATTATTCTTGAATACCTCAGAGGGCTTTATCAAAACAGTCCAAGAGCTGCCCTGGGATAGCTAATTATATGTGTCCACTTGACTGGACCACTGGATTCCCAGTTACTTGGCAAACATTAGTCTGGGTGTGTCTGTGAGGGTGTGTTTAGATGAGACTAATATTTGAATTGGTACACTGAGTAAAGCAGATTGTTCTCCCTAATGTGAATGGTCCTCATCCAATCAACTGAAGACTTGAACAAAGAGGCTTAGTCTAATGCAGGACAACGTTAGCTGGGACATTGTTCTTTGCTGGCCTTTCGACTTGGTCTGAAGCATTGGATCTTCTTGGGTCTAAAGCCTGTTGGCTTTCAAACTGAGATTTACACCATCTGCTTCCTGGTTCTCAGACTGGAATGGCAGATTTGGGACTTCTTAGCTTCTGTAATCTTCTATAAACATGAGCCAATTCTTTGTTACAAATTTCCCTCTCTCTTCCTTGATATAAATATATTCATATCTCAGTATAAATATGTCTATATCCATACCTTCTATATCTATATCTGCCTATATCTCCTGTTCTGTTTCTCTGGAGAACACTGACTTAATACAGGGTCCAATCCCATTAGAGGTCTTACAGCCAGTGTGAAGTTAGGCATGTGCTTTTTAAAAAATTTCCCTTCTGGTAAACTGTGAACTATTGGGCAAAGCACATGTGTGCTTGCACACACACACACACACATTCCAAATGCCCTGTGAAACCATACAAAGAACTATTTTCCCAAAGGCCATGCAATTCAGACATTCCCATGAGCTGCAAACTGAGTGCATTTTTTACATTATCACTCAGAGTAGTTTTAGTTCATGCCTCATCCCTCTTCTTTTCTACACTCATTTCCAGGCAGTACAATGGAAATAATTCATACAGAGTTTTTAAATTGTTGTGGTATTTTTTTCAAAAACTTGGAGCCATTACACTCCCTGCCCCCAATATATAAACAGCCACTCCTTAATTCTGCACCATTTGGACAGAAACTTTGCAATTCCAACATTTTCCCCTGGGACATCTAAAAATATTTTATTGGCATGTGCTTTTTCTTCCAGAAAATTCCTTATGTGGAAGAGAAACTATGTGATAAGGACGTACCTGCCCATTCCAGAGAAAATCCACAAGCATCCCAGAATCTCAGAGTCATGACAGACTCTCCTTACACTCAACCTGCAAATTCTACCCCCGGGTGGATGCCACATAGCATCACAAATGATGTTACCATTATGACAATATAAGCACACAGAGGACAGGGACTGAAGTTTGTTCTTTGCCTTCTGCTCAGATCTTAACACAATGCCTAAACATAACTGGTGCTCAATAAATACTCTCAAAAGAAAATTGCAATAGTCCATGTATTCAAAACACATTTCCTGGGAGCAGCACATTAGTGCCAGGAACTGTGAGAGAAAAAGGGAGTGAAATGTTCAGGAAAGAATATGAAAAGAATAAAGCAGTCTTACAGTCAAATAACAGAGACATAGAAATAAAATGCTAAGTGTTGGCTAAAGGGAAGGCAATATTATACAGGAGCTTCTATGGCCCAGCATAGTTTTCTGTTTTGTAGCTCATTGTATTTGAAAGGCAGATTGCATTTTTTTCTCAGCTCATCTCCTTTTTATGTGTTGTTAAGCAATGAGGCAGAGCATTTTATCCCATTTCCATCGAAAACTTTAGTTCTAACGTTCTCAATGAGTAGAAGCATAAAAACTGAATTATAAAAAGAATAGATTCCCCGTAGCAATACTACAGTGATTTCAGAGTGATTTTTTGAAAAGATAGATTATTAAATTTAACCGTACCAATTGTGTCATGATGCTATTAGTCTGCTTGATATTCATCTTCTATTGTTTTTTAATGACAAGACATACGAATTCAGCTAGTTTGGGATATTTATTATAATGATAGTTTAGTGTCACTTTCTCTGAAAACAACTATTTAAACTACCTATTGTTAAAGTTAAAGGATTTTAAATCTATTGAAGTGGATGACCGAAAGATAGAACTGGTGCATATTTGCAGAAGTTATATCTTGCTTCCTGGAGAGTCTCTGTGCTAATTATAAATGATCAAATTTACACTTCAAAACAAACCTATGGGGTATTATTCTTGGTGTGCCTATATAGTGAACTGAAGCTATAGGGGGAAGACAATGCTGATTGCTTATCTGTATAGGCCCATAAGTGTCAAAACTTAGATTACCTATGGGTCAACTTCTTACCCAGCAGGTTATGTTGCCTCTCATCGTGGTGAAGAGGGAGAAAAGAGGAGGAAGAAGCAGAAAGAAAATGTGTAGGTGAACTCTGAAGGACATTTTGAGGACTTTATCAGTTCAGACAGCAACTTATTTTTAAGGCTTCTATCTCTTGCCTTCTATCGGACCTTACAAGGGCTCTTTTTTTGTCTCTCTCTTCAGCCTGAACACTGGCGTTTCACAGATATCTCAACCACACACCCTATTGTCACACAGAAATCCCAGAATACTCTTTACCTTCTTGCCCCAACTCCCAGAATTTCAGCCCAGGATGTTCCAGGCCTTCCCGTGCACCAGTAGTGAGCACTCAGTGGTGTTTTATCATCGGACAGCCTCAGGCAAATATTTTTAGAGAGCTCATTAAAACGTATATGGCAGAATTCTTGACATTGCCATTTATACACAAAGAAACAGACAAAACAAAAAGAAAATAAAAACAATAGTTATCAATGAATCAAAAGAGAGTGGAATAGACTAACTTTTGGTCTAGATTTATTATTCATTTTCACTTAAGTATTACAGCTGTGAGTGAAGAGTAGCCAACATTTTATAATCAATCAAAAACCTTTTTTGGCTCACTTTGCAAAAAGAAACAGGTTTGGCACTGCTGTTTCATTTTGTTTTTCATTTGTGCTATTGTCCATCAATCCTTTCCAGACTCTTCGAGGTAAGCAAAATCCAAGTTTGCCAACCCCGTGGAGTATCACATATTGTATTAAATTTACCTGCTGCTTTAAAATACCCCAATCCAGCCCCATTATGCAATTATTTTCCTTGAATATTGAATTATATTTCCAACCTTCAAATATTTATAAAAAATATCAAAGAACTTCATTTAAAAAGAGAGAAACATGTTGGTTTGTGAAAGAGGGAAATGCTATTAAGCTTCTCTATATTTCCCTAATATTTAAATTCAAAACTTTATTTTAGAGCACATAGTGCACTGCAATCACGAGTTAATAGGCAATATTGAGAAACCAAGCGCACCATCTTTATAAACATATATCTCTTCAAAACAGTAGTTTGATAATAGCATTTCAGATCTCTGATGATACAGAGCAGGGGCTCTGGTGCAAAAGAAACTCCATAATCCAAGGTGACTTCCACATGAACTACAGAATCAAATCTGCCCCTCTGCATCACATTAAGATTCTCCAAGACCCTAGTCACTTTTGTATTTGTGGGCCCCTTCTTCAACTAATAAATAATAAATTACAGTTTTCTTTTTAGTATAACAATGAGCATCCAGTCATTCTCAACTCATTTAATATCTACACTTTCCTTGCAGATGTTCAGTAAAAACTCTGGAGACATCCTTGACTCCTTTCTTTCTGCCATACCCTGTATCAAACAACTAAGAAAACATATTGTCTCTACTTTGATAAAGATTCAGACCACTTATTATAATTAGTACACATGGTGTTGGGGGGATCATGAGGAAGACAGTGTAGCAGAGAGAAGACAAGTAGTGACTCTGTGGCATCTTACTACACTGATGGACAGTAACTGCAATGGGGCATGGGGGGGGACTCCATAATACGGGTGAAGGTAGTAACCACGTTGTTTTTCATGTGAAACCTTCATAAGAGTGTATATCAAAAATACCTTAATTTTAAAAAATTGTAATAATAAAAAGAAATGGACTACATCCATGCAACATGGATGAGTTTCAAAATAATTATGCTAAGTAAAAGAAATCAGACAAAATAGGGTCTATATTGTACATGATTACTTTGTACAAAACTCTAGAAAATACAAACTCATCTATAAGGGCAGATAGAAAGCAGGTAAGTAGTTGTGAGGAGTGAGGGGACACAAGCAGTCTTAGGGAGTTGCATAGGGAAACTTTCGAATGAGATGGGTATGTTCATTATCTTGACAGATGTATACATGTCAAAACTTATCAAACTGTTTACTTTAAATACGTTCAACTTAGTGTATATCAACTGCACTTCAATAAAGCTATTTTTAAAAATCCAAAAAAAAGAAAAAGAAAAAGATTCAGACCACTGCTCCCTCCTTATGTCCCATTGCTGTCACTCTCTGGATTATTTCAACAGTCTAATTGGTTGCCCAGTTTTTATCCTTTTTCTTCTCCTAACCCTTCTCAATGCAGAGGCCAAAATGATTCTTTAAAAGAATAAGATATTGTATGTCATCCATCTGCTTCAAACCTTTTGGTGTCAACCCTTTCTTTCACAGTTAAAGACCCATATTTTACAATGCCTTCCATAGGTCCACACAATCTGGCCCCTCAGTCCCTCTTGATGTCATCTCCTACTTCTCTCCTCCAGGTCACTACATGATAGAACTCTAAGGCTCCTGGAATCTTCTAGGCACTCTTCTTCAATGCCTTTGCACTTAGTGTGCCCTCAGATTTCCTTGTTGGCCAATCGTTCCCTCCTTTAATGCATATCTATGCTTATGTCACTTTCTCTATGAGACTGATACATCTACCACTTTTAATCTCTGTCCTAGACTCCTTAATTCCCTCCTCCAATCTATCTTGCCATAACATTACTACCTATTAACATATTATTTAGTGTTTATTAATTACTATTTGTCTCCCCAAAGACAGAGATTATTATCTAATTTTTATCTCTGATACATCCCCAGAGTCTAGGACCATTTCTGACAAATAACAGACATTCAGTACATATTTATTAAGTGATTGGAATAAATGAATGTGGGGACTGGGAGCACACCTATGAACAAAGGGACACCAGAATGATGGGCTCATACACAGACAACTTGACCTTGTGCATTTGTTCTGAAAGAAGTGAGTTCTTTGCCAATTTTGCTATTTTACCTGGGACTGGTGCCAGAAACTAGAATTATAAGAATGATCACCTTCTTCATTTTCCTTTGTCCAATTTTCCAGGTAAAGCAAAAGTAAAGCTTAGTTGAGTCTACTCTTTTTTATTCATCTAATTATTACCTCTAATCCTGATTTTGAACACATACTGTGTGAATTACAAAGGTTCCTATAAATCCATGAAACACAGGGATTGTTCCAATAGTTAATCCATTGCCCAGCCTGAAACAAAAACAAAATCAGGAGTGAAGATGGGCTGTCTGGTCAGAGGGTCAGAGATGCCAGAGGAGAGGACTGTTGAGGTCACTCGTTCCCCTCTGCTGTGAATGCTGAAGATGAAATCTTTGGAAGCATGACTATGTCTTGGTGTGGATAAAATGAGAGTTCCTGTGGTCAGGATTCTCACCTGGCCCTGGTTGGCTAGCTCACTGCACACCTGTGAGCAATACATGGCTGTTGACTCTATATAAAGAGCTCGGCCCAGTGCTCTGGGTGTGATACAGTGGCAGGGCTGCAAGGCTGCAGGAGAGCAGAGCAGAGGACAGAGACTGGGACGGCTGTGTGGGCTGAGAGGCCCAGAGGCAGAGACTGGCTTGCTGCATGCAGACTCGCTCTGAGTGAATGGGATTCTAGTGACTGACCTGCCACCTGGAAATAAAGTTGGGTATAACCCTTTCACCCCAAGAACATTTTGCTGTCAATTTCTTTGGTCACATTGAATCCACAGTGAACTTCCCCGGGCTGAAACCCACTGGCAAGACACTTGGATATAAATATTTAGGGACACTGAGTTTCAAATTTTAGGAGACTGTTTCATAATTTTAAAAATGCTGTAAGTACATTAGTAGTTATTTTAATAGTTCAACATTAAAATAACAGAATAATATTAAATAATAGTTTAACATTAAACTGTTTTTAAGAATACTCTGGGAGCTGTCTTGAAGAAATTTAGGGCTATGTTTCAAGGCACTCTGTAAAGGCTTCCTGGGCTTTTGTGAAAAAGCCAAGATTCTAACAGGATAAACTGATAATAGTGCAAGAGTTTTTCTAAACACTCCAAGTCTGTATTCCTCTTCTGAAAACCAATTTGCAAAGAAGCATTGTTTTAAAATAGAATAGATCAGTTGGTTAGCATAGGCATCCTCTGCTTTATAAAAAGCCAAGGAGGAAGGTTGCATATTGATTACTTGCTTTTTTGCAGTAGAATCTCTCTCTCTCTCTCTTTGTGTTTGGAAGCTTCTAATTTTATTCTTGTATGCACTTATATTCCTTTTCTAATCCAATCCCCTCCCACACATTCTTATAAACACCCTGTAACAACTGTGCCATTTTAGACACTGAACTTGCCATGTACAGTTATCCTCATCCTAGATTTCTCTTCCTCCCATTCTGTGCCTAGCCTTCCCATTCTGCAAGGCCAACCTAATGTGCTCATTCCTTCCTAATATCTTCCCTAATGTCAGAGTGAAAACATACAAATGTTTTCTTTGAGTTCTGGTAGCACATTCTATTTACTTTGATTAGTTACACACATCACTCTAGCACTTTTTTTTAAATTTGCGAAGTGTTAGTCAATATTTTATAGTCTTGTTTCACCTTTGATAGTATGTCCCTTGAAAACACAATGAGTCACTTAAATAATCTTATAACCCAAGTACTTAAGTACAACAGTGTTCCTGTAGATATTTGTTATCTTGAGATGAGAAGACTCACCAGGCTTTTAATTTAAATACCATGTCATCTATGAAAACTTCTAGAATGTCAGGACTAAATATGTCCTTCCTCCTTTGGCATCCTATAATTAACAACATTATCCATATAGTCACCTGGCATTTAACTTCTCCTTTACTTGTTTGTCCTATTCATGTCACCTGAAGTTTCTGGAGGTTATCTTCTGTGCCTTCCTCCTTTCAATCCCCCAGTGTCTAGTACCTGGCCATATGTGATAGATGCTTCAAATATATGTTGGAATGTAGAAGGGAATATACGAACCAATGAGAAAAATCTCTTCAATTGTTGTGAGAACAAAATTCCTTTATGTAAATGAAAACATATTTTGCAATCTTTAGCTTGTGATTTATTATGGTCGTTAAGTACTTTTCTTCATGTCTTCCGCACCAAGCATTTTCCCTATAATTCGTTTATGTATAATAAAAGTGTTTAAATGAAAGAGTGACTGAAATAGTCAATCCTATAGCCTAAAAAACTAACATAGTTATCAGAGCATAAAAATACGCTATTGCAATATTGTTCTTTTTGAGCTGAATGAGATTTCCAAGCCACTTTGCATTACGCATTTCTTTACTCAGATGAAAATATGTGCTCTGCAGATTTTAAAATGGCTATTCCGTTCTATTTGTCTTCTGCTGCTCATGAATTAGGCCGGCACACATCATTTCTATACCACCCAAAGCCAAACTCTTAAGCTGTTTCCATTAGGCTTTTGTTCCAATGGAAATAATGACTTCCATTTACTGCAGTGTCAGAGGCCAGTGAAGCCAAATCAGCTACAGCTGCATTGTTTTATAACAGAAGATAATGTTATCCCCACTGTAGTTACAAATGTGATTTCCTCAGAGTTCAAACACACTTGGAGCTAAACTGTGATTTGATGTCTAATGGTCAACTCATGTTCTGGGGATTAAGTTAATTAAAACAGTTGCCCTACTCTATTAAAGCTCCCTGTAGACTAATTATTAAAGTGCCAAGCACCATTACAGACCTCCAGCAATTGAAAGTCACAAAGGGAGTTGCTTATATTATGGGAACTCCCGAACTCAGCAGATTATCGTGGGTAGTAAAAGAACGCGCACACTGAGAAGTAGATTACCTTCTCCGCAGCCACTGAGCTATTATAAAATGCACAAAGGAAAGCCAAATGTACAAGCCTTTGGACTGATAGAGTTTAGAATCTGCAATTTCCAAAACTAGTCAAATACCAGAAAAGCAGCTTAGTAATGTGCAAAGAGCTCTATTCAGAGAATCAGGAGTATAACCTAGTTGCAGATCTCCCTCTAACTGTCTGAGTTATCTCAGATAATTCCCCTCACTTTAGGCACTGAATGATTCATCTATAAAATCAATAGTATACCTATGACCAGTGATTCTATTTTAACATATTTTGAGCTAATCAGGACTTTTACCAGACAAAATCTTTGGACGAAAAGTTACAAGGGAATGGCGTGAAGTGGTGAAGGCAGTGTCTAAACTACTAGAACTCCTCCTCTTTGGACATTTCTGAAGAACTTTGGTGCACAGACCATAGTTGAAAGCTTTTGTAATCTTTACTGGTACAGAAAGGAGATACATGACTTTGCTTTTCTTGGTTAATGCCACAGAAGTCATTAGAAACAAATTAAAAATATTTTTTCTTAATATGCATGTTTCTTTTCTATAATACATCAAGAATAGTCACAATAATAAAAAAAAATTGATGTCTGTATTAAAACAATGGAAAGAGCATTATAAAGTTTAGACTGAGCTAAATTTTAATTCCAAATGGAATAGCTCTGTGCATTTAGGATACATTTGTTTTTCCTCTTGGAATTTTGGTCTGTATATATGTTACTACCTCATAATTCTCTTGCCAGAATTTAGATGGGCACATTCACCTAGTCACCCACCATGGAGTGGCCACTTAAACTTATTTCCCTCTTACTTCTATAGAGCAAGGAGACGATATCCTTTTTAGAGTTTTAGATGTTCTTTTATTTCTGGGCTGGGTTGTGCTTCAGACATTTGATAGATGAGTACATGGTATTTCATGTTGTATTTTGATAAAAAAGCCATTATCTCAGATATAAGAACAAAAATTTCAGAGACTGTTGGGATGAGAAAAATCAAGACAAGGGATTGGATATGTCTGTAGATAATTATACTCTCAAGGTTATCTCTGAGCGCTCACAGTCATCAGGTATTCAGATACTCATATTACTTGCAGTTGGTGTTGAAGCCTGAAAGCCATTAAGATATAGAATTTAGATCTTTTCATTTTAGATATGTCAGCATAGAAATATTTTTAAAAATCAGCTTTCTATATTAACTTTCCATTTATGTAAGTTTAATATCAGCTGGTAATATTATTGTTACTTGTCAGCTAGCAAATCAGTTTAGGAACCATTTTGTGTAGGCAATAAATCAGCTTGTAAAATCCCTTTCCTCACTGGAGTTAACAGCAATACCTATTAGGAAGCAGCAGTTCCCATTATTACTCCAAGAGGTGCTAGGGCTTCAAAGTATATAAGCTCTGACAGAGCTCATTCATCAAGGTAGGAACTCTGTTTCCAGCATTAAAACAGAGGCTGAGAAACACTGGAGACAAGGATTTAGATGAAATGAGTAGAAATATAAAACAGGAGAGTTACAGAAATAAGAAAATATAGTTTGCCTAAAGTTACATGCGTGTGCTGATATTTTTATGTGTGTATGTACATATAAAACGTGTGTACACACACAATTATTAGTATAACCTTTCCCTTCACAAATATATGAAACCGAATGACTTAATTTATGGAGTACTACATTTAGAAAAAGTAAAAAGGCTACAAATGTGTAAAAGATATTTTTAAACAGATTATTTACTCTGATGATAAATTTGTATATTCAGATACTATATCCAATAATATTACTGATTTCTTGATGGGTGTGCTGTACAATTCAATAACAAGTTAATCTGTACCTGAAAGCATACAGCTAAAATAACATCAAGATTCATTCTGTCTTTCAATCAGGTCAAGTTGCAGGATACATTTGTTTTCTTTCTAAGAAGCATAAGTGGCTAAGTCACAAAAAAAATTAGTACAGTTTCCAAGTGGTACAGCCCAAGAGGCTGGTTCCCAAGAGTAACAAATGAGATAATTCTCAGTATCTACTTATTGATTCATGGGCTTGAAACAAAGAAAACTGGTGTAACTTCAGTTATCTCTTAATAAAATTTTTATCTGACTATCCAAATTGATTAATGTTGGTCATGTTTTAAAATATGCAAAAACAGATCCAACATGACAGTTTAGTCACTTCAGTTGGGCAAACATAATGATAGGCAACTAATGTCATACAGCTAATTTGACATTGTTACCAATCATTAATAAGGTTCCAATCTGCTATGGTCCATCACCTACCTGGATTGATCAAATTAACTGAGTAACTGCTGCCTCTCTGCTTAATATTGACATTAAAATTAAGCAGAGAGGCAGCAGTTACTCAGTTAATTTGATCAATGACAGTGCTGATGTTTTCTAGATATGCAGGTGGAATAACTAACTTGATTTACCATCTGTGTTCCCCCAAATATCAAATAGAACATATCACACCAAATAAGCTTATTCTTTCGAACCTAGGAAGTGTACCTCTGTGACCATTTGGATTTATTGGATGAAAAGGAGAAAAAAAGGGAATACTTAACTGATTTATTGCCTATCATAGATCTATTTCTTTCTTCCAAAATTATTAGAGTTCTCAAGACAAATGGCAAGTTCAGTGAGCTTCAGAAGTGGTCTTGGCTGCAGCCGATTGGATGGGATTTTGACTGCTGTGGAGACCAGTACATCCATCTGCAGTCTCTGGCCATGCCTGTTGTCATTTTTGTTCCTAAATGAGACCCCTTCTATGTCTAGCATGGCTGTCATAGAGATATTCCTACTCCCAAAGGCTGGAAGCCTCCCATCTTCAGTCTGACATCATAAATCAAGCCAGCATCATGAGCGACAGAGAGGAGAGGCATTACTTAGAGAGCTGTGTTAGATCGCCACCCAGAATTTTACATGATGCACTTGGTAAATCACAAAAATACAACAGAGTTACTTCATGATAACACAGTAAATAACCAACAGCACCACTATAAATCAGCCTGTGGCATGACTATATTTTTAGTCCTAACATTCCCAACATGAAAGGCTCCCAATTTACCTAAAATGTTTTCTGTTTGTGTCCTGGTTGCTGACTGGCTAGTGACACCATTACAAGTCGTAGAGAAAATAAATTTAGAATAAATATGTGAGCAAAACCCATTTCAGTGTCTGAGAGCAATTACAATCAAAGCATACTATATGTTCTCATTGTTGAATGAATATGAGCTGGAACATCTTCAATACTTCTGTTTTATTATCAATTCAATGTGTTTCCAGCACATAAGACATTGGCAGTATCGGGCAGCTGGGTGTTGATCACAACAGCAAAAATCTAGTTTTTAGCTCTGGACCATTGCTTTCTGAAAGAACTGTTTGAAGAATAATAGGGAGATAGAATACTCAGTAAAGTTTGTCCCATAGTCTTATTCTGTTTCTGTCTCTCTTTGATTCTATAACTCTCTCTTTCATCCTCTCCCTATGCTGTCATTTTCCCTGATTTGCTTGGATTTTATTTTTTTCATTATTATTTTAAAGCATTAGAAATATATTTATTTTACTCATTTGACTAATTTCCTATTCAATTTGTAGAAAAATAGTGCATTTTCTTTGCTAAACTTATATATGGCCACACATCTAAATAACCTATCACCAAATTGGTAAACAAAATAACAAAGTATAAAAAATAAGAGACTCTTTAGAGCAATGGCAAAATTGTGAATTTCAAATTTTTATGTTATTCAATGTGCATACATTGGGTTACCATAGAGTAATTGAAAGCACAATGAAAGTGCTTACTTGTATTTGATGAAAATACGCAAATAATTTCTTAAAGGATATGAAAAGACATATAGAAAAATGCCAAAGCTTTATTTTAAAGTATATAATAATATTGTTTTGTGATCACACAGCAGAATTTTCTAAATATGAGTAATCTGACAACTACCATACATGCATAACTGAGAAAGTCAAATAGCGATGCACATATTGTTTGAGCTTGCATAACTATGATGAACTCAAATCAGAGAACTCATTGAGGTACTATGACAGTGAAGCTTGCTGAAATCTGCCCTTTAGGGTATCAGGGAAAGATGTTCACAAACGAAATTTCCTGAGGGTCATAATGCTCTGTAGGATCTCAGTGCTAAAGAAAACTATTATACTATAGAAGACTGGTGCTGGAGAAGCCAGCTTCAGCAGCCACTCTGGAAAAGTGCCTTGCTCTGCAGAAGTCTATTGAGACAGCACACTAGAAGGAAGAAAAACGCCTTTCTCTTGGAGTGTCTTCTGAGTGTCCTCTCCTGGCAAAGGTTAAAATGTGCCCACTGATGAAAAGAAAATATTTAAAGAGCTCAGCTTTATTTTCTCACAGCTGGCAAAGAAGGGTGAATTTCCAACTGTAAGGAAATAAATTGATAAGGCGGCTGAAAATTGTGAAAAAAGAATATTGGAAAAATAAGATTGGAGCAAATATATAAAGAGATTAAAGAAATTATCCAGAATAAGATATTTTCAGTCAGAGGGAAGCATGTTGGAATAGGTCTGGTGTTACTGAGAAATAACAAAATGTTCAAAATGGCTGGAATAGAGTGAATGATGAAGAAATGATAACAGACAAGAACAGAAAAGAAAAAAGAGCAACTATCATGTAGGACATTTTATACCTTTGTAAGCTGTTGATTCTGAGTGAAGTGAAAACCATTACAGGTTATTGAGAGAGAAGCACTATGATTTGACTTTCATTTACGAAATTAACTCTGGCTGCTGTTTTGAGAACAAATTTTAGAAAGGAAGGTTAAGTATAGTGGGAAGAGGATCTACTAGAATGTTATTGCATTAAGTCAACTGAAAATTAATGATGGCTCAGATGAAGTATTAGCAATAGAGGTTATGAACAGTGTGGTCAACTTCTAAATATACTATGTAGCTCCAGGAGAAAGGGGGTTCCCCACCCAGGGCAAGTTCACTATGAATGTAGTCAAACTGAAGGAGGACAAGGGGAAGTGCAGGTTGTGTTAAAGGGTTATATTGCTCACAGCTCAGTCTCTTGCTCAGCTTTCCCTGGCATGCTCCCAGTTCCTTCCTCTCTGGCCACCAACCAGCAAGACCACTCCATCCAACACTTTGGTCTCAGTGCCTACTTGCTTCCCCTGCCCACCCCTTCCAGCAGGAACTCCATGGGTGGGATCCTCATGACTGGATGGCATCAGTTATACACCAGGAACAGAGGGGAGGAGAGAATGGCCATCACTCTTCACCCACTACCCTGGATATAATGGAGTCTCTGCTGTGGCCCACTGATATGTAAATGGACCCTTATCTGAATACCACTGTGGAAGCCAGGTGGAAATTCTGGGTGGAAACTTCCATTTACCCCAGACTGAGATTAAAAGAATCGATAGATTTTCAAGATGAATTGAATGTGGAGTCAAGGATGACTTCAAGACTTTTGGTCTATGCAGATAGAATTACGTTGTTGACATCAACTTAGATTATAAGACTTCCTTTGAGAGGAACAGGGAAAAATTCAGATTTCAATTTTGGTCATGCACATTTTTATATGTCTACTAACTGTCCCTTTGGAGAAGTTAATGTCAAGTAAGCAGATAGATTTAAGCATCTGAAGATCAGCAGAAAATTTCAGCTGTAGATAAAAATTTGGATTTGCGGGCATATAGATTTATTTCATGGCATGCAATTAGAGAAATTCACCAAGGGAGTAATGGCAGACAGAAATGAGTTAATGTCCACTAACTGAACTCAGGAGTATTCCAATATTGAGAGGTTTGGAAGAGATTAGCAAATAAAAATGAAAAGGAAAAACTGGTGAGAAATGACAAAAAACAAAAGTATACGATGTTCTAGAAGCCAAGTGATATAGTAAATCAAGGAGGAAAAAGTGTAAACCTGTTTTAACTAAGTAATAATTTGTGACTGAGCATTATGTTTAGCAACTGAAAGGTTATTGGTGGCCTAGAGGAAAGCAATTTCTGTGTACTAATTTGAGCAAAACCCTAACTGAAATGGAATTTTAAAAGCCTATGGTAGAATAGGAATTGACAACATAAAGTATAGATGGCAATTTTAGGACTTTTGCTGTAAATAGAAGAAACAAAAATACGATATGTGGAAAAAGTGGAAATGTAGCTTTGTTTTCTCCCAGTTTTTCTTGTCTGAATTGTAATTTCATAATTAATATACAGGTTAGTGGTAATAGTAGGCAAAATTATTATTATTATTATTATTGATGATTTTTCTTTTTAATATGATTTGTGGTTGGTTTTCTTCAAACAGTATGGAAATTGAACAAATTCCTTTTTGCTTTATTATTTTTCTCCCTTGAATTATGTCTATATTCAATTATATTAATCATAAGAAATTTCTTGAATAAGCCCTAGTTTATCAGAATGTATTATTCTTTTGTGCATTATTTTAATTCTTCTATTACAAAAATGTAATGTACAGTTTTACATCACATTTTAGAGGTAAAATAGAATGAGATATGTTTTTTGTCTATTGTGCTCTGTCAGGAATTGATATCAATGTTATGAAAACATAAAAAAACTGCTTGTTTTTCCTCAATTTGTTTGCTATATAAAATTAATTATTGAAAGAATGATGTGTTGAAAGTTGAAAGATTCCATATAATAATTAATAATGGATTACTTATTTTTGACAAATATGTCAATTTTGGAAAAATAAATTTTGAAACAAATATTACCTTAACAAATCATATATCATTCAAGTTTTTCAAATTTATTAACATATTGTATAAGTCAGTCTACTATAATTAATGCTAATGTGCTTACATTTGAGGCTTGATTTTCTGTGTTGTTTGATTATGCTAATATAATTAATCATATAATTCTTCATTTGTTCAAAGAAGGGTTTGGGATCTTTTGATAATCTTACTTAAAAATTTATTCAATCATTTATATCTAATTTTATTTTTATTTCCATTTCTGCTTTCCATAATCTTTTATCACTTTATGATCAATATATTTAATTTCTTTTTGTGTGTATCTTCAATAATAAAAGTGTTGACTACTATGAATGTTGTTCTAGGTATACCTCTTACCACAGCCCATAGATTGTAATCTATATAATTTTAGTCACTATTATGTTCTAGATATTCTGTGATTGTGATGTTTATTCCACTTTGAGCAATTTAGGAGATAGTTGATTTTCACGCCTTTCTCTCTTCTCTCTCTCCTTCTGTCTCTCTCTCTTATTCACTCTTTCTCTAATACATATATATAATATATATTATTATATGTTATACCTTACTATATATACACACACATATTTCTATTATTGCATAATGTAATAAAATATGAATTTTCTTTTGTAGCTTTTAAAAGTTTGTTTTCATATTTGTTTGATAAAAATAGTTTACTTTATGAAATGATGTCAGTGTTAGAATAGAATGTTCTCTGTAGGATATAGTTTGGCATATGTCTACTTAATTAATTCTATTAATCATACTCTTCTTATTTATTTGTCCTAAATTTCTCTTTCAGTGTCAAAATAAAAAGAATTGTTTTAACCTCTTCTATGAAAGAGCTTTTCTTTAAATTTAGAAAATTTAGCTTTTCTTCAAATTTTAAAGCCTGTTTTTCTTTAAATTTCCTTCATTATTTCTTCATGTAGTTCAGTGCCATATTATCTGTAGAAACATAAACATCTTAATTTGTTTTTGATTATGGCATTTACCTTTTACTATTTTAAAATGACACTTTTATTTTTCATTGTTTTTTCTTGGATGTTTGTATAACATCGAATTTATTTTTATTTATTTATGTTGACACTTCATGGCATAAATATGCCCATACATTTAGTTATTTAAGTCATGCTATTTTAACAAGAGCTTTTAAAGTCAGTCTAAAGTCTATTTAGTATTTTTAATGTTACTTGAAAATCACATGCCCTAATTTTGGCTTTTGCTATGAACTTTTAACTTGATCAGTACCTATCTATTCACATATACGTAGTTAAAAGATCAGTTAATACATATTACAAATTTTAGAGTTTGAGCAAAAATTGATTTTAATTGGATAGCATTCAATCTAGCAGATAAAAAGGAGCTCCGAGGAGCTGTACAAAATGAAAGACTTTTAAAGTCAGATGGGAGTGCAAACAAGGAATCCATAACAGGCAAAAAAAAAGAAAAAGAGTTTGCTATTGCAAGGTTACTTCCATTTAGGTGATGGCAGGGGTCTATCAGATAGATTACCCAACTAGTGCTGATTTTGCAACTCTGGTTGACTGGTTTAAAATTCCGTTTCTAGCACAGCCAAAACTGTAAGTAACTTAAGTCTTAGTTTGGTGACATGGGACTAAACATAATTGACTCCATTTGGGGCCTGTTGTCTTATTTTTAACAACACACATAAATACATATACACATATATACATACACATACATGTTTGAAAATATAGATATATGTGGTCCCGCCTAAGTTAAAAGTGGGAGAGAAGGCTCCAAGAAAATCATTCAGGAGGATCAGGGATGCCTAAAGGGAACTGAGACTATGATCCCATCCTTAGGTGAATGTCTAATTTATATAGCAGCTTTGCCCTCCACTCCATTTGAGAAGGATTAACAGGATATTGGTGAGACACAGCAGGGCAAAGAGAAGAATGGTAGCAAGGTTTAGCGTTCTCATGATTGGCTTGAAAATGTGCATTTCTCTGAACTATTAAATTGAACAATGAAGAACTTGGGCAAGCTCTGTATATTTTGATGTTGTCTCACATTATGAAAACCAGTACTGACAACAGAAATGAGGATGGAGGAAAGCCTAAGGCAACTATGTTTGGAGCAGGTCAAGACAGAGCAAATCTCCTAGCTAAGACAACTAAAAAATGCATTCCTCTGTCAGGCTCAGAAAACTGCAAACTGTTCCCCATTAGAAAGCCACCATTTGGATGTTTGACACACAGAGATCAATGATAGCCATTGATTTCCACCAGAAAAGAAGCAGCAGTCAAAAAAGGACATTATATAGGCAGTCAGGTATATAGATAACCTCTCAATTCTCTCCAATTCTTAGATGATAGTCAGAAAGAGAGAGAAACGAAGAGATCCCAACTCCATTACAACACCACACACATACACACACAGCACACTGGGCTGAGGAAAGGAAGGAGACTGTGTGTGTGTGTGGGACTAGACTTTTAACTTGAACAACAGTTTGTTTTTGTTTTGTTTTAAATAACTGAAACTGCTATGAAAGCCTCTGCTAGGTCAGTGAAGTGAAATAGAAATGCATAGAACATTATACAAAGAAACAGCAGAAAAAATTAATTTTGTATTTTCACACAACTTAGATCACTTAAAAACTGGGTTGCAGCCTCAGAAATGTGCTATTTTTCAGAGCTTTTTTAAATGTTATGAAGATTTTTTTAAACCAATTCCTTTCTTTTCCTAGGAGATTCTTAAAAGTGAATGTGAGAAACCCCACAAATCTACTCCTAGTAATTCCAAAAACATTTAGGTTCTCTCTTAAATTTTCCTTTCCATTTTGACAATGAAGGCAGATGCTGTGTTTTCTAAGGGCATGAGTTCTGTTAGTTGGCTTTTTGTTTTTTCTGTAGATTTAGCATACTTATAGCTGCCAGCTTTCCCCTGAATACCTAGTTCAGCACAACTCAGTTGTTTTCCCATCTGTTTTTATACTTTTTCTCCCCATTTTTGCATATATAGCATTGCACTGTGGGTAAAATGCTGGCAATACCAGCCTACACAAGATCTTAAGAAAATAGAGATTATCTGTGTTGAAATTTTTTGTATGTTCCTAGGAATTTCAACTGTACACATAAAAAGCAAGAAATCAAGGCTGCAGATATATTTTTTTAATTATATGAAGTAGATTTTCTTGTTTATGGACCCTGAACTCTACAAATATTGAACCAACAATGAAATACTGAATTTTACATTCTCTTCTTTGTTTAATTGCCAATTGAAGGCTTTCCTAATTGAAGTGCAAGAAATATCCATTGATGATTATGATTCTTAAAGAGTTGACATAAGTCTCTGCTGAAGTTAGATTAAATTGATGTTTTGAACCTCAATCCAATAGTAGAACTTTACTGATCTTTATTTACTTAAAAAATCTTTTCCTACCTACTCATAAGGTATTTTCTAATATTCTGTTTTGTACCAGAGTTGACATCATACATCATTTGATGTGCCAGCTGCTAATTAACTAAGTAAAATTTGAGTTTTCATTGATTAAAGGCCTAACTCTTTATTCAAGTTCTGTTTGCTATTTTAATTTTTTTCTTTGACCTAAAATACAGCTCTCAGTGTGTGATTCTGGAATATAGTTTTCCTTTTTAACCTTGAAGGAGTTGTATTTTGTTATAAGGTTTATAGCCCCTCGGATCTTCAAAACCTATTATACCTAAGTTTAAGAATTTTGTGAATTATGAAAAAATATTACTTAGCGATGCTCAAGCCAACAGAATGAACTCACTATCCAGGAGTATACATTCTCTGGCACATTTCACTGCAGCCTTCATTTTTTAGTTATACTCACCACTTCAATGTGATTATTGACTGAATCATGCTACTCCGTCAAAGGCCAATTTCCACTGCAGTCCTGTGGGAAAGAAGACTTAATATTCAGTTAATTACATTTGTCCTATTAGGCCTGAAAAATCTCATTGACTCTCAAGTTCTCAATTTCTGCTGCTCACAGGTGAGCATATTGATGTGTCTTACCACACTCTGCAGTCCTCATGCAGTGCACACTGCCATTCAATTGTCCCTAATTTAAAAGGACTCTTAAGTTCAGCAATACAGAATTATAGGGGTCAGAAGTTATAAATACGTTCCTGCCTCTTCTGCCAGTCTGTTTCAGTTTGTAACCCGTGTCTCCAAAAGCATGAGTCTTGTGATTTTGCTTCCCTTAAAAGCAGAAAGTATTTTATATGATTTAAGAGGTTACAAATTGCTCACACATGTATTGTCCTTCAGTCCTTCAAGGATCATTATTATCCCAATTGTACAGATGAAGAAATGGAGGCCCAGAGAGAAAAGTATTTCACTCAGGCCCCTCAGTTTACAGATACGATACCAACATGTGAATGCATATGGCTTATTTCACAATTTGCCATTTTTCCAAAGGGCCCATGGAGAGAACAAATTCTAGAGCCAGAGTTTCAGGGTGTGACCACTTACCAGTCTTAGCAAAATTGCTTGTTTTCTTTGTGGTTTAGTGTCCTCATTTGTATATGAAAATAAGAATAGTATACCTACCATAGAGTTGTTGTGAGGACAAAATGAGTAAGTCATTGAATTCAAAGTATTTGAAACCATTCCTGGCATGTCCATGTTCTATGTAGGAGTTAGCTTTGATAGTTTTCCAATTGCATTCCCTTTCAGTACTAAACTAGAATAGTGCTAGTAGAGTACACAATAGCTGGACAGCATGGACGTCTCCAGTCTTCTTTCTGGGATAATGGCTATGTAGCATAGCCAGCCCTCCATGAAGGAATTTTGCAAATAAAACAGTTTAAAACATGTATTTTTTTCTGTTTTGACATTAGACTAATTTAGTGGCATCAGTATATTACAGTGGTTTTCCTACTGTAGTTGTGAAAAAAGAATTAGCACAGCTCATTAATTATGTCATAAAGCATGCCTCAAAGAGCACTTTCAAACAATTAACTTGCAAAGCAATAATTGTTATACTCTCAAATGATGGTCCAAACTCTAATAGCAAAGGAAGTTTAGAAAATCATGTTTGGTATGTTACCTGTTTATGATGTGAAGAAGCAGAGGGTGAGTTGGATGTGAATTTAAATGACTGTACTTAGTTTAACAAAACTATAAAAATAACAAACTTGCTTCTGTCAAGGATTTTTGTTCTCAGTTTTTGATTTGTAAGAATTAATTTGCTAGTTAGTAGTGTTGCAGAATCATGAGACCTTGGCCCAAGGTTGGAGATTCATGGTCAAGGTAAAGGTAAATTTTGAGAATAAAAGCTAAGATGTATGCCATTTCATATTTGACTTATATTAATGCTTAGCATCACCTGAATGTTAGCTCTGACATTCTGGGAAGCTGATCGTCTTTTAAACCTGTTTACTTTCTTACAAAATAGACATAGCTGTAATCATCTCTCAGGCTTGTGAGGTTTAAGAATGAGATGATACATATCAGAGATTTGACCCAGTACCTGACATAATGAGGTAAGCATTTTATTTTATTAGCTATTATTATATTATTTTCTACATTATTTTTGCTTACTTGTTGACACGGGGTATTACTATCTCTAAAAATTATTCTTAAATTAACTATATTTGAAATTTTTTCAGTCAATATTATACTGACATAAAGCTGGAGAATCCTCTATGTTGGAAACTCTTCCTCCCTGAATCACACTTCTGCTTTTTTATTAACTTAACCCTCAACAGAGGAAAGGAGATGATCTCTTGTATTTTCCTGAGAAAGAATACTTGAGAAACAAAAGCATTGAGAGTGTATACAGGCAAAAATGTCTTTTCTAAAAGTTTGTCCTCAGAATTTATAGTCTGAAACTATTTGAATTGAAGCAGAGTCCTGTTATGCTTGAGGTTACAGTGCTATTCAGAAATCCACTGCTATTCAATAACTGAATCTTTCTAAGTGTCTGGTTACCTGTTTGCAAATATAAAGAAGGAAGTTCACTGGACCTTGGGGTAGGATCCTCTATATCCACTTGGGTAGATGCATTTGGGGTCATGAAAATCTGTAATTTCATGACATTCAATCATGGGCAAAATTTTTTTATAATTTCGTCAAATCCATTTTCTCTCCTCTGTATTTCTATATGTCTGTTATTTGATAATCAGCTTTTCTGGACTAATCTGCTAAAATTTTGTATTTCCATATTTTCCCTGTCTTTTTTGTTTTTGTTCTTAACTTCTGGGAGATATTTACTTTGATCACTATCTTTTAACTTTTATCAATTCAAAAAATTTATTATTTTGTGGATACAAAATGTTTAGATTTCTGAATGGGGATGTGTGTGTGTGTGTTTTGTCTTGTTTTTTTTCTGGTTTTAATTCTCCTTTTCTTCTTTTATGATTATAATGGTCTCTGTTATCTCTAAAGACTGTTCTGAGAATTTATTTTTTAATTTTTTTCTCTATTCTTCCTTTCCTCTGATTTCTTTTTCATTTTCATTTTCTTCTTTTTTTTTAATTTTTTTATTTATCCAGGTCACTGTGCCAAATTAGTGATTATATTGTTTTTACATTTAGTACATTTTTTACACTAAAAAAAATGTGCTGTGTTTTATTTTCCCTTTAATATATGTAGATTCTTGGCTATCAACTCACACTAAAGAGCTGAGAACTCAAATGCTAATTGGAGTCTCTGTGCATTTTTTAATTTTGTTAACTGGTAAGAGCTCAATCTAGAGGAAATTTGATTTTATGTCTGCCTGCTTACCAAGCTTCACTTATATATAAATATTTTATTTGGAGCTTGGCATTCTACCAGAAAGGAGTCACACAACTCCTGCCCAGAAGTGCTCTAGCAGTGGGGAAAGTGGTTGAGGGAAGTCTAATTATTCAATATAGAAATTTCCATTATTTACCTGATTTTGTGATATTCCTACCCTCAGAGAGGCTTAGTGCCTCCTAATCAGAATATTGCTAGTTCGTGTCATCAGTGAGTCAGCCTAGTGTTTGTAATCCTTGGGAGGGGTGAGGTGCGGGGTCAGGAAGTCATGAGGTGCCTGGGGAGGGTGTGAGGTCATGCAACACTATTTTCTCTAATAGTTGAAAAGAATTCCATTCCTAGACTCATGGGCATCACCAACTTCTGAGTTCAGTTTGGAGCCCAGCTCCCATGCCTTTCCGGAGTTGTTCGACCCTGATCACCCTGCTTCTGGTCCTCCCCTCTGCCAGCTTATGAGATGTCTGTGCAAAGTCAGGTGCCACTGGCCTGCCTGAGTTGTAGTTTCCAAAATGTTTTGCTGCTGTCTTCCTGTTCATTCTCTTTGTGGCTTTATGCCATTTTATGCTCACATTAATTTTAGTGGGAGTCAGGAGAAGCATGAACAGTCAGTAACAAAATATGGTAAATATTTTTCCAGAACAAGAGGAAGAGAAATATGGAAATTTTTATATGGAAAGAAGGTATAGATGTCTACCATTATCAGATGATGGTACCCAAAACTTGGTGTCTAGATGCTTTTTACTCCTCATTCCAAAGAATGAAAAAGTTCCATTTCTATAAAATCCTAACCAATAAAGTACAGAGTAGAGGAGTTGCCAGGAAGAAATGACCGTTAAATAAAATACTGGTTTTGGTCATCAAATGTTGGTGTACATACTAATGAGCATTCCGCCAAAATGCATGAATTGGAATCTTTTTCATGTAGTAATGATTAGATTTTCTAGACTAATCTCTGAAGTTATTTTGTTTATCACTAGCTCTTGGCTGTTAGCACTTTCAAAACTCACTTACAAACTCTAATACCTCACAAAGAGGCGTGCACCTAGAAATTAATGCATTTGCCTCAGCCATTTGCTATAACTTCACTTTTCTGATACTGAAAATGGGGCATATGATAACATTCTTTGATAGTTCGTGAAGATTAACGGAAACAATGCGGGTCATACAAATAAAACACTTCCATCTTATTGTGAAACGGCCTGGCTGCCCAGCCCCTCTCTTGTCCTCCTTGAGCTCTAGTTCTTTGGGAATGTGTATAAAGCTGTGTACTTTCCCTGAAGCAACAGTCTCCTGGCTTGGCTTCAGTATAAAATCTCACTTTGTGTATCTTGTCATGGTATTGAACTAACTAGCTAGACAGAAAGAGAAAGTGACAATTTCATATGAGACCCAATGTGTTGAGATAAAGTGCCTGTCAGAATTCCACTCCCTAAGGGAAGAGCCAAGCCTGCACATCAGAAAATGAGCAGCACGAGATGCAGCGCTCTGCTGTGAACTGGAAGGAGAGGGGCCAGCTTCTTCCCCCAGGTGTCCATACATGAGGCTCAAGGCCAAACACTTAGGTCAGGCAGGGAATGGCAATCCATCAGGGCTGAACCAGCACCCTGTCGTGCTTGGTGATGATAATTAAATGAATCTATCTTAATATTTTTATGGGTAAAATAGGAAGGTAATTATCAAAATTCTATACTTACGGCAGATGACTCAGTCTAGAAATAGATCTTAACATTTCACATCGTATGAATTAGATTGAAAAGTGATTTGAAAAATGAAAACTTAATCATGGCAGCTAATTACCTTGCATTTGCTTTTCTGCCCTCCTGGATTTTTCTCATGCTGTCCCTACTCCCTCATTCCTCCGTCTTTGCCTTGCTCTCTGCCTCCCATCCCCACGCCCTCAAATCTGGCTTTCCAGGCATCTTTGGGAGCACAGAAGAGGCATGTGTGACAGTTCTCAACAAGTTTAATTCATATTTTCCCCATTTCTTGTAATAGATTAAAGCTCAGGCACTGGCAAAAAAGCAATAGACTCTGTCTTATCCTATGTGGCTTCTTTGACCCAGGACATAATTAAATTATACCATGAATTGGACTATGGAAAGGCTTGAGGAGAGAACTGTTTTATTTTTTTCTTTCAATTATATTCCTTTTTTTCCTTTATAGAGGGAGTAAACTGCTGGAGCCAGAATCTCCTAATCACCTCGATAACCCTACTCATTAATTCGTGTCTCATTTATTCACCCTCTACTGGTTACCAGGTCCTGCAATAAGCCTCTGTGCCCACCAGTCACAATGACTCCAATCATACAGGCAGCATCAGGATTTAAATAAAGGAATCTTGAGAGTATTACTTTATACTTACTCCAATAAAAGTCAGTACAGGGTTCCATGTTTGCAAACAGAAAAATAGGTTTTGGTCACTCACTAGGTTTAAGGGGGGTTCATGAAGGAGGTGAGGCATAGTGTTAATTTTTAAATGGACATAATAGTTCACCAGGTGGATTCAGGCAAAAGCATGAAAACTGCAAAGTTTATAGATATGAAAGAACTTTGCTCATTAGAAAAAAATACATGTAAATGTTTTCTAGAAAACACACGTTAGTCTCTACATATTGCTGGAGAGTAGAGCTGAGCAAAACAGGAGATCTTTATTTAGGTAAAACCTTCTATGTCAAAGGAAGGGATTTGGACTTTATTCTTTGGTCTGTGAGGGGCATGAGACAGGTTTGTTTGTAGGGCAGTGTCATGTTGATTTGCATTTCAGGAATATCACTCTGACTGTGGGGTGGTGCCTAGTTTGGGAGATGTGGGGAAATGGAAGCAGGGACATTAGTTAGAAAACTATGGCAGTCAGTCAAACAAGAGACAGTCAGGCACTGATGCGAGTTTGTCACAATAGACACTGAGTGGAGGGAATTCTTAAGAATGATATGAAAGTGTAGAAGACAATATTGGAATGAGAGGTAGAGAGTCAAGGGTTGTCAGGTTTCTATCTGAGATTAAAAGCACAATGGGAACAAGGAAAGCTGGTGACTTCAGTTTCCAGCTTTGGACATGTTTTGTTTCTCAGTATTTCACTCTTTTTTACCTAATTCTATCCTTTTGCAGATACCAAAGAGACTGAAGCATGGTGGGTTAAATCCTGGCTCCAGCCGTTTGAAGCTGGGTGATTTTGAGCAAACTGCTTAGTATCTCTGTGCTTCGAATTATTTATCCATAAAATAAAATCAATCAGAATACTTAAATTGTAGGTTTATTATACAGTATGACATACAGTAAGCACTAAAAAATGGTTATAGTGGTTATGTGGATAGTATTATTATCATTATCATCATGATTGACAAGGGGCTGGGAGAAAATAGAAATGGTATAACTTAACCATTCTAATATCTCAATTGCTATGAGTTTTCACTCTCCACATCATATCTCCAAGATTAACCCTGTGAACTGTGTTTGTACCTCTACAAAATAAATTCGTATCACCTTATTGGCTCTATTTTCTCAAACGTAATTCATTTACATAAACTTCTCCTTGCCTGGAATTCTAGAATAAATACATTTTCTTCTACCTCTCTCCTTTAATCATTGTCTTTATGAAATTTATCCTTGAAGGTCAAAATAAAATTACTTTTCTCTCAAAAGTCCTTTCTGGTTATCTGTTCAAATATTTGCATGGTTTTATGATCAGTATTGGCTTTTGTGTGTTTTAAGGCACATGTATTTCCATTTTATATTGCCACCCATCATACACTGATGTGCACATATTAATGTACACATATCATCTACTTATTCTTAGTTCCTTGAGAGCAGATCTTATATTTTAGAATATTTTTTAATTATATAATATACTGAGAATAATGTCTCCTTAACAACAGAGGTTTAATAAACATACACTGAAAAAATTAACTTATTAATTAATGAAAGGATTAACCACTCAATTTTAACCAGAATAAGCATACATTATTAGATTTTAAGCCAGTTTTTAGTATTGAATTGTTTTTAGAAATAAAGGGAGTAAGAGTCAGGATCCAAATAAAGTTTGTTTGTCTTCTATTCCTTGGGGTTTTTCCTTCCTTGTTTCATGTGCTGAGGAGAAGAGGATTGTCTTAAGAACCACATCATTTTTGCTTTTGATTTTAACTGAGAGCAAAATATTCCAATCAGTTAACACAGATCCTTTAAAAAATTTTGGATGTACATAAAAGGGAAAAGAAAAAAGAATTAAAAGACAGAATAGAAAAAAAATTAGAAAACAGGTTAGGATAGGGATAAAAAAATAGTAAACAACTAGGAAAATTAAAGAAACAAAAATGATGTATTCCAAAGTAATTTATGTATAAAACACTAAAAGGAATGATAATATTATATTTATCTTAATTTTACTCATGAATTGTTGCTTAAATACTGTCAATGTTGTATTCAGTGATACGTAGGGACCCTGTTCTTATTAACCTGGATAACACTGTAGAAATATTTTCATGTTTTATGTAATATAATTAGTAAACAAAAGTAATTCTAATTCATAAAACTAGGCCAGGAAGGAATTGACCCAAACGGACTGCAGGATTCCCCTACACCATCTTTTAATTAGAAGTCTTCAGCTACTTTATAGCTGTGAATTCCAGGGATCCCTTAGATGTTAAAAGTCCACTTATCTTACAACAGTAATACTCTGTGAGGCCCAGTTCATGTGACAACCTTCAAGTCCTTCAAATTGCAGTTCCTCCACTCTTTAAACTGGCTTATTTTTTTCGTGGCACCAAAATGACATCACATGTTTCTCAGATAATTTGCATGGATGAGAATCAGCAAATAAATTTTTATGCTGTTGTGTTTGATATGTTCTGTTTTGTCTCCTCTGTTATTTTTTGGATTCAGGTTAAATTATCATATTCTAAAATATTAGAATATATTTACTAAGAAATAAAAGACTTAAATTTTACTTCATTTATGAGTCATATTATTTTATTGGTGCCACAAGTCTCAAGGGTATACATGCCTGTGAATAAGAACGGGAAGGAGGGCAAACTTGGGGGGGAAAGGGAGGCGAAGAATCACCTACAAGCTTGAAGAACTTGCTGCAATACGAGAGACACAAAGTGGAAGAGGGAAGGGATGGGAGGGAAAGGCAGGAAATATCAGGGAAGGGTTGCTAATGACATTTTTCACTTTGGCCTTGGGAAGACTAAGATGAATTTGAAATAGACTAGAATAATATTAAAATTAATGCCTTAATTTTCTACCTGCTTCTCCACCTATAATCCATGACTGCTCATATCTAACTTCAGGATCATCATAATAATGATGATAATAATAATAAAACAAATTGAAATTCTTTTGAGAAAATCACTTCTGTTTTCTCAAATGGAAAAATTTAAATGGGAAGTTCTCAACTGGACATAGCTCACAGAACTCACTAGTTAAAGTGTAAATATCCTATGGGAAATATATCAATGAATCTTTCAACCAGAGAGAATTGTAGAAGTATCTGCACAGAAACTCTAGGTACCATGGAGGCTGAGTGGAGAATTCTAATCAATTTTAGACCAGAGAAGCATCAGCTGAGCAGAAAAGCAGACAAGACGTTTTCCGCCTCTGCTTTCCAGTCAATTTCTTTTCCAGATTTCTCCATGAAGGTTAGCGCTGACACAATACCTTCTTAAGTAACTAAAACTTCAAATATGATGTCTGTTCTTGCCCCCTTCCTCACGAGAATCTGATACCACCAAGTTTTCATATAATTCCCTTCACTGAAAACATGTTTATCTACTATTTGGCATACACTATTCCAGGAGTTCATGAAATAACAATGCAAAGCCTTTTTTCTTTTAAGTATTCAAAAAAACAACACCTCCTCTTTTCTATAATCGAAAGAATAGGCCAGTTGTCAGCAAACTATGGCACTTGAGCCAAATCTAGCCCACCACCTTTTTATATGTGGTCAGCAATAAGAATGCTTTTTATATTTTTAATTATTGAAAAAAATAATAATAATATATACAAAATGAAAATTACATGTAATTTATATTTTTGTTTTCATAAAGTTTTATTGGAAAGCAGATATGCTCATTCATTTACATTTTGTCTACATTTTGAGCAACAGAGATAGAGTTGAGTAGTTCCAACAGAGACCAGAGACCTTATAACCAACAAAACCTAAAATATATACTATTTAGCCCTTTACAAAAAACAAGCTTGCAGACTCCTGGCATAGGCCCTTCATATACATGTCTGTAGTACCGACTGTCCTTATCACTGAGTTCCCCACCCACTAATGTTTCTTCTCAAATCATGTTTTAATTTTTAAATTAAACCCTTCTTAGACTCACCACAAGCTATAGAACAGTCAGGTTTTGTAAATTAGCACATGAGCCATTTATGAATCAGTTGACCTCCACTCATCTACACCACTCCCTTAGCCACACTATTAGCAATGAGAAATTCCTGTTTAGGGGAAAAAAGAAACCACAGTTGCTCTCTGAAATTACCCAGTGTAGCATAAAAAGAGAGAAGAAAGGGAGAGACAAGATAATCTATAGAGTAATGGGCTTCTTTGACCAGTGTAGTAGAGTATAATCAAGCCAGTGGTAAGTTTATGAATGGGAATGTCACTGTCAGTCATGGACATCCAGCAATATCCAACAGCAAATAAAACCACTCAATTTGCTGGAACTATGCTATTCCAGACACGGTGTCAGGTATTGGGAATCAAACAGAGAACTGGGTAGGCACAGATAAGTAAACAAGAATGGTTGTCAGCTCAGGAGAAGTCCACTGATCAGATAAGCTCAGTGTCCCATGGAAATGCAAAGAAAGGAACCTCTATTCAAGGTGTGGAATGCCAAGGAAGTCTTCCTGGAAGAAGTGACCACAAAACAACTAAATAGGAGTAGATCATGTTGTTCCAAGCTGAAGAAACAGTTTTTCCAAAGGCTTGGGAGCAACATGGAGTGTAGGAACCAAATGGTTGCATATGGAAACATTTAAACAGTCTACCTGAAATGTGCTTTATCGGCTACACCAAACTTGTTCCTGAAATTTTCTGCCACTGAGACCAGTGCTGAATTTATCAGTATTCAGCATTGATCTAAACATGGAAACAAGCTACATGCATCTCTTTACCTGAAACACAGGCATTTGTAAATTCAGATAAATAAGAATTAGTGTTGAAAATACATTTAAAAAAGAGAGCATGCATTAGTTTCCGTTGTAGGGAGTGAACAAGAATTTGTATTCAACTTTAGCAAGTCCTTTGTGGGACTCCTGGAAGGGTTTGGGAAGATCCAGTAGTTCCAATTCCTTTTCTGCTCTTGGTAACAACATGGAGCTATTTTTGATGGAGTTCTGAAAGAAGTAACTATGGTATTAGTATATACCAAAGGATAAATGGAAATCTATGGAGGCTGGACAAGACATTCTTAAACGAACAAGGCATTTCTCAGAGATTTAGGACTATCCTTTCAGAAGTGAAAAATGGATTAAAGAGATAAAGATTCCTTTTTTTTCTTTTGTTTCCAATGAAACATTCCACCTATGTCAATGCTTCGTTTGTTCTGTTATCTTTTTTGTGTATTTTTGATCATTTACAATATTGTGCTTTCATACTTTTGTTTTTTGTAACATTTCATTTGTTTTAAATAATTGTTTGAAACTGGGGTGGAAAAAAAAGAATCATGTACCAGTGAAATTATGAAATGTAAAAGACTACTACAATAACTTTGGGAACACCAGCCACCCAATTTTTATTATTCTCTTATTTTGGTCGTTTAGATAGGATAATTCATGTAAAAGTCTGAGCACAACCACTGACACATAGTAATCATTTAAAACATGCAAATTGTGTCCTTATCTAATATTCTTGTTATTTTTTAGTATTATTTTGTGTTTTCCACAATGTAACAAACACATGTGCCACACCTAACATTACTTGGAAAGTATCGCAATTTTTTGCAGTGTGTTGGATTAAAAGGAATATTTCACAGAATTACACAATATTTATTTTAAAATTATTAAATATGGAATACAATGTAAAAATTTTAAAGTATTATTAAGGCAAATAAGATATGAAGTACTGTTGACATAATACTACTTTGGGACAAAAAGGATATTGGAGAAAGTAGTGAACACATATTTGTGAATCTGCCTTACCATGTACTACCATTTTAGGTTTTATTTTTTACTTATTGCCTTTAAAAATAATGCAGTTTCCATTGTGCATATGATATAAAAGTCCCAACTGTTGGTGTAAATATAACAAGAAACAAAGAAAAAAGTTAAAAATCTGAAACCTAAAATGTTTTGGCAAATGGAAAACATTTCTATGTTCCATTGCTTCATTACATAGGGCTATTTTTATATAAGATATTTTCAATAAATTATCTGGCTCTATCCATTTCAACTAAGTGCCTGGGTATGCTAAGATATGTCCATTTCCAACTATTCTTCCTATCGGATTTTTGGTACAAGCCATATAGCATTATAATAAAGACATGTGCATTCCAGTCAGAAAAAGGTGAGTTTAAATCCAACCTCCACCATTTACCAGCTATGCAAACTTGCACAATCATTCTGTGATTCATAATCCTCTTCTATAACATAAAAATGCCATCTAAATCACAGGAAAACTAAGAATTAATACTTGTAATGCATGGACAGGAGTGCTTAGCACAGTTCTTGCTCAAGAATGGCAGCACTGTTGGTGAGACCTCTGCTCCTATTCTTCTTCCTCATCACCATAACCATACAACTCTTTCAGTAAATGCTTGGAATGACAAATTAAAACTCAAAGGATAGATTAGGAGACCACTTAAAAAGAGAATCTGATAAAAAATGTATTCTCTATAGAATAGAGAGCAACCTTGGGACGCAAATACTAAACTTACAAACCCCACAAAATTTATACAAAGAGCAAGCTCTACAAGGACGTCAAAATCCGGATAGAAAAGCACATACGTGGTAGCAGAGACTACTCAGTTTCCCTCCCCAGTATCACCGAAGCAAGAACAAAATTGGTCCACTATGTTCTGAGTTCTAAAGTGCAATTTAAAAGGTATTTAACAAGTAATTCAACTACATTATGTGGCAAATCATCTTTTTGTTATGGCCTGGGGCACTAACAACTTTGTAAAATATTTTTCCTTAAAGCCTAATTGCCAACTTCCTAGCAATTGACTTATACACAAATGTTAAAGCTCAAGCATTTGCTAGTTGGACATGATAACTTAATATAAGGACATCAGAATGGACAGGCATTTAAAAAAGCTGGGCCTTTAAAGGGGAGATTCAAGATGGTGGCATGAGAGGTGACACGGAGAACTCCTCCCAAAACCACAAACAGTACAAAAATATAGTTAATTAATACAACTAACTCTAAAACAGCAACACGAAAGAAGGCTGAACCAGACTGCATACAGATGTCATGAACAGAGCAGATCTCATGAAACAGGGTAACACAGGAAAACCTTAATTCGGCTGCACCCAGGCCCTTCCCCCATCCCAGCTCACTGGCAGAGGAAGAGAAACAGAGCAGAGCAGGAGGGGGTGGAAGCTTGGGACTGCTGGGCACCTATCACTGGAGATCTGCTTTGTGAGCAGAAGCCTATATTGTGTGGTGCTCTGGATATTAGGGAGCTCGGACAGGCGGGGTGCTTGGGAGACTGACATTCCATCTGTTTATGGAGGGGGGATTCACATGAGGCTGCTCTGTGTCAGAAGAGGTGTGGGCAGTCTGAGAGGCTCCCTAGCAGCGAGAGGGCTGCTGAAGGGGCAGGATTTGCATGGGGCTTGCTGCATAGGAGAAGAGAGAGCTAGACAAGGTTATCTGGGTGCACTCTGCCCAGCTGGTAGAAAACTTTGAGGAGCTTTAGGTGCTCCATCGCTCTGGCTGCCTACTCAGCTCAGAGGCCCCTCACTGTGACAACAGCCTGCTGAGCCTTCCTAATGGCCTTCAGGCACCTGCTCACAAACTCAGTCACTGTGCAGGCATTTGGCCAGACAGAGGGAGGCCCGGCCTACAACAGCTAGAGACACAAAGCACAGAGGTTTACACATGTGTACTTGGCCCACTGGCTCTGCCACTGGAGACAGGCATTGCACACAGGAAGCAGGAAACAGATCTTTCCTCCTCCCAGGCACCAACTCCACTCCCCTATGACCCTCAGCCTCACTCTAAGGGCTCAGCAGCTCCAGAGACAGGAGTTTCTGTGCACTAGTGGGCACCACACAGAAATATGAACTGTCAAAAGAACATGGTTCAGACCAAAATCTCATAAACCCCAGAAAGAGAGCCAAATGAAACTGAACTCACCGATCTTTTTAAAAGAGGAATTCAAAATAAAAATTATAAACATGCTTATGGAGGTACAGAAAAATATTCAAGAACTCAGGAACAAATTTAAGTCAGAGATTCAATCATTAAGAAATTCCATATCTGAAATGCAATATACAAAAGAGGGATTTAAAAGCAAACTAGATGTAGTAGAAGAGACAGTAAATGGAAAGAAATAAGAGAAAAGGAATACAAAGAAGCTAAGGCACAGAGAGAAAAAAGAATCTCTAAGAATGAATGAATATTGAGAGAATTGTGTGAAAAATCCAAACGGAACAATATTTGCATTTTAGGGGTACCAGAAGAAGAAGAGAGAGAAAAAGGGAAAGAAAGTGTTATTGAGGAGGTAATTGCTGAAAAATTCCCCAGTCTTGGGAAGGAGATAGTCTTTCAAGCCATGGAAGTGCACAGATCCCCCAACACAAGGGACCCAAGGAAGACAACATCAAGACATATAATAAATAAAATGGCAAAGATCAAGGATAAAGACAGACTTTTAAAAGCAGCTAGAGAGAGAAAAAAGATAACATAAAAAGGAAAACCCATCACGCTATCATCAGACTTCTCAACAGAAACCTTACAGGCCAGAAGGGGGTGGCATGGTATACTTAATGTAATGAAGCAGAAGGGCCTTGGACCAAGAATACTATACCTGGCAAGGTTATCATTTAAATTTGAAGGAGAGATTAAACAATTTTCAGATAAGCAAAAGCTGAGAGAATTTACCTCCGACGAACCACCTCTACAGCGCATTTTGGAGGGACTCCTACAGATGGAGTATGCCTAAGGCTAAACAGATGTCACCCAAGGGAAGACAAAGGGTACAGAATATGACTCATAACATACAAAGAATGGAGGAGGAAGAAAAAGGAGGAAAAAAAAAGAACCTTTAGGTTGTGTTTGTAATAGTATATGAAGTAAGTTAAATTAGACTGTTAGATAGTAAGGGAATTGCCCTTGAACCTTTGGTAACCATGAATCTAAAACCTGCAATGGCAATAAGTACATACCTATCAATAATCACGCTAAATGTAAATTATCTGAATGCATCACTCAAAAGACATTGAGTTACTGAATGGATAAAAAAACAAGACCCGTCTATATGCTGCCTACGAGACACTCACTTCAAACCCAAAGACATACACAGACTGAAAGTAAAGGGATGGAAAAATATATTTCAGGCAACTAATAGTGAGAAAAAAGCAGGAGTTGCAGCACTTGTATCAGACAAAATAGACTTCAAAACAAAGAAAGCCACAAGAGACTAAGAAGGACATTACATAATGATAAAAGGGTCAGTCCAACGTGAGGATATAACTATTATAAATATCTATGCAGGACCCCTACATATATGAAACAAATACTAATAGAATTAAAGGGGGAAATAGAATGCAATGCATTCATTTTAGGAGACTTCAACTTCAACACATCACTCACTCTAAAGGACAGATCAACCAGACAGAAAAAAGAAAAAGAGACAGAGGCACTGAACAACATATTAGAACAGGTGGACCTAATGGACATCTACAGAACACTCCATCCAAAAGCAACAGGATACACATTCTTCTCAGTGCACAGGGAACATTTTCAGGAATAGATCATATATTAGGCCACAAAAAGAACCTCACTAAATTCAAAATGATTGAAATTGTACCAGCTTCTCAGATCACAAAGGTATGAAAAAGGAAATGACTTACACAAAGAAATGAAAAAGCCCACAAACACATGGAGCCTTAATAACATGCTCCTAAATAATCAATGGATCAATGACCAAATAAACACAGAGACCAAGCAATATATGGAGACAAATGACAACAATAATTCAACACCACAAAATCTGTGGGATGCAGCAAAGGCTGTCCTAAGAGGGAAATATATTGCAATACAGGCCTGCCTCAGAAAAGAAGAACAATCCCAAAGGAACAGTCTAAACTCATAATTAATGAAACTAGAAAAGGAAGAACAAATAAGGCCCAAAGTCAGTAGAAGGAAGGACATAATAAAGATTAAAGCAGAAATAAATAAAATTGAGAAGAAAAAAACAATAGAAAGAATCAATGAAATCAGAAGCTGGTTCTTTCACAAAATAAGCAAAATAGGTAAACCCCTAGCCAGACTTATCAAGAAAAAAAGAGAGTCTACACACATAAACAGAATCAGAAGTGAGAAAAATCACTACAGACACCCCAGAAATACAAAGAGTTATGAGACAATACTATAAAAAACTATATGGTAAGAAACTGGATAAACTAGAATAAATGGACAACTTTCTAGAAAAATACAACATTCCAAGGCTGACCCAGGAAGAAACTAAAAATCTGAGTAGACCAATTACCAGCAAAGAAATTGAATTGGTAATCAAAAACTACCTAAAAACAAAACCCATGGGCCAGATGGTTTCACTCCTGAATTTTATCAAACATTTAGTGAAGACCTAATACCTAACCTCCTCAAAGTTTTCCAAATAGTAGAAGAGGAGGCAATACTCCCAAACTCATTCTATGAGGCCAAAATCACTCTAATACAAAAACCAGTCAAAGACACCACAAAAAAAGAAAATTACAGACCAATATCCCAGACGAACATAGATGATGCATAAGTACTCAACAAAATATCAGCAAACCAAATTCAAAAATACATCAAAAAGATCATCCATCATGATCAAGTGGGTTTCATCCCAGGGATGCAAGGATGGTACAATATTCGAAAATCCATCAACATCATCCACTACATCAACAAAAATAAGGACAAAAATCACATGATCATCTCCATAGATGCTGAAAAAGCATTTGACAAAATTCAACATCTATTCATGATTAAAACTCTCAACAAAATGGGTATAGAGGGCAAGTACCTCAACATAATAAAGGCCATATATGACAGACCCACAGCCAACATTATACTTAACAGCGAGAAGCTGAAAGCTTTTCCTTTAAGATCGAGAACAAGACAAGGATGCCCACTCTCCCTATTTTTATTCAACATACGTCTGGAGGTCATAGCCATGCCAATCAGACAACACAAAGAAATAAAAGGCATCCAGATTGGCAAGAAAGAAGTCGACCTGTCCCTGTTTGCAGATGACATGATATTGTACATAAAAAACCCTAAAGAATCCACTCCAAAACTACTAGATCTAATATCTGAATTCAACAATGTTGCGGGATACAAAATTAATCACAGAAATCTGTTGCATTTCTATACACTAATGATGAACTAGCAGAAAGAGAAATCAGGAAAACAATTCCATTCACAATTGCATCAAAAAGAATAAAACACCTAGGAATAAACCTAATCAAGAAAGTGAAAGACCTATACCCTGAAAACTACAAGATACTTTTAAGAGAAATTAAAGAGGACTCTAATAAATGGAAATTCATCCCATGCTCTTGGCTAGGAAGAATTAATATTGTCAAAATGGCCATCCTACCTAAAGCAATCTACAGATTCAAGGCAATTCCTATCAAAGTACCTAAAGATTCTGCAATGAACTAGAGCAAAGTGTTCTAAAATTTATATGGAATGACAAAAGACTCCGAATAGCCAAAGCTATCCTGAGAATGAAGAATAAAACAGGAGGAATTACGCACCCTGACTTCAAGCTCTACTACAAAACCGCAGTAATCAAGACAATTTGGTACTGGCATGAGAACACACCCATAGACCCGTAGAACAGAAAAGAGAGCCCAGATATAAATCCAAACACATATGGTCAATTAATATATGATAAAGGAGCCATGGATATACAACGGGGAAATGACAGCCTCTTCAACAGCTGGTGTTGGCAAAACTAGACAGCTACATGTAAGAGAATGAAACTGGATTAGTGTCTAACCCCATACACAAAATAAACTCAAAATCGATCAAAGACCTGAATGTAAGTCAGAAAACCATAAAACTCTTAGAAAAAAACATTGGCAAAAATCTCTTGGACATAAACATGGGCAACTTCTTCATGAACATATCCCCAAGCCAGGGAAGCAAAAGCAAAACTGAACACATGAGACTATATCAAACTAAAAAGCTTCTCTACAGCAAAGGACAGTATCAGTAGAACAAGGAGACATCCTACAGTATGGGAGAATATATTCATAAATGACATATCTGATAAGGGGTTGACATCCAAAATATATAAAGAGCTCACACACATCAACAACCAAAAAGTAAATTATCCAATTAAAAAATGGGCAGAAGAGCTGAACACACTTCTCCAAAGAAGAAATTCAGATGGCCAACAGGCACATGAAAAGATGCTCCACATCACTAATCATCAGAGAAATGCAAATTAAAACCACAATGAGATATCACCTCACACCAGTTAGGATGGCCAACATCCAAAAGCCAAACAACAACAAATGCTGGCGGGCATGTGGAGAAAGGGGAACCCTCCTAGACTGCTGGTGGGAATGCAAATTAGCTCAACCATTGTGGAAAGCAGTATAGAGGGTCCTCAAAAAACTCAAAATAGAAATACTGTTTGACCCAGGAATTCCACTCCTAGGAATTTACCCTAAGAATGCAGCAGCACAGTTTGAATAAGGCATATGTACCCCTATGTTTATCGCAGCACTATTTACAATAGCCAAGAAATGGAAGCAACCTAAGTGTCCATCAGTAGATGAATGGATAAAGAAGATGTGGTACATATGCACAATGGAATATTATCCAGCCATAAGAAGAAAATGAATCCTTCCATTTGCAACAACATGGATGGAGCTAGAGGCTATTATGCTCAGTGAAATAAGCCAGGTGGAGAAAGACAAGTACCAAATGATTTCACTCATCTGTGGAGTATAAGAACAAAGAAAAAACTGACGGAACAAAACAGCAGCAGACTCACAGAACCCAAGAATGGACTAACAGTTACTAAAGGGAAAGGGACTGGGGAGGATGGGTGGGAAGGGAGGTATAAGGGGGGAAAAGGGGCATTACGATTAGCACACATAATGTAGCATGGGGAGGACACGGGAAAGGCAGTATTTACAGAGAATATAAGTAATAATTCTATAGCATCTTACTACGCTGATGGACAGTGACTGCAATGGTGTATGTGGGGGGGGGACTTGATAATAGGGGGTCTTGTAACCATAATATTGTTCAAGTGATTGTACATTAACTATACCAAAATTAAAAAATTAAAAAATAAAAAAAGTTGGGCCTTTAAAACTTGATGTCTATTTAAGACATTCACTTAACTCCTAATTCCCAAACTTGCCAACAGTGAGTACCGCTGCAGTAAGCCTAATTTAGGGGCACCAGCAGGCACCTGCTACCTCATTTAAAGGCATGGCTTATGGCATTTGGGCAAGTGTTACAACAGTTGAAATTGTACTTTTGCATTTCATACCATAAATTCATATATGTCTTTAATGAGAATTTCTCAAATATTTTTCTGTATAGCTGCTATCAAGAGCAACATTCAATAGAGTTCATTCACTGTTTTTTATATAATTATATGCATATGTAAATAAGCCCAGCGGCTAGTGTTATGAAAAATGTTCTCTCTGTTGAATAACTATGAACTCTTCTACATCTCTTTGTTAGTTTGTGAAGAAGCTCAGAGTTAAGTTTTCTGATTCCTTCTCCTGTCCCCAGTATTCTTCTCATAATACTCCTAGAATGCAATATTTTCTCATTACTCCTGTTGTAATAAATTTTTTGCATTTTTAGTATTTGAGTGTCTGTTGCAAATGCTTTCAAATTACTTGGACAAAGAGACAGTATTTATATGTGTTTAATAACCTGTGTGATATCCAAAAATTCTAAACCCATTCCCATGCTAAATATATTTTATTTATTTGTGCATTGGGTTTCCAAAGCAGTTTTCCATTTTTCTGCATGTCCCTGTTACTCTGTGATAACATAGCCAATTAACAAAGGTAGAAACAAAGGGATTGTCCTTTTTTTTCTAGCTTTGCTGACTAGCTTGATAGAGAAAATTGTTGTCATTACAAACATAAAGTTAATTGGCCCATGAAACAAGAAGATAGTCTTTATCTGTCTATCTATCTAGCCAGTTATCATCTATTATCTGTCTCTACCTCTCTTTTACATAAAGGGTGGGCAAATGAGAAAAAAAAATATGTCTTTACTTTTCCACCATTTACTATACTTTTCTACCATCTCTTGCACACATATTTCAAGTTCTAGTGACAAAGGATTTAATAAACTTATTTTCCTCAAAGTGGTAGTATTGTCAGCCCTCCCCCACATATGTACACACTTGGTTTTACAACTAAAGGCTAAAGCAAAGGGGCTCTACCTTATAAAAATGCTCTGATATACTTGGTAACAATTTAGGCAGGGGGACACTAAGGTCTGGCTGAGGTGTGAGAGTATGCAAATTTCCCTGTTACCTCTTAAATCAAAACAACCTGGTGATACTTCTACAGCATACTCCTTGGGTGTGCAGATGTAGTCAGATGAAAGATTTTCCTGCAGGTGCCAGAGAAAACCAGGGAGCCCTTTTTGCTTCTCTGTGAAGGCAGAGGAGACAGTCTCAAGGGTCATTACCTAATTATTAAATATTAGATCATAAAAAGTCAAGCTAATAGTGTTATAAATAATATTAATTGCTTAATAACAGAATACACAGTGAACAATATTAGCATTAAGAAAGCACAGTGATTATAAAAAGTCACAAAGCACATCTTAATTTAAGGGCAATAGATTCTTTCATCTCTCTTGTAATGACATACTGTAGAGCTTTAAAACTCTCTGATAACAACTTCATGAATATTAAAGAATACCATGAAAACTTCCATTTAAAGAAGTGATTCATTATTTAATGCTAATATTACTTGCATTATTGTTACCAAGCAAGCAACTTCCTAGTGGTCAAATAAGAATGTTTTCATATTTTGGTGCTGCAACATTAGTTCATCTATTATTAATACAACTCATAAATACTCTCACCATCAAAAATAGCCTCAAACAATCTTATCTGGGAAGACTCAGACTTTACTTCTTCCCTGAGGGCTTCCAGTTTCTGGACTATAATTAGGTGTCAGCTATTCTGACAGAGAAGATTCTACCAACTTTTTCCCATGTCTCAATAATGTTCTTGACAGATTTTATACCCTGAGGCAACCAAACAGTTTACTAAGTGAGACCTACTAGTAGAGAAGGAAAATGAAGAATAGAGGAAAACTTGTTATTTTAAGCTGAAAGTTAATTAGGTATTTTTATAGGATTGTTTTCCTGAAAACATTCATATTTTGCCAAATATATGATACAGGTTATGTCACACTTTAAAACTATTTTAGCCACTTGTTTTAGCATTTTGATTGTGCATGTTTAAGAAAAAGGAAGTATTTTCTTCCTAATTAAGAACCTTCCACTAAAAATTTTATTCTGTTAAATGATTCTTTTACATTTAACACTCATGCTTTCTATAAAATATCTCAACTGTCATTTATTTCCTGAAACAATTCATTGAGATAATAAATGACCACCTGAAAATGTCAGTAGATTCCACCTCTGTTAAATAATAACACATCACAGCCACAGTTAACATGAAGAAGCTGGTCTTTCTGTGACTATCTCAAGAGGTATAGGAGTCTATCCTCTACAGTACAAGTATTGGCATATTTCTAGAAGAAAGGCTAAAAATAATTATAGAGTAGTCAAGCCAGGGTGTCACTATCAGAATGATGACAAAGATGGAAATCATCTTGTTTTTGAAGTCTGATCATGGCTGCATCATGTTTAGCTGTGTTCCAACCTCCTTGGTTGTGTAAGGTTTGCATATGAAAAGAATTTTTAAAACTTGAATTGCTAGTTTTTTAGGTACTGTGCTCAGTTCTTAAGATAAAGCAGTGAATAAGACAAGTTCCAGCTTTAAAGATTCAAGTTTTTAGATCTGGAGTCTATAGTAAATAAGTAAAATGACATTAAAGTATAGTGTCACGAGTACTATGATAAAAATTCCAACATACTGTTGGGAGCCACAGGGCACAAAAACAACAAGACTCCATTTTGTTTTAAAGACTCCATCTTGTTGTTTACTTCTTGTTGATCACTTTCGAGCCACATTTTCCCGCCACATGTTCTCACTCCGGTCCGCCTCTTATGTCAGAGGCAACTGCGCATGCACACAACTCGATGCGTGATTGGACCTTATAGATGGCTTCATTAGCATAATGGGCAACCAATCAGAAGAGACCACACCCTGTATTGTCTATATATTCTCTGCCCCAACCTGTAATAAATGAAATTTGATCAGAAAGCCTGTCTTGTCTCCATTCTCTCTGTCTCCTGTCCCTTTTCATTTGCGCACCCCCTCCTTAGGTCCCAGTTGGTGAACCCCGCAGCCGGGGGGTTTTATGTTTGCTGACCTGCAGGTCGGGTCAACATACAGAAAAGGAACCTCCTATACAGTTTGGAAGTGAGATGGGAGTATTTAGCAAAGTCTTCATAGAAGAAGTGACATCTAAATTGAATCCAAAAATATAATAGCTCCTTAATGTGGAGTTTGGGGTGGAAGTATGGATAACCTTAATAAATAATTCTGATCACAAGCTTCTCTTTCCTAGAAATTTTCATCACTCCAAGAAGCCCTCCTACCTATCAGTCTAACCCAGACTGTGCTCTCCCCTTTTGCTATATTCCTAAGGTTAATCTTAGTTCTGAGGCATGAAGCAGAATTGGAGTGCAGAGCAGGAAGTGAAGAAAAGCATGTTTGTGGAGATGGACTAGAGAAATGGTTTGCCTTTTGAGGTGTAAGGCATGCTAGTTAGTGTGAACTGAGTCTGTTTCCATTTTGTTCCTCATACCAAATGCATCCTCTACATGTGACTTTAAGCAAATTATTTACTCCATTTATCTAAGTTTCCTCATATAAAATACTGTCAAATCACAAATTTTCCATGAGTGTTGAGTTTAATAATGTACTAAATATAAAAATATTCAGTGTTGGCTATTATGGTAATGGTGATAATGATGTCTTATAGCCTAAAAATCCAAGTTGCAAATTTAAATGTTGTCTCCATGGTAATATTCAATACCAGGTTCTAAAAATTTTGACCAAATCAAGCTAAATTCTCCTTTTCTAAATTTTTTATTTTTATAGGAATATAGTTGATCTGCAATGCTTTATTGGTTTCAGATGTGTAACATAGTGATTTGATAATCATATACATTACTAAATGTTCACTGTGGTAAGTGTAGTTACCCCCTGTTATAAAATATTACAGTATTGTTGGTTATAGTATCTATGTTATCCTTCCATTCCTATGACTAATTTATAAAGTTTCTAGCTCTTAACCGCCTTCACTTATTTAACTCATCCCTTCACCCCCCCAATGCCTCTTTAGATTAAGAAAAAGTGAAATACACTTTCCTCACAATACTTCCTATATTTCCTCAAAATAATACTTTGCAATAAATATAGCAAACCAGATAACTCAAGTTTTCTTTGGCTAGGTGGAAATGAAATATATTTAGTATTTTCAGCTCTAGCCATGAAATAGTTGCATCTTTTGTAAAATATGAAAAGGGACAAAATATATGAGGCAATTGTTTTCAAGCAGTAGACAAGAGAGAGTACAAGTTATTTTATTTTAAAAGAGGGAAATTCTCCTATAAGTGAGCTTTGCTTTCACCCTGACTTCCTGCATGGGAGATATTTTTTAGAACACAGTATAAAGAGAAGGAACCCAAGCAAAAAGCTGTAGTTGAAATGAATGAAGCAGGCTGACATAGGAGTTCAGAACCTCTGAAGTGGAATAATTCTGTGAGTCTATATAGTGGAAAGGAAAGCTGCCCACAGAAGAAACTGGTGTTATTCCATTTTTTCTCTGGCTGAAGGCAAGGCTATGAAGACTCAGGATGGGATTTTAAGGCCTAGCAGAAAGCAGCTACTGGGGATTAACAATTGAATGAAGACACAAGAGGTTCTTCAGTTTAGGGAAACAATACAGTATGGCTTTAACTAGAGTGGAGAGTTTTTCTGAGTATCTCAGGCATGCAGCTGACACCCTATGAAGGCCATTCCTCTGAAGTATGATTACAGGCTAGAACTAAGCAAAAAATTGAAACAGATCTACCCAAAGTCTAAAATGAAGAAGGTTCAAAGTGATCAATCATTCATTTAACTTTCCACCAGAACAAAATACAATAATTTAAAAGAAGAACCATAATCCAGGCATCTTACAATTTAGCCAATACTCATTATTGAAACAGAAACATGAATTCCATAGTGAAAACAGAAATGTGTTTTTTTCCACCAAAGGAATAAAAGAGATAGTAGAAACAGACCCAACAGCAGATGGCAGTGATGTTGGAATTCACAGGTAATGACTTTAAGAGATTATGCGCTTGTTCAAGGAATTGAAGAAAAGAAGTACAGCTGAGAGAAAAAATGGGGAAACTTGGGGAAAAAACCACATGGACACAATAAACAAGAAATATACTGAATTCTCAAAAATTCACATATAAAATTAAATGAGAAAGTCACAGAATGAATTTAGAAGCAAAAGGATCAGTGAATGTAAATGAAGCTTCTTAGAAATAATTCAAACTGAGCCAAGCAGAAGAAAATCTTGGGAAAAAATTAACAGAGACTCAATTACTTGAGAGATTAAGTGTGACAAGTATGCAATTGGATCCCCCCAAAGAAAGAAGAGAGATGGAAGTTTTTGAAGAAATACTGACCTCCAAATTTCCCAAATTTGGTCAAAAAAAAAAAGAGTTCACAGATCCAAGAAATTCAGTAACCCCAAAGGAAGATAAATACCAAGAACTACATACAGGCATATCATAAACAAACTTCTGAAAGTCTAAGATAAAACAGGTGAAGGATGAACAAAACGAAATATAAGAGATCAATGTTAAAAAGTCTAGCAGACTTTTCAGAAAAAGTGAAAACATGATGAAAATGGAGAGCATCATTAATGAGCTTTAAAAAAGTTTTCCACTTAGAATTCTATATCTAAAGAAATTATCCTTCATAAAAGGAGTGGAAGTTGAAATAAAGAAATTTCAGATAAACAAAAGCTGAGAGAATTACAGGCTAGAGAAACTATAAGAAATAAAGAATTTTTTCATAGTGAAGGAAAATGTTATCAGAAAAACACTCAGAAACTCATATATACACAAATGAATAGAGAAAACTGGAAATAGAAAATATAAGTATAAATATGAAGATAATCTTTGTTTTATTTTCTTAATAACTTTAAACAACTATTTAGAGCAAAAAAATAAAGATTATATATAATTATTATATTATTATGACATGTATAAATCAAATATATGATAAAGGCAAAAAGATCTGGAGGGATAAATAGAATTATATTCTTTGTTTTACATTTCATGTGAAGTACTACAGTATTAAGTCTAAGTAGAATAAAAGAAGTTAATTATATATTCTAATCCCTAAAATAAATTTGGAAGAATTATACTCTCTGATAACATCATGTATTATACTAATCAAGAGAATATAGTTTTCACAGGATTAAAAAAAAAACTAATGAAACAGAATAAAGTCCAGAAATAGACTGCAAATATGTAATCGATTTTCAACAAAGTTGTCAGTGCAATGAAATGAGACAAGAACAGTCTAAATAATTATATTAAAAACAAAAACAAAAACAAAATCTTATCTATTCCACTTTGTTCAAAAAAAACAATTTGCAATAACAGATCAAAATGTAAAAGCAAATATTTTACAGTTTCTTATTAAAATAAAGATAACTATTTTCACAAATTTGAGCTAGACAGTTTTTAACATAACACAAAAAGCTCCAATCATAAAAACCAACCGTAGAGTCCATAAAACTGTCAGAAACTTTTGTTCAGAGTTCCCTCAATACTGAACTCTCTTTCCTAGGAGAAAATGGAACAGGTTTTAGGATTTTGCTTATGCTCTAATAGTGATTGAAGGCTTGATTTTCACTCATTTTTGCTTTATTGCTTTAGTGGCTTAGCTGACATCTAATAATCAGCATTCTCTCCAACTCATGCACAGGAACCAAATCAACTGGCAAAATATGTAGACATCTAGATGATTGAGACCTTTCTTAATTTAAAATTTAACATTATTATCAATATGAAAAAATGATATTAACAAATTATCATAGATCAATCAATGATCTCCCAAATAAAATTTGGTAAATATTGATATGCACTTAGGTGTTCTTTTTTGGTGGAGAGGGAGGCAGGGGCTGATGATTTTTTGATAAGTAGTAAAGCCCTTGTGCTTGTAGTAAACCTTTCTGATGTGTGAAATATAAATATAAAAGAGTAGACAAAGCAGTAGTCGTACAGCCTGAAGAAATATCCCAAATTAGGCACACCATATAACAACTAATCAGGCCAAGATATAGAATACCTAACCCTTCCTCCCTCCCAACTACCATTCCCTCACTCTTTTCAAAATTAAGAATGTGAAGGCATCTAATATTATAGATTAGGTTTTCCTATATTTAAGCTTTATATAAATGAAGTCATAAGGCATGTCCTCTTTTAATTTTTGCCTCTTTTGCTTGATATTAAGTGTATACCCTTCTCTTTTAGACTCTGCCATTTATTCTATTTTTATGTCTACATGTACCATTTGAGTTTTTCACATTTATATTATGGATCTTAAAAAATGAAATAACCAAAACTAATACCTAATGGATCAGTTTAATAGCACACCAAACATCTCTGAAGAAATAATTTGTGAATAGAAAGATAGAGACAAATATTAAGTTATAGAATTGCCATTTGGTTCTTATTTATACTACTCAGTTCTCTCCAGAATATTTTGCAATTCCTTGACTTATTAATCAGGTTAATTTAAAGTCTCTATCTGTAACTCCATTATCTGGAGTTCCTGTGGGTCGGGTCTCTATCTATTCTCTGTTTTTGTCTCTTGATTAATGGCTAATATGTCTTTTCATATTCTTGATTATCATAAATTAAATGCCAAACATTATAAATAAAAAGTTATAGTCACACTTTAAAGTTGTGGATGAATTTATATGCTCTCAGAGTTTACTTTTGCTTCTGACAGCCTGCTAGGCAAGGAAAACCAGTTCTATATAATCTTGATCTGATAATGGAATGACAGCATTCAAGGATGAACTTCAGTTCTTCTAACAAGTCAAATTCCAATCAGACTTACTCCTGGTGTATAGTCCCTGTTAATCCCAACTGAATCCCTGATACGTTTCTGCACTGCTCCTTGGGAGGCATGGAGCTTCAATGGACTTTGTACCACTCTTCCTTTTGGCTTCAAGAATCTACCAACAGCTCTTCTCAGTTCTTCAGTCTCTCAGATACCATTGTAAAAGTCAACAATTGCCCCAAGGAGAAAATGTAAGCATAATGACAAGAAAGCCAAATGGAACTTCTGGAATGTAATTACATAATATCTGAAGTTAAAAATTCACTGGAAAGTCTTAATTATAGACAAGGCATGGCAGAAGAAAAGATACAACAAAAAATATCCTTCAAAAATGTTTTTGTGCTTTTGATCATATTTCCTTCTGTTTTCAATGTCCAGTGATATCCAGGTGCTAGAAGTTCCTTAACTTAGGTCCCTTTTGTGAGGATGACATGATCAGAGTACCTTTCTGAACTAAGATAAATAAATATTTAAAATAAAATTTCACTTTAGAAAAGTTTTAGATTTCCTGAAAAAAATTATGAAGGTAGTACAAGGAGTATTACCAACTTGAGTGAGGTAGGAGATGCCCAAATAGCTGGTAAAAATATCATTTCAGGGTGTGTCTGTGAGGGTGTCTGCAGAAGAGATTAGCATTTGGATCAGAAGACTGAGTAAAAGAAATCATCCTCATTAATGCCAGTGGGCATCATCTAGTCCCTTGAGGGCTTGTGTTCCTGGATCTCCAGATTTCAGACCCAGACCAGTATTTATACCATCACTCTCTGTCCTCCCTGTGGGTAAAATTTAATATTTCCAGAACATCTCACCTGGCTTTAGTGCATCTGAATATCAACAGGCATTCCTCAGGGGTGGAGAAAGTTCATCTCTGTATCAGTGGGTAATTACCTGGGAAGCTGAAGACTTATCTGAACCTTAGAGGTTGGGGGCAGGGGGTGCTGGTTTGGCTTCTGCCGGAGCAGGAAAGAGAGATGGCCCCGGACTGCAGTTTGTAAGAAATAAACAGGTTTTAAACTTTATTTCTCTTTTTGACTGATATCAGTTTTAGAGGTATTTTGCCCCAGGATTTCCTCTCCCCAGAGTTACATCCCCACCCCAATTTCTCAGGCTTTTGGACTTAGACTGAGTTATACCACTGGCTTTTCTGGTTCTTCAGTCTGTAGAGGGCAGATTGTGGCCTCCATAAGCACATGAGCCAATTCCTGTAACAAATCTCCTCATATATCTTCCATTGATTCTTTTTCTCCAGAGAACCTTAATTAATGCAATCATTATTAACTAAAGTCCATTCTTAATTCAAATTTTTTGTTACCAAATAACTTTTTCCATTCCAGGATTCCATTCAGAATACATAACTCTGGGGGTGGTGTGTGGGGGGTAATATTTTCCCAGCCTGGGGCAAAATACATTTGAAACCAAAATCAATCAAACAGAGAAATAAAGTGGGAGAAGCCCATTTATTGCTTAGAAACAGTCGTCTACTTCTGCTTGCCCATGTCTCTCAACCCAGATGCAAAAAAGGGACCCCACCCAACCTTTCTGGTTCAGATATGCCCTTGTTCCCCCTTGTAATTACCTATTGATATGGAGATGGACTATTTCTCTCCACTCCTTGGAAACAGCCATTGATATGGAGATGAACTAAGGCCAGGTGAGAGATTCTGGAAGTACTGCAGTTTTATCCACAATTACTTTCAACCATCATGTCTCTTTATGCTCCTTTTGAATGTGACATTTTCTCAGATTTTTGATTTTCATAACCTTGACAGTTTTGAGGAGTATTGGTCAGATATTTTGTTGGATCCCTTTATTGGAATCTGGCTCATGTATTTCTCATAATAGACAGGGTTTTATGTTTTTGGGGATGAATATCACTAACATAAAGTCCTATTTTTATAATATCCTCCAAGAGTGCCTATTCCCAACATGACTTATCACTGGTGGTGCTAATCTTCATCACCTGGCTGAGAAAGTGTTTGTTAGGTTTCTCCATTGTAAAGTTACTTTATTCAGCCCCAAATGTACTTTGGGAAGTCACTAGAACACCCCAAGCTTAAGGAGTGGGGGATTATGTTCCTCCTTCTTAAGGGCAGAGGATTTACATAGTTTTTAATTCTTCTGCATAGGAGATTTGTATTTTCTCCCCCATTTATTTATTCAATGACTAATTTGCATCAGTGTGGATTCACGGATATTTATTCTACACTTTGGGTTATAATCCAATATTTTGTTATTTTGTTTGTTTAACATGCTTTATCTTTGACCTTTGGGGGCTTTCTAAGTTGACTCCTCTGTTCCTTTGACATGTCCACATAATTATGGGCTTTAGTTTTTTAGCACCTCCTTCCTCTCTTGAACTAAAAGAAAGTCCATGCTTATCTTGTATATTTACATGTGCCAGTCCTAGACTCAGCCATTACTTCAAAGACACTTGGTTCCATTTATTGAAAAATAGTACTAGAAACCAGTGTCTGGCACTAGATTTGCCTATTTCTTCTGGGCTGTATTTGTTTCTACCATATCAGTAAGGACATAAGTATGTTCAATAAATGTTTTAATGAAGTATTAGATGAATTCTCATTAAAGTCATTATTTCCATGCAACATTGTAAAAGAGATTCCAGCCAGTACAGTGAGACAAAGATAAAAATATTAAATATCTAATAAGGTTGAAAATATATGCATACTTATGCCAGTAGTCCCACTCCTAAAAAAAACTCCCATCTTTGGTGCAGAGGGATATGCATAAGAATGTCAATAAAGATATTGCATAGAGCACCAAAAAAATAGAATGTAAGTGTTCATTTTAAGAATAATAAATAATTTGTGGAATATAATATATACATCTTTTTACTGTTAGTTTTGATACATGAACTAGAGACATATATTCCATTTTATAAAAACACATATGAAAGAATTTTTCCAGTGAAAAAAGAAAATGGATTATGAAGGAGTATCCTATTTATATAGTTTGAATACATGTAAAACAATGGTGCATATTATTTATTGATATATACATATGCAGTAAAAATTATTTTAAATGTGAAGAAGAATGAATAGTATTTATGATGAGAAGGAAGAAGATTGAAATCAAAGGGGTACATAATATGTCCATTTTAAGCTCACTATTAACCTCCACATTATTTAATTCAATGACCAAGTGTCAGTTATGACCTTACTTGACACACCATCCCCTACCAAAGCTAATAATATCTTTATCCTGGATGTGTTTTATTCATTTGGCTTCTGAATGTCACATTCTCAAACTTTTTTCTTTGACTCTGGTTATAGTTTGTCTCTGTTTTTTTAATTCCAGTTCTCACCAACTTCTTAAATTTGTAGTGCTTTAGTAATCATTTTTTAAATCTTTTCATCCTTTTCTCACCAGTGATTTCTTCTGGTTCAAAATTTCAATTATTATCTATGCAATAATGACTCCCAAATTTATATGTATGGACTAGACTTCTCCATTAAACTCCATAAAACTCCATATAACTGTGTGCTTGACATCTCTCCTTGGAGCATCTCAACTCCAAATGCTCAGAACAGAACTTTGGACTATTCCTCTAGAATTGCTCCACCCACATCCATTTCTCCCCATCATTGGGCTCCATCATTCTAGACCATTAAAAACAAGATCAACAGAAACAAACACTTGAGTCATCCTTGACATATTTCATTTATATTCCTTATCTACTTTGTCTGAAAAATGAACTTGACTTCAAAATATGTGTCTGTAAATGTAACTCCAGGGGAAAATCCAGGGGCAAAATACCTCTGAAACTGAAATCAGTCTAAGGGAGTAATAAAGTTAAAGAAACCCATTTATTTCTTCAAGCAGTCATCCCATCTCTCTCTTGACCAGGCTGAAGCGGCAGAGAGCTCCACCCAACCTCTCCAGTCCAGATAAACCCTCACAGGCCCCTGTGATTACCTATAGATATGCAGGTGGACTAATTCTCTCCATCCCTTGGAAACATCTATTGATATGCAGATGCACTAAAACCAGGTGAGAGATTCTGGAAATGTTTCAGTTTTATCCACAGGCCACCCATCAGAAATCTGGCCTCACAATCTACATGTTCCCCATCTTCCACAATGACCCCTGTGCTAGAAAACGGAAGCATTGTAACCAGACTAATAACATAAAATAGCAACAGCAATAAAATCATGATAATCCTCAAGCTGGAAGATTCAGCTAGGTTCAAAATGCTAGGCAGATTAAGTCCATAGCGCACCCATTTCACAGGCAGAGAGCAGCTGAATAGGTAGGGAGTTCAGAGCAACCATCACGAGGCAGGTGCAACCAGGGGGCACATCCAAGCCACAAGAACTGTAGAAGAAAATAACCTTATACATGTTTTAATGAAAGCAGTATAGGCATATCTTGCCCATCAGGTAGGATACATGTAGGATAGTGGTCCTGTGACAGGACAGTGGCAGGAATGGGATCTCAGCCTAGTCCAGTACACCAGACTTTCACCCCCGTCACTGTAGGAGTTACAGATGGGTCAATACACAGGGCTATGGGAGGCAGATGCACTGGCCACAATGATAAGACAAAACTCCCTGGTAAGATGCTCTTACCTTCCAGCCTTTTTGGTTACACTACCATCATCTTTGGGGCTACTCTGCTGTTACCCCAGGAACACACAGGAGGCCAGCTTCCAGGCCTTATCCCCAAGGTGCCAGAAGAGTCAGCCACTGGTCCATGTGTCAAAATGTCCAAGGCCACATAGTCTCCAGGTTGCTATAGGACTCAGTCACACAGTGTACTTCTGACTGGGCTCTGCTGACCTCTTCAAAGGTCAAAGGTAGGCCCCACTGACAGGCTATAGCCTACAGTGTCTTCTGCCTGAGGCAGGTTGTGCTGCTAACCAATACACCTGGGCCAATGAGAAAGGCAAACAGTCTACAAGGTGCTGATAAGGCCCCAGCCACAGCCGTCTTCAGTCACATGGACATCAGCTCACAGGGCCCTGATGGGTCCGTATCACTCAAGACCTTCATGGCTTTGTCTGTCCATTTTGCAACAGCACAGGTAGACGCACACATTTCATGCCAGCCACACCTGATGCCCTTTCATACCAAATGGCATAAAGGCTTCAGAATTTGTGCCAAGTGTGTAATAAACACTCTCCCGTAGCTTACAAGAGCTAAAACTGGATCTTGGCTATGACTGCTTCAGGACTAACTTTAGTTTTACCCAACCAGACAACCCCCAAGAATTTTATAGACAAACCAGGTCCCTGAACCTTGGTGCTGTTCACAACCCATCCTTTCTCCTGAAGATGCTGCAGCAGATTAGGAACTGCCCCTTCTAAATCTTCAAGAGAATCAGAGGTGAGCATAACATCATCAATGTAATGATACAGCCACACTGTTTGCAGTTTCTTCCATGTGACCAAATCCTGGGCTACAAGTCCGTGACAAATGGTGGGACTGCAGAGGTATCCCTGTGGAAGGACATTGAATGTCCACTGGCAGCCTTCCCACATGAAGACAAACTGTTCCTGACTTTCCTGTACAATGTCAATAGAGAAGAAAGCATTAGTAAGGTCTACAACATAATAATACGTGCCCTATGTGGGGGGCAAGAGTAGTCACTAGGGAAGCAAAGAGAGATATGGGAGCTGTATGGAGCACCAGATTTCTCATTCCTATTTTGCCCTGGAGGTCCCTGTTATAGATTATATTTTTCATGCCCAATTCCCACAACACCTTTTGGAGCTCTTCGTACATTTTCCAGCTAATGGGTAAGTGTGGTAAGTCACCCTGATTAGGCCAAACTGCCCCGATGGCTGCTGCCAGTGAATCCAGAAGCACCTGATTCCCTGAGGAGTGATAGACACTTTGCAAGCACTTCCAGAGAGAAGCTGCATCATCAGGGAAGCCAGTCTACTCATTTCAGAGCCCGCCATAACAAGGTTTTCTACACACATATCCCAGAGATGCAAAAGCCATGCACGCAAAGGTTCTGATGGCTTCTGCCAATACCAGACGCTCATGTCCAGCAGCTCATCTGGGTATGGTGGTGCAGCATGGAGTGCTCCACAACCGGGGGATAGGGCAGCTCCTCCCCTGAGGAGCCCACCGTTGTTGTGTTTTTGCTTTCTTAATTACATACAACAGGGCAGGTATTTAATACAGCAGAGGCTGGTGCCTTGGAGGTGGCCCCAGCAACAGATTGGCTCTCGGCCCTACTCCCTTATCTTCTCCTGACACCTCCACCCCCATCTTCGGAGCTGAAGGCACCACTCTTTCCTCCCCCTCCCCTGTGACCTTCTGCAAAGTGGACTTTCCTGCTGCCTCCCGCCTCTCAGTGCCTAGACTGCTGCAATATCTACAGGAGAAAGGATGGGCTGTGAGAGCACCAAGGTTCAGGGACCTGGTTTGTCTGTAAAATTCTTGGGGGTTGTATGGTTGGGTAAAACTAAAGTTAGTCCTGAAGCAGTCATAGACAAGGTCCAGGCTTTCCCTACCCCTACCACTGTGTCAGTCTTACAAGAGTTTTGGGGTCTTTTGGGCTACTGGAGAGTGTTTATCCCACATTTGGCACAAAATCTGAAGCCCTTATACTGGTTGTTATGAAAGGACATCAGGCAGCACTGGGATGAGACTTGAGCAGCTGCTTGTTGTGCTGCTCAGTGAGCAGTTCAGGCCTTGAGTGTAATGGACTCATCAAGGCCCTGTGAGCTAGATGTTCATATAACCGAAGACAGTTATCAGTGGGGTCTTTGGCAGCGGCTTGAACAGACACGCTAACCTATTGGATTCTGGTAACAATGATGGAAAGGAGCAGAGGTCCGGTATACCTTGACAGAGAAGCAACTGATTCCGGTGTACTACACCTTGCTGACTATGGAGCCCATCACTGGAACAGCTCCGACCAAGGTAATAACCACCTATCCCATCATGGTGAGGGTGCTAGACTGGACCCAAAAGCCACGGAGTGGCATGGCACAGACACCTACACTGGCCAGATGGGACGCATATTTACAGCAGTGCAGCGCCCTCTCTACTAGCCCCTTAAACGTAGAACTCTAACTCTTAATGGGGCCAGTGACCTATACCAGTGGAAAGCAAGAATAACTTCCTTTTGAGCCATTGGTAGCTGAGAGTCCTTATCAGGAGGGAAAATCCCCTATACTTGAAGATGTTTGGTATACAGACAGCTCCAGTTGTAGGCAGCCCCCGAAGTGCAGGGCTGTGGCTTTCCATCCTGAGACTGAGACAATATGGTTGGAGGAGGGAGAGGGGAATAGCAGCCAATGGGCTGAGTTGCAAGCACTATGGCTCATGATCACCCAGGAGCCCTCTCCTATAATTGTCTGTACTGACAGCTGGGCCATCTATTGGAGCTTGACCCAGTGGCTTCTGACATGGTACCATGGCAACTAGAATGTTGGTCACTGGCCCCTCTGTGTGCAAGAGTTGTGGCAAGACCTGTGGGCTTCTGGTCAGGCTAAGACAGTTACCATATATCATGTGACTGGCCATTTGCCTTTGGAATCCCCAGGGAATGATGAAGCGGACACATTGGCCCAGGTGCATTAGCTAGAAGGAAAGCCTGCCTCTGATGGAGCACAATGGTTACATCAGCATTTGTTGCATGTGGGGCAAAAGACAATGTGGGCTGTAGCCTGTTGAGGGGGCTTGAAGAAGACAAGCAGAGCCTGGAAGGAGTGCCATGTGCTCTAAGAGGGACTTGCATTGAGTCCCACAGCAACATGGGACAATAGTAAGGGGGCCAATACCCCTTGTCATGTGGCAGATAGACTATATTGGGCCTCTGCCCATGTCAGAAGGATATTGGTATGCCATGACTGCTGTAGACACAGCTCATGGCCTGTTGGTTGTTTTTTCTTCACATCATGCAGATCAGCAAACCACCAATAGGGGCCTAGAGCATTTCTTTGCAGGCTGTAGCCAGCTGCAAGTGATTGAGAGCAATCAAGCACCCACTTTACTGGACATGTGTTACAAGAATGGGTACAACAATTAGGAATATTGTGGAAGTTTCATGTACCACATAAGCCTTCCAGGCAGGCATGATAGAGAGATACAACAGTTTTTGAAATATAGCCTGAAGTTGGACACCATAGTCTAGGGGGCTGGTAAGTTTGCTTTTATACAGTGCTGCAGCATTTGAATGAGAAGCCCTAAAAAGGAGTCTTGAGCCCTGTGGATATGCTAACACACCTTACTGCCTCTCCTATACAAGTGTATGTGCAAACCAAAGAGGAATTATTGAAGCCAGGCTATGGCCAGCAGAGCAACATCCTGCTGCTAGCCTCAACTGCATTAAACCCTGGAGACATTGTTGAGTGGATGTGGCCTTTGACATTTTGACACATGGACCAGTGATGGCTGGCCTTCTGGCACTTTGGGGAAAAGGCTGGAAGCTGGCCTCGTGTGTATTCCTGGAGTAACAGCAGAGGGGGCCCCCAAAGATCACAGTAGTGTATCCAAAACGCCCAGGAGGTAAGAGTATCTTACGAGGAAGTTTTGTTTTATCTTTATATCTAATGCATGTATCTCCCATAGCTCTATATATTGACCCATCTGTAACTCCCACAGGGAGGGGGTGAAGTCTTGACCAGGACAAGATCCCATTCCTGCCACTGTTCTATCACAGGACCACTCTCTTGCATGTATCCTACCGGATGGACAAGATTTGCCTATACTGGTCTCATTAAAACATGTATCTTATCACCCTTAAGGTTATTTTCGTCTACAGTCCTTGTGGCCTGGATGCACCCCCTGGCTTCTGCTGCCTTGTGATGATTGCTCTGAACTCTCTACGTCTTCAGCCACTGCTTTCCTGTGGAATAGGTGAGCCATGGACTTAATCTGCATAGGACTTTTAACCTAGCTGAATCCTCCAGTTTGAGGATTATCATGATTTTATTGCTGTTACTATTGTGTGTCATTAGTCTGATTACAATGCTCCAGTTTTCTTGCCCAGGGACCATTATGGAAGATGGGGAATGAGTAGATTGTAAGGCGAGATATCTGGAGGGGTGGCCTGTGGGTAAAACTGCAACATTTCCAGAATCTCTCACCTGACTTTAGGGCAGCTCCATATCAACAGGTGTTTCCAAGGGGTGGAGAGAAGTAATCCACCTCCATATCAATGGGTAATTACATTGGCAAACTGAGGGCTTATCTGGGCCAAAGAGGTTGGGAGGAGAATTTGCTCCCTTCTGCCACAGCAGGAGAGAGAGACGCGGGATGGTTGCTTGTAAGCAATAAACGGGTTTTAAACTTTATTTCTCCCTTTGACTGGTTTTGGTTTCAAAGGTATTTTGCCCTGGGATTTCCCCTCCCCAGAGTTACATCATGCATAGAACTTGACCATTGCCACCGCCTCCCTGACTCCCAAGTTTCTATAGGATCATTACTGACCACCCAGGTTACTATGATACTCTAATCCTTACTTCCGTTCTTGGTTCCTGAGCATCTCTCTCAAACACAGCAGCCAAAGTAATCTTTCAACACATCTGTGCAATCAAGTCATTGTTCTGCAAAATACCCTCCACTGGCTCCTTATTTCATTGAGAATAAAATAGGTGGCTTCTCAAAGGTCTAATATGCTCTGACAATCCTGAACTCATCACAAGCACTGTCTTCATTTGCCACACTATCCTTCTTGCTTTTTCTCAAAGATGCTAGGCGTGCTCCTGTCTCAGGGTATTGCCACTGTTTGTTCTCTCTGTTTGAAACACTGGGCCCAATGTCACCTTCCCCTTGATTCTTTTCCTGATTTCTCAGAGTTAAAAAAGAAAAGAAAAGAAAAGAAAAAGCCCTTATGTCTCCCCCAGACTACTTATCATGCTTTCATGCTTTAGTTTTCCCTAACTTCATCTTTTAGTTTTCTCCATGCTTCATCTTCTACCATATTATGTAGTAATTTAATTTATATGTTCACTCTCTTTTTCCTTACCATTAATAGGCACACTCCAACATTCATGATCTTTCTTAGTTCTTACTGCTATTTCAAGTCCACTGTGTAGCATTTGACACACAGTAGGGACTCAATAAATATTTACTGAATTAATCAGCTAACTTTCAGAATAACAAAATACAAAATGGCTTGGAAGCCTGTATTATAATGAATGGAAAAATGTATCCTCATTGGAGTGTTGGTATTTATTTAAGACAAATAATATAATAATATAAATGTGTTATTAATTACAGTCAGGACTGAAAGTACTGCTATTCCCTAAAGGAGAAAGTCTCTCACTTGCAAAATAATAAAAGGATACAAAACATAATTATATAAGAATTCTGCAGTATAAAGCACAGGGATAAGAGAAGCAATTTTTTAGGCAGTATTTTTTATTTTTCTAAATTTACACTAGTATACTGATGTGACATTCATAATATTAAAAAAGAAAATAATTAAGCCCTGAACTTCATTTAGTTAGTAATATGGCTGGGCTCTAAAAAGCCATCTTTACTATAAGAAAAGCAACTGGAAATGTCTCAGCAAAGAAGTCTCAGGGGAGTCTTCCAGCAGAGAGGGCTGAAACACCCTCATGGGGCTGGGGATTGGACATGACTAGTTCAAAATCAGTGAACTGTAGGTGGCATGTCAAGAATAGAGACTTTTTATGAGAGAAGGTTATAAAAGTTATTCCAAAGAGAGATGTACCTGTCATTGATTTCATACTCTAGTACAACAGAAATGAAGGAATAGTTTCTCTCTGGAACATTAAAAACAAGAATTTTTTGAGCTGGCCCTTTTACCATTTTTATAATCCTTTGTGAGCAACTATAATCATTATTTTATTTCTCTTGTTAAAGGGTAATCAGTGGAAAAATATTTAATTAAGAGACCCCATTGTACATTTATCTTTCATTTTTCCCTCTTATGGAAGATAAATTCTTAAAACCAGAAAACAATATCTGGAAGTCACTTTAGTTAAACTTTATACTAAACAAAGAAACCTGCCCAAATCAAATAGTGATATGGTGTCATACAATATGTTAGGACTAAATTTGATCTCAAGTAGCCTGTGAAATTATAAGCACTTATATAAATTAAGTAACATAATCAATTCCAATTACAACTCATTGACTGCATTTATTATTTACAAATTAAATCACCAATCCACAAAGATATGTTCTCTTCCCATAATCCAAAGCAAACTATCTTGATTTACTGTATCTACTAAAACACATGTGACAATTTAATACATCTCTCATGGTTGATTATAAGAAAAATTACTGGTTCTTAGAAATGTTTCAACATAAAATTGACATATTTTAATTTTCTGTATTTGATTTTAATTCTTGCTTATAGATGGATACGTTATACAAAAAAATTTTTATGGATGTCCTATCCCTGGTATCTAATAAATCACACAGAGATAACAAAATTAAGGATGTGCTACCAACAACTGTGATTCAGTTCTTCTAATGTAAATTCTGTTCATCAAATGGTTCCCTTAAAATGAAACTTTGTGATAAATGTTGAAAGTGGAATATGTATACAAATAAAATAATGCTTTATTTATTGCAGTCATACCTAAAAATAGATTTTCATCAAATTTTGAAGATGTGTTTTAGACATTTAAATCGACATGTAATCTGTGCAGCATACACAAAATTTGGGGGCAGGTACAGAACAGGATTTTCAAAGGGTGACAGTGACCATCAAGAACAGTGGGAACTTTGTGCCCATAAGAGGTTTCCATAACTGTAAATCAGGAGAGATCTGCCATTTATCATAAGCACTATGGAGAGAGGTTTCAAATAAAATCTTACAATATCAGATTTGTAAAAGTACATGTTCTAAAGAACAAGTACTGTTTTGTGATTAAACTACTTGGACAAGTCTATGTTGCAACTTGTGTGTGAGACAATGAGATTTACATAATTATTCTTCATGATTCA
>JAVSCE010015202.1:0-232634 GCA_032199065.1 Smutsia gigantea
ATAATTTGAATCTTCTTTCTGTTCTTTTTTACCAGCTTGCTAGAGGTTTATCCTGTGCATTGATCTTTACAACCAGCTCTTTGATTCATTTGTGTTACCTGTTTTGTTTCACCAATTTCTGCTTTCCTCTTTTCAAAATTTCCTTCCTTCTGTATATTTTGCATTTATTTTGCTCCACTTTATCTACTTCCATTTCAACTTTTTATTCAGTTTTATTAATAAATAATTGATACATACCACTTCATAATTTTTTTTATTAAGGTATCATTGATATACACACTTTTGAAAGTTTCACATGGAAAACACTGTGGTTACTACATTCACCCACATTATCAAGTCCCCCCATGACCCATTGAAGTCATTATCCATAAATGTAGTAAGATGCCACAGAGTCACTACTTGTCATCTCTGTGCTACACAGTCTTCCCCATGACCCCCCCAAACCATGTGTACTAGTCCAATTACCCCTCAATCCCCTTCTCCCTCCCTCCCAACCCACATTCCCCGACCCCTCCCCTTTGGTAACTGCGAGTCCCTTTTTGGAGTCTGTGAGCCTGCTGCTGTTTTGTTCCTTCAGTTTTGCTTCGCAGTTATACTCCACAAATGAGGGAAATCATTTGGCACTTATGTTTCTCCACCTCGCTTATTTCACTGAGCATAATATCCTCAACCTCCATCCATGTTGTTACAAATGGTAGGATTTGTTTTCTTCTTAAGGCTGAATAGTATTCCACTGTGTATATGTACCACCTCTTCTTTATCCATTCATCTACTCATGGACACTAAGGTTGCTTCCATATCTTGGCTATTGTAAATAGTGCTGCAGTAAGCATAGGGGTGCATATGTATTTTTAAATCTGAGAACTTGTTTTCTTTGGGTAAATTCCTAGGAGTGGAATTCCCGGGTCAAATGGTATGGCTATTTTTAGTTTTTTGAGGAAGCTCCATATTGCTTTCCACAATGGTTGAACTAGCTTACATTCCCACCAGCAGTGGAGGAGGGTTCCTCTTTCTTCACATCCTTGCCAACATTTCTTATACCTAGTCTTTTCAATGTTGGCCATCCTAACTGGTATGAAGTGATATATCATTGTGGTTTTAATTTGCATTTCCCTGATAATTAGCGATGTGGAGCATCTTTTCATGTGCATGTTGGCCCTCTGAATTTCTTCTTTGGAGAATGGGTTCATACCCTCTGCCCATTTTTTAATACAGTTATTTGCTTTTTGGTGTTGAGGTATGTGAATTATTTATATATGTTTGGATATTAACCCCTTGTCAGATATGTCATTTGCAAATATATTCTCCCATACTATAGAATGCCTTTTTGTTCTACTGATGGTGTCCTTTGCTGTACAGAAGCTTTTTAGCTTATGGTAGTCCCATTTGTTCATTTTTGCTTTTGTTTCCCTTACCCAAGGAGACTTGTTCAGGAAAAAGTTGCTCATGCTTATATCCAAGAGATTTTTGCCTATGTTTTCTTCTAAGAGTTTTATGGTTTCATGACTTACATACAGGTCTTTTGTTAATTTTGAGTTTACTTTTGTGTATGGAGTTAGACAGTAATCTAGGTTCGTTCTCTAACATGTAGCTGTCCAGTTTTGTCAACACCAGTTGTTGAAGAGGCTGTCATTTCCCCATTGTATATCCATGGCTCCTTTGTCTTATATTAATTGACCATATATGCTTGGATTTATATCTGGGCTCTCTATTCTGGTCCATTGATCTATGGGTCTGTCTTGTGCCAGTTGCAAATTGTCTTGATTACTGTGGCTGTGTAGTAGAGCTTGGAGTCGGGGAGTGTAATTCCCCCAGCTTTATTCCTCTATCTCGTGATTGCTTTGGCAATACAGGGTCTTTTCTGGTTCCATATGAATTTTAGAACTATTTTCTCTAGTTCGTTGAAGAATGCCATTGGTATTTTGATAGGAATTGTATTGAGTCTTTAGATTGCTTTAGGCAGGATGGCCATATTGAGAATGTTAATTCTTCCTATCCATGAGCTCAGGATGTAGTTCCATTTATTGGTATCTTCTTTAATTTCTCTCATGAGTGTCATAGTTTTCAGGGTATAAGTCTTTCACTTACTTGGTTAGGTTTATTCCTAGGTATTTTATTCTTTTTGATGCAATTGTGAATGAAATAATTTTCTTGATTTCTCTTTCTGCTAAGTCTTTGTTAGTATATAGGAATGTAACAGATTTCTGTGTATTAATTTTGTATCCTGCAACTTTGCTGAATTCAATTATTAGTTCTAGTAATTTTGGGGTGGATTCTTTAGGGTATTTTATGTACAATATGTCATCTGCAAACAGTGACAGTTTATCTTCTTCCTTACCAATCTAGATGCCTTTTATTTTGTTGCGTTGCCTGATTGCTGTGGCTAGGACCTCCAGTACTATGTTGAATAAAAGTGGGGGGAGTGGGCATCCTTGTCTTGTTCCCAATCGTAAAGGAAAAGCTTTCATCTTCTTGCTCTTAACTATGATGTTGGCTGGCGGTTTGTCATATATGGCCTTTATTATGTTGAGGTACTTGCCCTCTATACACATTTGTTGAGAGTTTTTATCATGAATGGATGTTGGATTTTGTCTAATGCTTTTTCAGCATCTATGGAGTTGATTATGTGGTTTTTGTCCTTCTTTTTGTTGATGTGTATGATATTGATGGATTTTCAAATATTGTACCATCCTTGCATCCCTGGAATAAATTCTACTTGATCATGATGGATGATCTTATTGATGTGTTTTTGAATTTGGTTTGCTAATATTTTGTCAATTATTTTTGCATCTGTGTTCAGGGATATTGGTCTGTAATTTTCTTTTTTTGTATTGTCTCTGCCTGGTTTTGGTATTAGAGTGATATTGGTCTTATAGAATGCGTTTGGAAGTATTCCCTCCTCTTCTACTTTTTGGAAATCTTTAAGGAGAATGAGTATTAGGTCTTCACTAAATGTTTCATGAAATTCAGTGGTGAAGCTATCTGGTCAAGGAGTTTTGTTCTTAGGTAGTTTTTTGATTACCAGTTCAATTTTGTTGCTGGTAAATGGTCTGTTCAGAATTTCTGTTTTTTCCTGGGTCAGCATTGGAAGGTTGTATTTTTCTAGAAAGTTGTCCATTTCTTCTAGGTTATCCAGTTTTTTAGCATATAACTTTTCATAGTATTCTCTAATAATTCAATAATTCTTTTTATTTCTGTGGTATCTGTAGTGATTTTTCCTCTTACATTTCTGATTCTGTTTATGTTTGTAGACTCTTTTTCTTGATAAGTCTGCCTAGGGATTTATCTATCTTATTTATTTTCTCAAATAACCAGCTCCTGCTTTCAGTGATTCTTTCTATTGTTTTATTCTTCTCAATTTTATTTATTTCTCCTATGATCTTTATTATGTCCCTCCTTCTACTGACTTTGGTCCTCTTTTGTTCTTCTTTTTCTAGTTTCATTAATTCTGAGTTTAGACTGTTCATTTGGGATTGTTCTTTCCTGAGGTAGGCCTGTACTGCAATATACTTCTCTCTTAGCATGGCCTTCACTGAGTCCCTCAGATTTTGCGGTGTTGAGTTATTGTTTTCATTTGTCTCCTTATATTGCTTGATCTCTGTTTTTATTTGATCATTGATCCATTGATTATTTAGGAGCATGTTGTTAAGCCTCCATGTTTTTTGACATTCTTTGTTTTCTTTGCATAATTTATTTCTATTTTCATATCTTTGTGGTATGAGAAGCTGGTTGGTAAAATTTCAATCGTTTTGAATTTACTGAGGCTCATTTGTGGCCTAGTATATGATCTATTCTTCAAAATGTTCCATGTGCCCTTAAGAAGAATGTATATCCTGCTGCTTTTGGGTGGAGTGTTCTGTAGATGTCTGTTAGGTCCCTCTGTTCTAATGTGTTGTTCAGGGCCTCTGTCTCCTTACTTATTTTCTGTCTGGTTGATCTGTCCTTTGGAGTGAGTGGTGTGTTGAAGTCTCCTAAAATGAATGCATTGCATTCCATTTCCCCCTTTAATTCTGTTAGCATTTGTTTCACATATGTAGGTGCTCCTATGTTGGGTGCATAGATATTTATAATGGTTATATTCTCTTGTTGGATTGACCCCTTTATCCTTATGTAATGTCCTTCTTTGTTTCTTTGTTTTGAAGTCTATTTTGTCTGACACAAGTACTGCAACTCCTGTTTTTTCTCCCTACTAGTTGCATGAAATATCTTTTTCCATCCCTTCACTTTTAGTCTGTGTATGTCTTGGGGTTTGAAGTGAGTCTCTTGTAGGCAGCATATAGATTGGTCTTGTCATTTTATTCATTCAGTGACTCTGTTTTGTTTTACTTGTGCATTCAGACCATTTACATTTAGGGTGATTATCGTTAGGTATGTACTTATTGCCATTGCAGGTTTTAGATTCATGTTTACCAGTTTCAAGGTAACTTCCTTATTATCTAAAAGTCTAATTTAACTCACTTAATATGCTATTAAAAACACAATGTAAAGGTTCTTTTTTTTCCCTCCTCTGTTCTTTATATATTAGGTATCATATTCTGTGCTTTTTGTCTATCCCTTGACTGACTTGGGGGTGTTTGATTTGACTTTGCATCTTCTTAGTAATTAGTTGGTCTACTTTCTTTACTGTAGTCTTATTTCCTCTGATGATAGCTATTTAGCCTTAGGAATACTTCCATGTATAGAAGTCCCTCCAAAATGCACTGTAGAGACGTTTTGTGGGAGATAAATTCTCTCAGCTTTTGTTTATCTGGAAATTGTTGAATCCCTCCTTCAAATTTAAATGATAATCTTTCTGGATAGAGTATTCTTGGTTCGAGGCTCTTCTTCTTCATTGCATTAAATATATCATTCCACTCCCTCCTGACCTGTAAGTTTTCTGTTGAGAAGTCTTATGAAAGCCTGATGGGTTTTCCTTTGTGTGTGATCTTTTTTCTCTCTGGCTGCTTTTAATACTCTGTCTTTATCCTTGGTCTTTGCCATTTTAATTATTATATGTCTTGGTGTTGTCTTCCTTGGGTCCCTTCTGTTGGGAGATCTGTGCACCTCCATGGCGTGAGAGACTATTTCCTTCCACAGATTGGGGAAGTTTTCAGCAATTACCTCTTCAAAGACACTTTATATCCCTTTTTCTATCTTTTCTTCTTCTGATACCCCTATAATGTGAATATTGTTCCATTTAGTTTGGTCGCACAGTTCTCTCAATATTCTTTCATTCCTAGAGATCATTTTTTCCCTTTGTGCCTCAGCTTCTTTGTATTCCTGTTCTCTAATTTGTATTTCATTTACTGTCTCCTCTACTTAATCTAATCGCCTTCTTTGAATCCTTCCATTGTATGTTTCATTTCAGATACTATATTTTTTCAAAGTTTCTGTCTCTTTCTTGAATTGGTCCCTGAGATCTTGAATATTTTTCTGTAGCTCCATGAGTATGTTTATGATTTTTATTTTGAAATCTCTTTCAGGAAGATTGATATGTTAAGTTTCACCTGGCTCTCTTTCTGATGTTTGTGGGATTTTGATTTGAACCAGGTTCCTTTGATGCTTCATATTTGTAAGTGGAGCCCTCTAGTGCCCAGGAGCTCTACTCTCTGGAGCTACTCAGCCCTTGGAGCGGTGGTGGAGGTTGCAGGTGAGCAGTGCTGCTGCCCTTTTCCTTGAGGTCTGCTGGTTTCCCCCAGTGTAGACAGTCTGCCGCAGCCTTCTTTCCTGTTGCTCTTTGAGGATTTGCTATATATTTTCATATTATATGTGGTTTTTGGAGGAGATTTCTTTCTCACCTTTCACACCACCATCTTTAATCATCGCTGTATAAATTTAAGTCATATGGCATGATGGTTTGATTTACATTTATTATGAAATATTTATCACAGGTTCAGTTAATATCCATCTTCTCATACAGATACAATAAAAAGAAAAGAAAGAAAAAAAAGGTTTCTGCATGTGATGAAAATGCTTAGGGTTTACTCTAACAGCTTTCCTATCTGTAATACAGGAGTGTTCGCTGTAGTCATCATGTTCTACATTATATCTCTAGTACTTATTTATCTTATACTGGAATTTTGTACTTTTTGACCACCTTCCTCCAATTTACCCCTCCCACCATCCTCTGCCTCTAGTAACCACTACTCTGATTCCTTTTCCTGTGAGTTTTTTTTTTTAAGATTACACATATAAGTGAGATCATACAGCATTTGTCATTCTCTGTATCACTTATTTCACTTAGCATAATGCATTCAGGGTCCATCCATGTTGCAAATGATAGTACCTCCTCCTTTTTATGGCTGAATAATATTCATATATATATATATATATATATATATATATATATATATATATATATATATATATATATAGTAATATATAGTTCAGTAATATAACAGTATATAAGAATACTATTTGGGAATATCAGGATATATATCTCTCACACCATCTTTTTCCATTTATCCAACAGTGGACATTTAGGTAGTTTCCATGTCTTGACTATTGTAAATAATGCTCTTATCAACATGGTGGTTGTGGGGGGATGGAGGCAGACATCTTTTTGGGTCATCATTTTTGTTTCCTTTGGATATATTCCCAGAGTGGAATTGTTGGATCATATAATGGTTCTTTCTAATTTTTTTGAGGATCCTCCTTACTTTTCCCATAGTAACTATAGTAATTTATATTCCTGCCAACAGCACACAAAGGTTCCCTTTTCTCCACATTTGTACCAATATTCATTATCTATCTTTTTCATGATGGCCATTCTAACAGGCTTGACATGATATCTCTTTGTGATTTAATTTGCATTTCCCTAATTACTAGTGATATTGAATATCTTTTCATGTACCCCTTGGCCTTTTGTATATGTTCTTTGGTTAAATTTCTATTCAGGTCCTTTGTCTATTTTTTAATTGGGTTATTTTTTTTTCCTAGTGAATTGCGTGAGTTTGGATAATTTTGGATCAAAATATATTTTGGATATTAACCCCTTATCAAATACATGGTTTGCAAATATATTTTCCCATTCCTTAGGTTGTCTTTTCACTTTGTTGATCATTTCATTTGCTGTGCAGAAGCTGTTTAGTTTCATATAATCCCACTTGTTTACATTTGATTTTCTTGCTCCTGCCAAAAGTGTCATATCCAAAAAGTCATTACCAACACCTATGTCAAGGAGCATTGTTGCTTTGCTTTTTCTAGGAGTTTGATTGTTTCAGGTCTTATATTTAAGTCTTTAATCCATTTCAACTTAATTTTGTGAGTATATTATGTGTATTCAGTTTCACTGAATATCCACTTTTCTTAGCGCTATTTATTGAGGGACTGTCTTCTCTACATTGACTATCTGTGGTTCTCTTGTCAAATATTAGTTGAACATATGGGTCATATATACTTGGTTTATTTCTGGGTCTCATTTCTGTTCCTTTACTCTATTTGTTTTTATGCCATTACCATACTATTTTGATGACCAAAGATTTATAGTATATTTTGAAATCAGAAAATACTTTGCTTCCTGCTTTGTTCTTTTTCACAGGATTTCTTTGGCTATTTGGAGTCTTCTGTGGCTCCATATAAATTTTAGGAGTGTTTTCTCTACTTCTATAAAAAATGTCATTGGTTTCTTGATAGGGATTGCAATGAATCTATAAATGACTTTGGTAACAATATTAATTCTTCTAAGCCAGGAACACAGGATACCTTTCCAGTAATTTGTGCCTTCTCTGATTTCTTTCATCACTATCTTAGTTTTTAGAGTAGAGATCTTTCACCTCCATGGTTAAATTTACTTCTAAGTATCTTATTGTTTTTGATGGTGTTGTAAATGGGATAGCTTTTTTTCTTTTTCAGAAAATTTGTTGTTAGTGTATAGAAATGCTACTGATTTTTGTATGTGAATTTTTTATTCTGCAACTTTACTGAATTCACTGATTAAATCTAACAGTTTTTTTTCATTGTGTCTTTAGGATTTTCTATATGTAAAATTATGTTATCTGCAAACAGAGACAATTTTACTTCTTGCTTTCCAATTTTGATACCTTTTATTTCTCTTTCTTGCTTGATTTCTCTGGCTAAGACTTCCTATACTATGTTGAATAGTAATAGTGAGAGTGGGAATCCTTGTCTTGTTCCTGATCTTAGAGCTTTTACTCTCAGCCTTTCACCACTGAGTATGACGTTAGTTGTAGGTTGCCATTGACCTTTATTATGTTGGGATATGTTGCTTGTATGCCTAAGTTGTTAAGAATTTTAATCGTGAGTGGATGTTGAATTTTGTTACTTTTTCTGTATGTATTGAGATGATATGATTATTTTCTTTCATTCTGTTAATAAGATGTATCACATTGATTTGCATATGTTGAACCATTCTTGCATCCCAAGGATAAATCCTGCTTGAACATAGTAAATCATCTTTTTAATGTGTTACTGAATTTGGCTTCTTAGTATTTTATTGAAGATTCTTGAATGTGTATTCATTAGGGTAATTGTCCTGTATATTTCTAAAAGCATCATTTTCTGGTTTTGTCATTAGGATAATGCTAGCCTCATAAAATGACTTTGGGAATGTTCCCTCTTAATTTTTTGAAGTGTTTGAGAAGGATTGGTGTTAATTCTTTAAATGTTTGGTACAATTCACCAGTGAAATCATCTCATGCTGGGATTCTTTTCCTTGGGCATATTTTGATTTCGTCTTCTTACTTTTAACTGGTCTATTCAGATTTTCTATTTCTTTATGATTCAGTCTTAGTAAGTTGTATATTTCTAAAAATATTTATAATTCTTCTAGGTTTTCTTGTTTGTTAGTATGTAGTTGTTCATAGTAGCCTCTTATGAACCTTTGAGTTTCTATGGTATGAATTGCAATGTCTCCTTTTTCATTTATAATTTTGTTGATATGGGTCCTTTACCTTTTTTTTCTTGGATAACCTAACTAAGCATTTGTTAGTTTTGTTTCTTTTCAAAGAAACAAATCTTAGTTTGGCTAATCTTTTCTATTGTTGCTGTCCTTATTTTAATTTATTTCTGTTCTAATAATTATTTCCTTTCTTTTGCTAACTCCAAGCTCAGTTCTTTTTCTAGTTCCTTCGGGTATAGTGTTAGGTCATTTATTTGGGATATTTCTTGCTTCTTAATGTAGGTGTTTATTGCTATAAACTTTCCTCCTAGAACTGCTTTTGCTGCATCCATAAGTTGTGGTATGGTGTATTTCCATTTTCATTTGTCTCAGTAAACTTCTTTATTTCCCCAGTAATTTCTTTTTTGAATCACTGGTTGTTCAGGAAAGTGTTGTTTAATTTCCATGGGCTCATGAATTTTCCAGTTTTTCTTTTGTTGTTGATTTCTAGTTACATGCCATTGTGATCAGAGAAGATACTTGGTATCATTTCAAACTTCTTGAATTGGTTAAGACTTGTTTTGTGGCCTAACATATGGTCTAACTTAGAAAATGTTCCATGTGTGCTTAACAAGAATGTGTATTCTGCTTTTGGATAGAATGTTCTGTATGTCTCTTCAGCCTATTTGATCTATAGTGTTGTTTAAATATGCTGTTTCCTCCTTGATTCTCTGCCTGGATGATCTTTCCATTGTTGAGAGTAGGGTACTAAAATCTCCACCTAATATTGTATCACTGTTTATTTCACCTTTCAGCTCTGCTTATGTATTTAGGTGCTCCTATGTTGGGTGCATAAATACTTAACAATTGTCATATTTTATTGATGTATTTGGAAGTATACTTTATCATTATATAATGACTTTTTTGTCTCTTTTATATGATTTTGAGTTTTAAAGTCTATTTTGCCTGATATAAGTGTAGCTAGCCCTGTTTTTTTTTTTTGTTACCCTTTATTTGGAATGCCTTTTTCTATACATTCACTCTCACTCTATGTGTGTCTTTAAAGCTAAAGTGAGTTTTTGTAGGCAGAATATTGTCAGATCATGCTTTTATAATCTATTCACCCATTCTATATCTTTTAAGGAGAATTAATCTGTTCATATATGAATTAATTATTGATACTAAAGACTTGCTTTTGCCTTTTTAAAATTGTTTTCTGGTTGTTTTGTAGATCCCCTCTTTCTTCTTTATTACCCTGCTGTCCTTTTTTGTGTGTGTTTTGATGACTTTTGGTATGAGTATGCTTTGCCTTTTTTTGTCAGGTTTTTTTGTATAATTGTTATGGGACTTTCCCTTGTGGTTACTATAGGCTTACATAAAAATATTTTAAACTTATAACACCCTATTCTAAACTAACTTAACTTCAATAGAATTTGTAAACTTTACACTTTTACTTTTCCCCTTCTCATATTTTAGGCTATTGCTGTTATAATTTATGTTTTTTATTTTGTGTAACTATTAGCAGATTACTGTAGTTATGGTTATTTTTACTGGTTTTTTTTTTTGCTTTTACACTAGAATTGTAAGTAAATTATGCACCACTATTTCCATAATGCAGAATCTAACTATAAGTATATATTTACCATTACCAGTAAAGTTTATGCTCCCTTTTTATCTTTTTATTACGTTAATTAGCATTATTTTACTTCCACTCAAAGAACTCTTTATAGCATTTCTTTTTTTTCCTCAAAAGCTCTTTTATTATTTTTTTTTTAGTTTATTTTGATATCATTAATCTACAATTAAATGAACTTTATAGCATTTCTTGTAAGACAGATCTGGTGGTAATGAACTCAGCTTTTTTGTTTGTTTAGGAAAGTATTTACCCCTCATTCAACTCTGAAAGACAGCTTTCCTAGATATAGAGTTCTCAAATGACCGTTATTTTCTTTCAGTATTTTGGATACATTTTCCCATTTCTTCTGGCCTGAAAAGTTTCTTTGAGAAATCTGCCTATAATCTTATGGGGGTTCTCTTGTACGTAACTTCTCTCTTTTTATCTTGCTGCTTGTGAAATTCATCCTTTGTATTTGACTTTTGACAATTTAATTATAATGTAGCCTTATTGGGGATCAGCCTGTTTGCAGTCCTATGGGCCTTATGGATATGGATAGCCATTTCTTTCTCCAAGTTTGGGAAGTTTGCAGCCATTATTGCTTTAAATATAATTCTGTCCCTTTCTCTTCTCTTTCTTGAATTCCCATAGTGCAAGCATTATTTCTTTTCATTCTTTAAACAATAATTCTTGTAGGCTTTCTTCACTGTTGTTAGTTCTTTTTCTTTTTGCCCCTCTGACTCTAATACCTAGTGTCCTATCCTCCAGGTTGCAGATTCTTTCTTCTGCATGGTCAAGTCTACTTTTGAAACTCTCTTTTGAATTCTTCAGTTCAGTTATTGTATTTTTCAAATGTAGGATTTCCATTTTTTTTGATGATTTATATTTCTTGTCCATCTTTTTGTTTATGCATTGTTTTCCTAATTTCATTTAGTTCTCCATGTTTTCTTGTGCTCACTAAACTTACTTTAGAGGATTATTTTGAATTCTCTGACAGTTCATTGATCTCAGTTTCTTTAGTCAGTTATTGGAGCTTTATTAGTTTCTTTTGGTGATGTCATATTAAACGATATGTGTGTGTGTGTGTGTGTGTGTGTGTGTGTGTGTGTGTGTGTGTGTTCCTTGGTTCCTTATATTGGTATCTGCATGTAATAAGCTCCTCTTCCAGACTTTACAGGTTTGCTTTGGCAGAAACCATTCTTCACCAGTCAACTCAGATCAGGTTTCTGGGTGTATCTGCTAGTAATGTACTTGGGCAGGTTGGGACTTGCTATTATGATCTATTTTTAGATGTGGCAGCTGTTCAAACTCTGAGGATGGGGTTGGGGGTTGTGTTACTGGCTGAGAACAGGTGGATAGGACTGCTGTCTTGGCTTCCTACCTAAGTAAGGCTATAGGATGGGCTCCATGGTTGTCTGGATTCCCTGCTCAGGCTCTGTAAATGGGGTAAGCCATGAGCAATGCTCTCTCTTCAAGGGCCACTGTACATAGAGTGGTTGAATGGGCTACACAGCTTCCTATGTGCTCTTGTTAGGTTTCCTCATTAAACAGGCTACAGGTTATATTCAATGAGTAAAGCTATGAATTAGATTCTCTGCCCACAAGCAGGAGAGGCAGCTCTAAACCTGATAAATCTATTTATTGTCTCAACCCCATGTTCTAGTGTCTTGCTCTTGAATAAGTTGTTAGTTACTTTTGTGTGGGGAACAAAGTCAGGAATTACCTATTTCACCATCTTGGTGTTGTAATTCTCTATCTGGCTTCTTAATGTGGAAGTGTATTTAATTGACTTAGGATATTTCTTCTTTTCTAATATAGGCATTTGATGCTTTGAAATTTCTTATAAACACTTGCTTTAGTCAAATTGTATAAATTTTAATAGGTTGTATGTGCATTTTCCATGAAGTTAAAATATTTTCAGATTCTCTTTTAGTTTCTTCATTGAGCCATGTGTTATTTAGAAATGTCATTTTTCAAATATTTGAGGGTTTTCCATGTACATTGCTATTATTGACTTATAATTTAATTCTATTTTGATTGTTTGTATTATAAAGTCCATTTAAATTTACTGATGCCTTTTTTATGGCCCAAAATAAAGGCTACTGTGGTAAATGTTCTGTTCACACTTGAAAATCATATCTATTGCATAGAGTGTTCAATAAATGTCAAGGTGGTTGATTGTGTTGTTCAAGTCTGTATCCATACTGATTTTCTGTCTACTTGTTCTATCAATTGTTGGTCAAAGTGTTGACTTCTCCAACTATAAACTTTTGGATTTATCTCTTCTGTTGTATTAGTTATTGGCTTACTGTATTTTAAAATTGTGTTATTAGGTGCATACAATTTTAAGATTGTCCTAAATTGTTATAAATTATAACATAAAGTTGTAAGATTGTTATATAGATTACCTATCATTTTTATTGATAAACTGTGGCATTTTTATTATTATGAAATGATTTTCTCTATCCCTGGTAATATTATTTGATCCACTTTGTCTGTTTTTAATATAGCCACTGGTTCGTTCCTTTGATTTGTGGTTACATGGTATATCTCTTTCCATTCTTTTACTTTTAACATTTTTCTGTATTTATATTAAAGTGGGTTTATTGTAGACAGCATAGAATTAGATCTTTCTTTTTTATATCAACCTGGTAGTCTGTGTTTTTTGTTGAAATAGAACACTCAGATTTAATGTGATTACCAATATGGTTGTGTTTAAATCTACCGTCTTGCCATTGTTTCCTATTTGTACCATCTCTTTTTTGTAGCTTTTCCTTTTTTTCTGAATAAGTGATATCTTTATAATTTCACTTTCTCTTTCAATGTTTATAACCTATATATTTTGGTATTGTTTCTCAGTAGTTGCTCTACAGTTTATAATATTGATTTCATGCCTAACATATTATATCACTTCATATCAATCAGTGTAAGAACCATACAAAAATACAGTTTTACTCAACTGCCTGTTGGCAAATCACAAATACTATTTTTATCATTGATTGTATTTCTGTTTATTGTATTTCTGTGTTTCTCATTATTGTTGATATTATTGCTTTGAATAATAATTTTAACTTTTCAGAGAATTTAAAAAATGAGAAAAATATATTTTATATTCACCTATTATTTAATTTTTCCTGAACATTTCTTTCTTGAGTGTAGAATCAAATTTCCACCTGGTATCATGTACTTATGGCTCAAGGATTTCCTTTAGTGTCTCTAATAGCGCTGTTCTTCTGGTGGTGATTCATCTCATAATTTCTGTGGGAAAAAAGTATTTTTTCTTTGATTTTGAAATATTTTCCACCAGGCATAGAATTCCTGGTTAACAGTTATTTTTAAAGAGGTCATTGCGTTTTCTTCTGACTTTCATTACTTCTAATGTGAAGCCTCCTTTCAGTCCTTGTTTGTTTCTCCAGCTGCATTAAAGATTTTCACTTTATCATTTGTTTTAAAAAATTTGATTGTGATATACCTTGCTGAGAATTTCTTTGTTTCTTCTACTTGGTATTTGTTACCTATTTAAGATCTTCATGTTTTTGGTTTTCTTCAAATTTGGGAAAATTTATGTCATCAATTTTTTCAAATGTTTTTTTCTTCCCCACCTTAACTTTCTTCAGAGGCTCCATTTACACATGTTAAAATTGTGATTGTCCCATAGGATTTTTGTCTATTTAATCTCTGTTTTCATTGTACATAGTTTTATTGCTATGTGTTCTGGTTTACCAGCTTTTTCTTCTAGAGTGTCTAATCTAATGTTAAATTTTCTACTCATTTATTGTATTTTTCTTGCATAAAAATTAGTTTTGGACTTTAAAAACATTTTTTATTTCTCTGTTTCAATATCCTTAGTCTGCCAATTCTATCATTTATGTCATTTCTGGGTCTGTTTCTATTGTTCTTTCTTCTAGTGTGGGTCATATTTTCCTGCTTCTTTGAATGATTGGTAATTTTTGATTGGATTGAAAAAATTCTGAATTTCACATCATTGGATTCTGTGTTTTATGTATTCTTTTAAATATGGGTTGTTTTTTGGAATTGGTTATTTAGAATCATTTTGATCCTCTTGAAACTTGCTTTTTAACTTTATCAAGATAGGTCCAGAGAAGTCTTTAGCTTTGGATAACTCTTGTTTTGCCACCAAAGGAATACCCTGAGGAGGAACATATCTATGCCTGTCGTTAGGAGGTATTTCCTTTCAGGTAGGAATCAGAACTAGCTCGCTGGTTTTCTGTGGGTTCCAGAGTCTTCTGCCTTATCTTTTCCTGTGGTACTTCCGTGTGGTACTCGGGCAAAAAAGATATATGTATATGTATATTTTCATAATTTATTCATGAACAAAAACAAGACAAACTCAAATTTAGTGACAATCTATTAAATAATTGTTCTGTACTTTAAAAAATGCTAAGATCATGAAATACAGAGAAAAACTGAGGAAGCTTTACAGATTAAAAGAAACCAAAGAAACAAGACAACTAAATGCAATGAATGATGCCAGCTGGGGTTTGAGACTGGGGAAAATGATCTAAAGCATATTATCAGAACAATTACAAAATTTGAGTATGATCTGTGTATTAAATAGTAATGCAACAATATTAAATTACATGATTTTGATAATTGTACTGTGGTTGGGTAGTGCATATTCTTGTTCTTAGGAAAAATATGCTGAAAAGTATTTAGAGGTGGGGCATAATATATAAAACTTTCAAATGTTTTAAGAAATTATATACATACACACATGCACACAGGCACACATATAGAGTGTAAGCAAGCAGTGATAACACACATTGGACAAATGTAAATAATGGTTGAATCTGGGAAAAGGGTATACAGAAATTCTTTGAATCATCCTTGTGACTTTTCTGAAAACTTGAAATTATATGAAAAACAAAGTACCAAAAGTGAACTGACTCAAATACACAGGAATGAGTTTCTTTTTATTGCTAGTGTACATTGCTTAGCCTCTTAGAAAAGTTGATGGGTTCGATCTAAACATAGGGAAAGTGGAATGATTTATAATTCTCTCCTGATAGCTCCCACTTTCTGAATCAAATTTTAACCGCTAATCAAAATTTAGCTCTCTGATGTCAGGACTGATGGATAGTAGCTTATCTTTGTCAGTCAAGGAGGAAGTTTGCTACATGCCTACAAGTCACTCCCCATTACCAATGGCAGGAAACTGACACCAAAGGAGAAGAGGGCATAAGAAATAGCAACCCTTTCTTCCTAGAGCCATTCATCATGAGGTTTAGTAGCAAAATGTTCCCAAAGTCTTAGTGTAGCTTCATGAAACCAGAGCTGACTTCTTGCTAAATTCCAATATTAGTCACAGTTTTACGGTCGTGGCGCTCTTTTGGGCTTTTTTTTTTTGGTCTTGTTTCACTTTTTGTTCGTTTAATAAAAAATTTCTCATGGTGATAAAAATTTATTTTGGGTCGAGACAGTGGAGCTTGGGATCAGGGCAGAAAAAGAAGGAAGGATTGTTTGTCACCCTCCATTACAGGTGACCACAGAAGGCTCTAGAGGAGAAGAAAATCTCTCAGGAAGTGGTGGTAGCTGTCAAACTCAGTCAAGCAGGAACAATGTGGACAGTGTTACAAGTGAATGAAAACTCTTCAGCAAGGCTGTGTGGGTGTACCATATGAAAGGTAAAACAACCCACCATGAGTTGTCCACAGCTTCATTCACTTTGTCCTGGTTACAGATAGCCCCATATACCTCCTTATCTTTGCTTGTTAACATGGAAGAGTGCATCTTATTTCTATGTCTTGTCTAGATGATTAATGGGGACCCTGCTGCAGAGATAAACACCGCTTCTTTCCATGCTTCCTTGGCATAAGTAGCACCTGCTCAGTTACCAAGGAGTGTTATCTTACAATCAGTAGATGAAGTCGGGGTGACCCGGAGTGAGTGGCCTGGTCTAATGGTAGTGTTTAACAGGCAGGAAGTTGAGCTGCAAGAGGGACACTGGAGGGTCATTTGTTTGTTTTTTTTGATCAGTTTGAATATGGCCTGAGTCAGAATCACTAACTGTTACTATCTACAGGTGATTCCATGGAAAGTGTCCTCCCTCACGTATCAGCTTTTCCCCAGGAATATGCTTAATAGTTCCTGATAAAGCAATTATTCACAGGACTGGCCCTAAAAGATACTACTTTCTTATGTTATGCTCCCATGCTTCCATTGTGCTTTTGGGGACTCTTGTCTCATTCATCCTTAGAGTCAGTCTTGTTATAAGCCATAACCTGAGGTTTAAGATAGAGCTCTCGGAAGTTCAGGGTTTAAAGGAAAGTGGTCAAGTCCTGACTTAGATGATTTATCATGATTTAAATAGTCTTTTGTCAATCTAACCTTCTTTAAGTATTATTACCCCTAATTTAGAGATGTGGAATCTGAGGTAGGTACCCAAACAATAAGCAGTTTGTCCCAGGACGAACAGGTATATTGTATGGGAGAAGCAGGGTTCAAGCCCAGTTTTGCATGACTCTCAGAGCTGCCTTTGGTGCCAGGCTGTATGTATGCAAATCTCCCAAACTACCTCTATCCTTTTCACAAAAAGCTACCCCTAATTCCTACCTTTTCTTCATTCAATAAATAAATCCTGAATGCTCTATACACTGGGTACTGGGCCGGGTGTTGGCGACACAATGTTAATGAGACTAATATGATGGCTGCTTTCACAAAACTCAGAAGGTGGGGGGGAATCAAAATAAACAACTGCAAACATAAAAATATAACTACAGAATTTGATAAGTTATGAGAGGAAAAATGCATGGTGATACAATAGAAAATACATGTGTAGGGAGGCAGTCTTTCTTGTACTTTGGTTAGAGACGGACCCTCTGAGCTGGTGACATTGAGACTGGAGACCTTAAGGATGGGAAGGAGGAAGCCATACAAAGCAGTGAGCTGTGAGCCATCCAGGCCGAAGGGACAGCAAGGGCAAATGACCTCAAGTGAGGAGGAGACAGTTTGTTCATGGAACTGCAATGAGACTGGTTCGATAGGCACAGAGAAAAGTGTGAGCTGGGACTGGAGAGAGGCTGAGCAGGAGTTCCGGACAGATCTGACTGCACTCCCAGCGCATGCGGCAGGCACCAGCGATCATGCACCAAAAGCTCCAGTAGGTCCCAAGCTTCAGCTCTTTGTTGCCAGTGAATCCTTAGTGTTGCTCTCAGTTTGTTTGTAGCCTCCTGAATCGTAGCCTCTGTTGCTGATTTTAAGGATGAATTACTGTTAGTTAAGTAGAGAGATTCTAGATAACCATTCTTGCTACTTCCCAAGCTGATCTATCACCAAGGCTATTATATGCTCAAACTTATCCACGACTTGTGATTTGGTTTCAGTTCCCATTGAGTCTGCCATGGTGATGCAAGGGTGAGGAGGATGAGCTAGAGAGCACTTCAGCTTTTAATATAAGGATCAGCTGAGATAATGCATCTAAAGCACATAGCATAGAGCCTGTACACAGTCAATACTCAAAGTAAGTGTTCAGTAATTATTGATATTACAAAGTATCTAGTCCACCCAAATGCAGTATTATAAATTGTATAATTCACTAACACCCCTAAATTGATATTCAAGTTGCTTTTCATTGGAGGTTGTTGCCTCCAATGCCACCTTGCACTTTGTGCTTCAGCAAATTTAATTAATTAATTTTAAGAAACTTTCTCATATGGATCATGCAGTTTCAGACTTCCACATGTTTTGCATATTTATTGCATGCTCTTTGTTCTTCCTAGAATACCATTTTCTGCACTTTGCCTGTTTGGTATTCTTTAAAACTACAACTCTTATTAAATTTGTTGTAAGACTCATTTTATCTGAGAAAGAGTTACTCTAGCTAATTCTGCTCTTTTTCTGTACCTTTCTTACTTCTTTTAGCAAATTTTAATTATTTGCACACACAGTTCCTACCCTCTAATAATCGCTGAGCTCATTGAGACTACTGACCTTGTCTCATTCATCTTTGCATCCCTAGCATTTACTTTGGTGCCAGCACAAAGCAGACAATGAATGCTCACTGAAATGAATGCCTAGTGGAAGCCCTTGCTTTGCCATTTACTTGGAATTGTGAAGTGAGTCATTCACCTTCTCTGGGGTGTCAGCGAATTATATAACTTATAATACTGCATTTGGGTGGACAAGATATTTTGTAATATTAATAATTATTGAATACTTACTTTGAGTACTGACTCTGTACAGGCTCTATGCTATGTGCTTTACATGTATTATCTCAGTTGATCCTTATACCAACTTCATGAGGTTGGCATAGATACCATTCTCATTTGACAGTAAATTGAGATTCAGGGAAGAAAAGTGACTTGTTTAAAGTCACACAAAGGAGTGGAGATTAGAACAGATTCAAACTGAGTCTGTTGGACTCCCGGGCCCATGCTTTCAAGTGTCCTGCTGAACTGGTTTCATCTTTGGATTTGGGAATAAAAGGGTCTCTTATGAGGGCCCCTCTCCACCCTTTTCTTTCTGATTTAGGCAATGCTCAAGCCGCTGTAGGTGATGACATTTTGTTTGTTTGTTTACCATGATGGTTGAGAAAGTGGACCCTCTCCAGGCTGAGGTAAGAGGCTCATAGTTATGAGTATTTAGCTGGGAGTGGTGGCATGCACCCCTAGTCCCAGCTGCTTGGGAGGCTGAGGCAGGAGGATTTTGTGAGCCCAGGAGTTCTGGGCTGCAGTGCACTCTGCCAGTTGGGTGTCTGCACTAAGTTTGGCATCAATATGGTGACCTCCCTGGAGTGGGAGACCACCAAGTTGCCTAAGAAGGGGTGAACCGGTTCCTATCAGAAACAGAGCAGGTCAAAGCTCCTGTGCTGATCTGAGCCTTTAACAGATTGTTCTGATTAAAGTGAGCCAAAAGAGCTTTTGGAGAAGGTTGAAGGTGGATTCCAGTGCCAAGACTGCTCCATCTGCTAAGAGAATCATGAAAGACTGGCACTGCACAGGGAAGGGTTGCTGGTCTGAGGCCACAGAGAATCGGGGTGCTGGGGAATGGAGGGAGTGATAGGAGGTAGCTGGGATTGAAGAGTGAGAGCAGAGGGCTCACAGCAAAACGTAACCAACTTTAAATCCATAGAGGCGCAAAATCTCAATCATAATATAAATTAGTCACGGGGATGAAAGTACAGCATAAATAATATAGACAGTAGTCCTGTAACAACTGTTATGTTGACAGATAATAACTACACTAGGGTGAGGATTCAAAAATGTATATAACTGTGGAATCACTATGTTGTATACTTGAAGCCAATATAATATTGTATATCAACTATACCTCAATAAAAATAAAAATAAAAAAATACAAAGACTTTGAAACAAAAATAATTCAACACTGAAACATGATTGTATTTAATGAGGGGAGATTTAATATCGTGCCTCTGCAGTGTGGTCCTGGGAACCAACATAGCTCGTGTTACAGATTCACAGAAGTGACCGTGACAGCCAGGGACACAAGACGCCCAGGTGGAAGGGATCTGTCTCCAGCATGTGGCCAAGCCAGTCAGCCGCTGGCCTGCATCATGGGGGCAGGTCTGTCTTGGCTTCTGTATATATTAGTCACCTTGGGAAGGACAGGTGTCATGGAGCAGGGAGGTGTCACGCAGTTGTCACAGATGCATTTTAGTAACATACCGGTGGCACAGGGTTCTGTAGTTCAGAGGCTAGGGCCAAGGGGCCGATGAGCTGTGTGGGGTAGGGAGGTAGAACTGAATCTTCTGCGATCTATTATGAAATGACGAACACTGCCATAAAGGTTAGACACCCAGCCACGGGTCTAGTTAGAAGGGTTGACCGAATCCTGGACGACCTCCTGCCCACTCCTGCCGTTTATTCTCTGGTCCTCCCCGGGCAACCAAAGGCCATTCCACAAGCACCTCCTTACTTGATTCTTGAAAGTCTGCTATTGCTTCTCCTGATTGTGCCAAGAGTCACAGGTTGCCTGCCCCTTCTGCTCGCCAAGCACTTCCACACGCACGCACGCTTTCCTGGCAGGCCTGAGATGGGAGCCGTTGCTACTGCCCCGGAAGCGCTGAGAAACTTAATGATTTATACGGGCTAAAAATTCATTGTAAGAATCCAAAGCATTTAACTCCAAATATTTGGCTTTTCTTTTATTTAATTCGTTTGTTTTTGCTTGTTTTTTGGTGGCCAAAATTGACTTTCAGAGTCGCTTCCCAAGCAAAGCTACATCATTCCCTTTTACAGAACTGACCCTCCCTGCCTTGCTTCTATCAGAAAGGATTCGCTCTGTCTCCAAGCCTCAACAAATTTTGCATGAAATTTGATATATGAGCTCTAAGCTCATAGACTGCTATTAATTCCTCTTAAAAAGAACAATTTCATGAGGGTTACTATAAAGTTTATTGTCTGCATTTGGATACATCTGAAATTAAAATGATCAATAGAAATGATAAAGAATTATATGGTTTTGAAATATTTAATTAACTAAATATATAAAGTTTTATTAAAAACAGTTTCTAAATACAAAATTCCTTCTAAAAGTAAAAGTAACACATATCAGTTAATATGAACCAAAAATTTAAAAAATGTATATTGGTTATATACGTTACTAAAAATAACATGCAAAATAATAATTCCTGGCATTTATTCATATACTTCATAATCAATGTTTAGCTAAATGTTTCTGATACCTTATCACTAATATTTTCCCTAAAGAATGTATCTCTTAATATTATCATATTATTATTTTTAAATAGCTTAAAGTCTTCTTCAGAGTAGCATTTTATAATTAATAACTTTGAAATTTTTGATATTTTCATTGACTCTATAAACCATAATATTTTTAATTGAAAATATTTTCTTAACAGGAAAGTTCAAGAAAATTTTGCTAAATAAAAACTTTCCCAATTGTAATTTTCTTGGGCCTGAAGTAAGAGTATTTCAACCCAAATATTTTACCAGTACTATTTATTGCATCCATTCTCTTCATCTTGATTTAATAAATAATTTTATTTAAAATGTAATCAACTAAATTATACTTATTATTCTTTTAATTATTTTGCCAAAACGAGATGTTTGCAAAATGTAGGCTTTGTCTATTTCATTTCATTTGGATTTTAATAACAGCTTATGCAATTAAAATAGGCACTCCATCAAAGATTTGCCACAAGTCAAAATATTGCAAAATGCAATTATAAAATTACAAAATTAAATCTTGTACCCATTGAAATTCTCATTGTTTAATATTTTCAGCTTCCTAGATTACATAGGGATACATTTCAACATTTTCCAGTTTGAAGCAATTTAATAAAAACAAAAATAAAGGTGTTTGTGCTTCATTTATTAAATTCTTTCATTGAAGCTTTTCAAATGATTTTGAACAAAATGCAGGCAAATCACATATAAAAAATTTAATGCTATTGTAAGATACTTCAGTTGATTTATACAGTAGGTTTCCTAATTGTCAAACATTTCTGAAATCTATTGTTAGAGAGAAAAGAGAAATTTAATAAGATAGCAGGTTGGTATGAAAAACAGGTAACAAAGAAAATACATGCCTCCATGCTATAATATTTTATTCACTATAAACTTCATTATAAAATTTTTGGGTTCCCTTTAACTGCACATAAGTAAAATATTTCTAAATTTTGATATCATAACTTCTGCTTTTTAACTTTTTATTTTAAAAATAATCACAGACTGACTAGAAGTTGCAAAAATAGTAGAGTCCTGTGTGCCCTTCATTCAACTTGCCCCAATGTCAACTTTTTATACAGGTGCAGTACAATACCAAAACCAGGATATTGATATTGATACATTATTGTTAAGGAGACTACAGTCCTCATTCAGTTTTCCCTATTTTAAAACTTTCATTGACGTGTGTGTGTGTATGGCTAGTTCTATGCAATTTTATTCCAAGGGTAGATTCTATGCAATTTTATTCCAAGGGTAGACTGTACACCAGTACAGTCAAGATACAAAATGCTTCCATCACCATGAAAGAAAACCTTGTGTTTCCTCTTTATATATGTGCCACCCCATACTCTCCTCACCACATAATCCCTGTCCCCTGTCAACCACTAATCTAATATTTATCTCTATGGTTCTGTCATTTTGAGAATGCTTCTATTACTTTCCTGTTATGAATGAAACTGCCAAGAACATTTGTGTACAGGTTTTTATGTGGACATAAGTTTTTATTTTTCTGGGATGAATGCTCAAGTGTATGATTGCTTGGTGATATGTCAAGTATATATTTAGTTCTGTGAGAAACTACCAAACTGTTTTTGAGAGTGTCTGTACCACTATAGATTCCCACTAGTAGTGTATAAGAAATTGTTTCTCCAAGTTTTCACATTTGGTATTATTATTATATATAATTTAAAAAAATTGTAGCTGTTCTAATGGATATGTACTGATTTTTTGTTCTGGTTTTAATATGCATTTCTTTAATAGCTAATGATATCAAACATCTTTTCATATGGTTATTTGTCACCCATATCTCTTCTTTGGTGTAGTAACTGTTCATAAAAAAGTTCAGAAAGTACCTGTTCATAAAATGGATTCTCTCACCCATGTTTTAGTTGAATTGTTTATTTTTTTATTGTTGAATTTGACAGTTCTTTATATATTCAGGTATGAGACCATTGTTGAATATGTGACTTGAAAATATTTTCCACCCATTTGTAGCTCACATTTTCAACCTCTTTACATAGTCTTTCACTGTACAAAAGTGTTCAATTTTGGTGAAATCCAATTTTTACTATTTTTCTTTCATGGATTGTCCATTCAGTGTCATGCCCTTAATTCTTCAACTAATCATAGGTCATGTATGTTCACCTGTGTATTCCAGAAGTTTTATACTTCTGCATAATATTTTGAATTGAGTTTTGGATACAGTATGAAGGATAATTTTTTTTTTGCCTGTGGATGTCCAGTTGTTCCAACATCATTTGTTGAAAAGGCTAGCCTTACTCCATTGAATTATTTTTGCATTGTTGTCAAAAATCAATTAGATGTGTTTGTGTTGGTCTGTTCCACTGATCTTTATGTCTGTTCCTCTGGCAATACCTTACTGTATTGATTACTATAGCTATAAATTAAGTCTTAATATCAAATAGATTGATTCCTACCATTTCAAACTTCTTTTTCAATTTTCAAAAAGCTATACCTCCTTTTCCTTTCCATACAAATTTTAGAATGTCTGTTGTATATTTACCAAAAAAATTTCTGAGAATAATCTCTATATATGTAAATGCTTTCTTTAGGTATAATGCACATACTGTACAATTGACACATTTAAAATACACAGTTTAATGGCTTTTACTATATTCACAGTTGGTCACAATCACTTTTAGAACATTTTTTTATCAACCCATAAAGAAACCCTGCTCCCATTAACCATCAGTCCTCAGTCTCCCCATTCCCCAGCCCTAGGCAACTACTAATCTTTCTACTGTTGCTATAGATTTGTCTGCTCTGGACAATTCACATAAATGGAAATCATGTAATACATGATTCTTTGTAGGTAACTTTCACATTGAGCACAATGTTTGCAAGATTCATACATGTAGAATGTATCAGTGCTTCTTGTTTTTATCATATGATTTTTTTGCTATCATTAATATACAGTTACATGAGCAACATTATGATTACTAGATTCCCCTATTATCAAGTCCCACCACATACCGCATTGCAGTCACTGTCCATGAGAATAGAAGGATGTTATAGAATCACTACTTGTCTTCTCTGGGTTATACTGCCTTCCCCATATCCCTCCACCCCACCCAACACCCACTACATTATGTGTGCTGATTGTAATAGCCCTTTTTCCCCCTTATCCCTTCCTTCCCACCCATCTACCCCAGTCCCTTTCCCTTTGGTGGTCCATTCTTGGGTTCTGTGAGTCTGCTGCTGTTGTGTTCGTTCAGTTTTTTCTTTGTTCTTATACTCCACATATGAGTGAAATCATTTGGTATTTTTCTTTCTTCATCTGGGTTATTTCACTGAGCATAATACCCTCTAGCTCCATCCATGTTGTTGCAAATGGGAGGATTTGTTTTCTTCTTATGGCTGAATAATATTCCATTGTGTATATATACCACATCTTCTTTATCCATTCATCTACTGATGGACACTTAAGTTGCTTCCATCTTTCTTGGCTGTTGTAAATAGTTCTGCGATAAACATAGGGGTGCATATAACTTTTTCAAACTGGGCTGCAGCATTCTTAGGGTAAATTCCTAGAAGTGGAATTCCTGGGTCAAATGGTATTTCTATTTTGAGTTTTTTGAGGAACCTCCATACTGCTTTCCACAATGATTGTACTAATTTACATTCCCACCAGCAGTGTAGGAGGGTTCCCCTTTCCCCACATCCTCACCAACATTTGTTGTTGTTTATGTTTTGGATGTTGGCCATTCTCACTGGTGTGAGGTGATATCTCATTGTGGTTTTAATTTGCATTTTCTCTGATGATTAGCGATGTGGAGCATCTTTTCATGTGCCTGTTGGCCATCTAAATTTCTTCTTTGGGGAAGTGTCTGTTCAGCTCCTCTGCGCATTTTTTAATTGGCTTATTTGCTTTTTGTTTGTTGAGGTACATGAGCTCTTTATATAATTTGGATGTCAACCCCTTATCGGATACGTCATTTGTGAATATATTCTCCAATACTATAGGAAGTCTTTTTGTTCTATTGATGGTATCCCTTGCTGTACAGAAGTTTTTTAGTTTGATATAGTCCCATTCATTCATTTTTGCTTTTGTTTCCCTTGCCCGGGGAGATATGTTCATGAAGACGTTGCTCATGTTTATGTCCAAGAGATTTTTGCCTATATTTTTTTCTAAGAGTTTTATGGTTTCATGACTTACATTCCGTTCTTTGATCCATTTTGAGTTTACTTTGGTGTATGGGGTTAGACAGTAATCCAGTTTCATTCTCTAACAGGTAGATGTCCAGTTTTGCCAACACCAGCTGTTGAAGAGGCTGTCATTTCCCCACTGTATATCCATGGCTCCTTTATCATATATTAATTGACCATATATCCTTGGGTTTATATCTGGGCTCTCTATTCTGTTCCACTGGTCTGTGGGTCTGTTCTTGTACCAGTACCAAATTGTCTTGATTACTGTAGCTTTGTAGTAGAGCTTGAAGTCAGGGAGCATAATCCCCCTGCTTTATTCTTCCTTCTCAGGATTACTTTGTCTATTTGGGGTCTTTTGTGGTTCCATATGAATATTAGAACGATTTTCTCTAATTCATTGAAGAATGCTGTTAGTAATTTGATAGGGATTGCATTGAATCTGTTGATTGCTTTAGGCAGGCTGGCCTTTTTGACAATATTAATTCTTCCTAGCCAAGAGCATGGGATGAATTTCCATTTATTAGTGTCCTTTTTAACTTCTCTTAAGAGTGTCTTGTAGTTTTCAGGGTATAGGTCTTTCACATCCTTGGTTAGGTTTATTCCTAGGTATTTTATTCTTTTTGATGCCATTGTGAATGGAATTGTTTTCCTGATTTCTTGTTCTACTAGTTCATTGTTAGTGTATAGGAATGCAACAGATTTATGTGTATTAATTTTGTATCCCACAACTTTGCTGAATTCAGATATTAGATCTAATAGCTTTGGAGTGGATTCTTTAGGGTTTTTTGTGTACAACATCATATCACCTGCAAACAAGGACAGTTTGAGTTCTTCCTTGCCGATTTGGATGCCTTTTATTTCTTTGTGTTGTCAGATTGCCATGGCTAAGACCTCCAGTACTATGTTGAATAAAAGTGGGGAGAGTGGGCATCTTTGTCTTGTTCCCGATCTTAAAGGAAAAGCTTTCAGCTTCTTGCTGTTAAGTGTAATGTTGGCTGTGCGTTTGTCACTTGTGGCCTTTATTATGTTGAGGTACTTGCCCTCTATATCCATTTTGTTAAGAGTTTTTATCATGAATGGATGTTGAATTTTGTTGAATGCTTTTACAGCATCTATGGATTTTTGTTCTTTTGTGGTTTTTGTTCTTTTGTTGATGTGGTGGATGATGTTGATGGATTTTCAAATGTTCTACCATCCTTGCATCCCTGGGATGAATCCCACTTGATCATGATGGATGATCTTTTTTTATGTATTTTTGAATTCGGTTTGCTAATATTTTGTTGAGTATTTTTGCATCTATGTTCATCAGGGATATTGGTCTGTAATTTTCTTTTTTTGTGGTGTCTTTGCCTGGTTTTGGTATTAGAGTGATGTTGGCCTCATAGAATGAGTTTGGAAGTATTCCCTCCTCTTCTACTTTTTTGAAAACTTTAAGGAGGGTGGGTATTAGGTCTTCCCTAAATGTTTCATAAAATTCAGCAGTGAAACGATCTGTTCCACGGGTTTTATTCTTAGGTAGTTTTTTGATTACCAACTCAATTTCTTTGCTGGTAATTGGTCTATTCAGATTTTCTGTTTCTTTCTGGGTCAGCCTTGGAAGGTTGTATTTTTCTAGAAAGTTGTCCATTTCTTCTAGGTTATCCAGTTTGTTAGCATATAATTTTTCATAGTATTCTCTCATAATTCTTTGTATTTCTGGGGTATCCATACTGATTTTTCCTTTCTCATTTCTGATTCTGTTTATGTGTGTAGACTTTTTTTTTCTTGATAAGTCTGGGTAGGGTTTTATCTGTTTTGTTTATTTTCTCCAAGAACCAGCTCCTGCTTTGATTGATTCTTTCTATTGTTTTATTCTTCTCAATTTTATTTATTTATTATGTCCCTCCTCCTGTTGATTTTGGGCCTCATTTGTTCTTCCTTTTCTAGATTAATTAATTATGAGTTTAGACTGTTCTTTTGGGATTGTTCTTCTTTCCTGAGGTAGGCCTGTATTGCAATATATTTCCCTCTTAGCACACCTTTCGCTGCATCCCACAGATTTTGTGGTGTTGAATTTTTGTTGTCATTTGTCTCCATATACTGCTTGATCTCTGTTTTTATTTGGTCATTGATCCACTGATTATTTAGGAGCATGTTATTAAGCCTTCATGTGTTTGTGGGCTTTTTCATTTTCTTTTTGTAATATATTTCTAGTTTCATACTTTTGTGATCTGAGAAGCTGGTTGGTACAATTTCAGTCTTTTGAATTTATTGAGGTTCTTTTTGTTTCCTAATATATGATCTATTCTTGAAAATGTTCCATGTGCACTTGTGAAGAATGTGTATCCTGTTGCTTTTAGATGGAGTGTTCTGTAGATGTCCGTTAGGTCCATCTGTTCTAGTGTTTTGTTCAGTGCCTCGGTCTCTCTACTTATTTTCTGTTTGGTTGATCTGTGCTTTGGAGTGAGTGATATGTTGAAGTCTCCTAAAATGAATGCATTGCATTTTATTTCCCCCTTTAATTCTGTTAGTATTTTTTTCATATGTGTATGTGATCCTGTGTTGTGTGCATAGATATTTATAAAAGTTATATCCTCTTGTTATACTGACCCTTTTATCATTATGTAAAGTCCTTCTTTCTCTCTTGTGACTTTCTTTGTTTTGAAGTCTATTTTGTGTGATACAAGTCCTGCAACTCCTGCTTTTTTCTCCCTATCAGTTGCATGAAATATCTTTTTCCGTCCATTTACTTTCAGTCTGTGTATGTCTTTGGGTTTCAAGTGAGTCTCTTGTAGGCAGCATATAGATGGGTCTTTTTTTTATCCTTTCAGTTACTCTGTATCTTTTGATTGGTGCATTCATACCATTTACATTTAGGGTGATTATTGATAGGTATGTAGTTACTGCCATTGTAGGCTTTAGATTTGTGGTTACCAAAAGTTCAAGGGCAACTTCCTTACTATCTAACAGTCTAATTTAACTTATTTTGTATGCTATTACAAACTCAACCTAAAGGTTCTTTTTTTTTTTTCCTTTTCTTCCTCCTCCATTCTTTGTATGTTATGAATCATATTGTGTACTCTTTGTCTTCCCTTGAATGACATCTGTTTAGCCTTTGGAATACTTCCTTCTATAGGAGTCCCTACAAAATGCTCTATAGAGGTGGTTTGTGGGAGGTAAATAATCTCAGCTTTTTCTTATCTGAAAATTGTTTAATCCCTTCTTCAAATTTAAATGTTAACCTTGCAGGGTAGAGTATTCTTGGTTCAAGACCCTTCTGCTTCATTGCATTGAATATATCATGCCACTCTCTTCTGTCCTGTAATGTTTCTGCTGAGAAGTCTGAAGAAAGCCTGATGGGTTTTCCTTTGTATGTGATCTTTTTTCTCTCTCTAGCTGCTTTTAAAAGTTTGTCTTTATCCTTGATCTTTGCCATTTTAATTATTATATGTCTTGATGTTGTCTTCCTTGGGTCCCTTGTGTTGGGAGATCTGTGCACCTCCATGGCCTGAGAGACTATCTCTTTCCCCAGATTGGGGAGGTTTTCAGCAATTACCTCCTCAGTGACACTTTCTATCCCTTTTTCTTTCTCTTCTTCTTCTGGTACCCCTATAATGCGAATATTATTCCGTTTGGATAGGTCACACAGTTCTCTCAATATTCTTTCATTCTTAGAGATTCTTTTTTCTCTCTGTGCCTCAGATTCTTTGTATTTCTCTTCTCTAATTTCTATTCCATTTACCATCTCTTCTACTACATTTCTTTTTTTATTGCCAAATATTTTATTGTGTGCCTATGCCACCTTTTTATTTATCTGTTCATCAGTTGATGGACATTTGAGTTATCTTTACCTTTTGACTATTATGAGAAATTCTTCTGCAGACATTCATGACAAGTTCTTGTGTGGACATATATTTTTATTTTTCATGGGTATATATCTAGAAAAGGATTTATGAGATCATAGAGTCACTCATTGTTTAACCATTTGAGGAACTGCCAGCCTATTTCCCACATCAGCTGTACTATTTTACATTCCCACCAGCAATGTATGATGATTCCATTTTTCCACATCATTGATAACACTTGTTATTATCTTTCTTTTCTATTAAAGTAATCTTAGTGGGTTTCAGTATGCATTTCCCTGATGGTTAATAATGTTGAGCATCTTTTCCCTGTGGTTACTAGCTATTTATATATATTTTTGGAGGAATGTCTATTTAGATCCTTTTCCAATTTTAAAATCAGATTCTTTTTATTTTTGAATTTTAATATTTATTTGTATATTCCGATACAAGAACCAGGTATGTAATTTACAAAAATTTTCTCCCATTCTGTGCTGTCTTTTCACTTGAAGCACAAAAGGTTTTAATTTTGATGTCCAGTGTATCTAGTTTTGATTTTTTTATTGTTTTTGCTTTTGGTGTCATATCTACAAAACTATTGCCTAATCCAAGGTCATGAAGAACAAAGTTGTTCTCACACTTGCCAATTAAAAAATTTACCGTGAGCTAACAATGCCACAACATTGTGGTAATAGCATAAAGATAGGCATATAGATCAATGGAATCGAATTCAGAGTTCAGAAATAAATCTGTATATTATAACCAATTAATTTTTTACTAGAATAGCAAGATCGTTCACTGGGGGAAAAGGTAATCTTTTCAAGAAATGATGCTGGGGCAACTGGATATCTATACACTCAAAAAAGAAGTCAGGCCCTTATCTCACACCATATGCAAATATCAACTTATATTAAAAAATAAATGTAAGAAATATAATCATAAAACTCTTAGAAAAAAGCATAGTAATAAATCTTCATGACCTTGGATTTAGCAATGGATTTTTAGGTATGATACCAAAAGCAAAAACGACAAAAGATAGATAATGGACTTCATAAAATGAGGAACTTTTGCCCATCAAAGAACACCATCAAGAAAGTGAAATGAATTACAGAATAGGAGAAAATACTTGCAAATTATATGTCTGATAAGGGACTAATGTCCAAAAAATGTAAAATCTTACAGCTCAACAATGGAAAACAAATTTAAAAATGGGCAAAAGACCCAAATACACATTTCTCCAAAGAAGATATGCAAATAAATATCTAATAAACATATGAAAAGATGCTTAACATCATTAATCATTAGGGAAATGCAAATCAAAAACACAATGAGATACAGTATCAAACTCACTGGGATATCTACAATTAAAAACAAACAACCAAACTACAAAATAACTAGTGGTGAGGATATAGAAAAGTTTTCAACCTGTGTGCATTGCTGGTGGTAAAGTGGAATGGTTAAGCCACTGTGGAAAACTGTTCCTAAGAAAGTTTCTTAAAAAGTTAAACATAAAATTACCCCATGGCTTACCAATTCCACTCCTAGGTATATATCCCCAAAATTCAAAACAAGTATTCAAACAAAAGTTTGCATGTAAATACTTATGCCAGCACTATTCACAGTAGCCAAAAGATGGGCACTCCCTAAATGGTCCTCAACTGAAGAATAGATAAGCAAAATGCGGTATATTCAGGCAACAGGACCTCATTAGCCATAAGGAATGAGAATGTGATATATGCTACAACATGGGTGAACATCCAAAACATTATGCTAAATGAAGAAGCCAGGCACAAAAGGTCAAATACTATGTCATTCCATTTGTACAAAATATCCAGAATAGGTAAATCCTTAGAGACAGAAAGCAGAATAGGAGTGGTCAAGGCCGGTGGAAGGGGAAGGTGGAGTAACTACTTAATGAGTATGGGATTTCCCTTTGGAGTGATGAAAATGTCTTAGAATTAAATGAAAGTAATGGTTGTGCAACATGAGGAATCTAGTAAATGCTGCTGAAGTGTGTACTTTAAAATGATTATTTTCATGTTATGTGAACTTCACCTCAAGAAAAATAAAAATTAAGCATCCTGGATAAATGCTGAACCAAATGGCACACAGAATATAGGCATGACCAGGCAAACAGATGGTAACCCAAAGTTCTGCATGTTAGGGCTTAAGGCTAATGAGGTTTTAAAATGAAGTTAAAAGGTATATCAGCTATATACTCTTAAGTAAATTTCCCATTACACTCTCTTAACTCTAACCTACATCTGGGCTACAGTGCTATTCATTCCTTCATGACCTCTCTCCCATTCAGATCTTTGCTGTGATTGCCTGCAATTTCCTTCTATAGCAGAACTTCCCAAGGACACATCTGAATGTTGAGAAGCCAACTGTCATAATGGAATTTCCAAGAGACAACAGCTTCTCTTACCTAAGTTAATATGTGGTTCCCTCTCATTGTTTTATTTTTCTTTTCCCAATCATTCTAAATCAAGAGTACAAACTCACATGCTGTTACTGGTGAGAAGGGTAAAATGAATGTAGAGAGAGGACAGATGGAATACAATAGGAAGATTGGGGTTTGTAGCAAAATGAGATGTTCTGCCTACAGAAAATTCAAATTTGAGCTTCAAGACTCTGTATCAGCTAAACAAAATATTTCTATAAGCCAGAATTCAGCCCATCGTCCATGAGTTTACAACTTCTGCAAGTAAATTCACTTTGTTCTAGAAAACTATATTCTGTGATCTTACTCAAACAGGTTTGCTGAGGAGTAAGCAGAATAGGAAGATTATTCTTTATTAAGTCCAAAAAAATTTGAGGCAAAACATTTTTTACAAGTGGAAATAGTTTAATTCATTAGTTCACTTTATTTTATGGAATCCTAGAACCTTAGGTATGGATGGAAACTTTGAGTCTCATTTTTCACTTAAGTGCAGGAATCTTCCTCTGACGGACGGCCCCTAGCTTCATTTAACACATCATTAATTAGGACTTTATAATATATAAAGGCAGTCATTTCATTATTGGTTTTCTCAGGTTGTTAGAAAGTGTTTTTTGAAGGCTGAGCTGTGTTCTATTTCCTTTGTTTCTTCTGTCCATCTTGGTTTCGGCCATTGTGGTGGGTGGAAGCAAGTCTATTCCTGCTTCCACAGACTTTTGCATCAACTATTTGAAGACCGCTCTCCAGCCTCTCCTTGGTTCATGTTTTCCAGGCTTGACTGCTGTAGTTCATTCAGTCATTCCTCATTTGGACACGGTCTGCAATTCCTCATCTTATAGTCCTCTAAAGGCATTCTCCTTTGTCATTACTCTTTTGACTTTTGCATTTAGAACCAAACATTGTAGTTGAAAGAACATATGAAAACAAAGCACAGAGGATATTGCTTCCTGTGTTCTGAAGTTGAGCTCTTACACATTTTCACCTCCATCAGATTTTAAGCTGCATGAAGGCAAAGTTCATGTCTGTTTTGTTCCTGTCATCCTCAGTACCTTGCACAGTGCCTGAAATTATAGATTTCCAGTACATGATCATTCAATCATTAATTAGATACCTTGCCCATGTCACTTTCCCTTCATTGGTTAGCTATGTATAAGGACTGGGAAACAAATTTTGTAAGATCTGGTCCTGTTGAGATTTCTAGCATTGTCTCCTTTTCTTCTTTTTTTTTTCCTGTCTCTCTTCCTCCCTTCCCTCCCTCCTTCTTTCTTCAATTCCTCCTAATCTTTGGATATCTTTAGGGACTTAAAAATTAGTGAGCTCATGAGAGCATGTAAACTTTACTGCCATCCATTCAGTTTCAGGAAAATACTGTCCTCCAGCCTTCCCATTATTTTTCTCCCAAAGTAAATTCCAACATGTATAAAAACAGGAACTAGGATACCCCTTAATTCCTAGATTGCTGCAGAACTCTTTTTTGAGTGTGTGTCTGCTTGTGCATGCGTTGGGTCGGTGTGGTGTATATATGCATTTCATATGTGAATACTATGGAATGCAAAGTAAGACTTGTGTCTGGGAACCAAGCTTGTCAACTCTAGATAGAGCTGTGGTTACCAAACACTGGTATGTGGGCCCAGCAACATCAGAATTACCTGGTGCATTTGTAGATTCTGGGGCCCCACCTTATTTCCACAGAATCCAATATTTCATGGTTTAAGAATTTGTATTCTTAAGAAGCAACTTGAGGCATTCTTTTCTACAGTCTGGAAAGACTAATTGGTGGTTGTCTGTTTTTTTTCTGTCTAGGATATTAACTAAGGAAAATCAATCCTAGGTAGACATATTTTGATGAAAGAAGAGGTGCTGAAAGTGAGATGTAGTTTGCAAAAATACCATTATGTGACAGATTTCTATAAACAAAGGCACAGAGGAACAAATCAGGAGTAACTCAGAGGTCTAAGGCCGCTTAACTGGGGGGCAAACGGCCATGTTTATTTAAATGACTGGCACCTGGGAGCATCACAGGACATTGCATGGTAAAATAATTTGCATTAATATGGATGACAAATAGACATTTAAAATCTGAGCAGTTTTAAAAACATATATTCAGATGCCTCCCTTTTAAAAATATATTCATTAGAAGAAGTGATAAATTTATTAGCATGGAAAACTGTCCATAACTTATTAAATGGGAAAGGCATGCTTTAGATTTTGAACGTTTGAAGACAACGGAAGAAGTGGTTACTCTGTTAAGTGTTATTAGACCACCTTTTAGGGGAGAGAAATGGGCTTGGGATTGAGAGGCTAGCAGGAGTGATTTTCTGGGATGTTTTCAGTGTTGTTTTTATTGACTATAGTCACACCAGTGTTTGCTTTATGATAATCCATCAAGGTATACATTAATGTTGTGTCCACTTTCCTAATTCTATGTTATCTTTCTCAAAAAATATTTATCTTAAAAGCATTTTTATAAAAACTGACTAATTTTGAAGTTTTCACACCAACTGCCTAATGTTTCAGTTGTCTAGAAAATGTATTTAGGGTTAATGGTCTAGCTTATTGATTCCTGGAATAGAAACTTTAAGTGTTTACATTTGTTCATGATTAATCAGATTTGACTTGATTTTAAACACTTGCCATTAGAAATCTCTTGAAAATAATTTGCTGTTTAAAGAAAACAACTACACTCTAGAAATGAATCAGGATTTGTTGGTTTAAAACTAGTCCTTGGGTATTTGGTCTTCCTATTTTGTTTTTCATTAAAAATTATTTTTCCCCATTGTATTATTTTATGTTTCTCATTAATTCTAAGGGCAGATACTTTATACGTTCCCAGCACTGTGTGGTTTATAAGCGGTTTTATCTGCCGTTTGGTCTGATTTGGTATTTAGAGTATTTCTCTAAGGCAGAAGAGAGGTCATCACTAATCTCTCTAAACCCAAGGCTTCTTATCTGTGAAGCTAGTAGAATTAACTCAGCTATTGTCAGATAGCTAGTGATGGGTGGAATTGGGAGTCAAACCAGATCATGTAAATTTAAGTGCAATGCTCTATCCATTACATGGATGTTTCTTTTTAAAAATACAGACAAATACATTCTGAATTAATTTCCCTCTACATAAGAGGCTCATGATTTTGTTTTTCAGATTAGTGACCCTTGGTGGAATGAAAATCTTCCCAGCTCTGGACTATTGGGTCCAGTTGTCATTATTTAATTCTACTTTGTAGAGAAATGAACAGTTGCTTAAGTGAAAAAAATTGAATTTTCCATTATAATATATGTACAAATGTTCAATTGATTCTTATAAGCTGAACGCAGCCTTGCAAACAGCACCCACATCAAGAAACACAATATTTACCAGTAGCAAAAGTTCCCTTCAGGTTCCTTTGCAGTCAGTGGTCACAACCCCAGGCTATAGCCACTATCGTGACTTTTAGCAGCATGGATCAGTTTACCTGTTTTTGACTCTGTAAATGGAATCATACAGACTACATTTTTCTGTTTCTGCCTTCCCTACCTCAGTATGACGTATGTGAGATTCATCCATACTGTTATGTTATTTGTTCTTGCAAAACATTCATTCCTTTTTACTATTTAATAGTCCATTGAATGACTGTGTCACAATTTGTCTATCAACTCTTGGTGAATATTTGGTTACTTATTTGTTTTGGGGTTAGTGACACTGGAATACTAGGATCATTCTAGTCTAAGTCTTTTGGAGATTAGGTGTACACTTTCCTGTTGGGTATATAGGTAGGGGTGGAATGGCTGGCTTCTTGCTTATGACTGTGTTCAGACCTAAAAAATATTGATGAAAATGTTTCCAAAATGGTTTCTACGGGTGCATGCATGCCCCATCACAGCCAGGTTGGGGGAGGGAGGGGAAGATAATGATTATCTGGCTTGACAAAATTAAATTCTCTCATTGGAGATTTGAACTTAGACACTGTGGAAAGTCACTGGTGGGTTACAGGGATTTTAGAAGCAAACACAGAGAGGCCACAGGCCCGAAACATGGCAGAATGCCAGCTTCCGAAATCAGGTTTCTAGGGCCACTCAGAGAATTTCTCCCAGTCCCTTTCCTGACAACTAGAGCAATACCTCATTCCTTGTGTTGGCATCCATTATGGCTGTATCTCCCAAACACAACCCAGCAGTTTAATTTACCTAGATTGACTGGATTTTAATGCTTTATGCTAATATACCTTGGTGTTAAAATAGTTAAAAACCACTTGTTGGGTATTGGGCTTCCGGAGATTGACAATATATGGTCCCTACTCACATTTTCGTATTGGAAAATTTTTAAAGTAATTAGTTTATGCTACTTACTTTGATAAATTCTTTAACTGAAGTAAGTACAAAGAAAACCAGACAAACTAAGGAGGTGGCCAAGTCTATCAGGGGTGGGCTGACAGCAAAGTGAATGATGCTTGAGAGTCAGGGTCTCTCAGTCACATAGAGCCCTTCCTAAGCTCTGGAGGGATACCTAGTCTTTCTGTAAAGTTTTCACAAGTAAGGTTATTCACTTGAAGTTAGTGAATGTCTATTTTGAATTCTTTTATTTTTAAAGAGTCTCCCTTCCCATAATTATTTATCCTTTGGGTTCTGTAACAGCTGGATATGCCCCATTCTTGGGAGTTTAGTAAAGACTTCAGAGAGAAGGAGACCTTGAGCTGAATCTTAATGAATGAAGAGGATTTTCTTAGGTGGACATGGGCATATGGGCCAAGCCAGGCAGCAAGAACAGTGTGTGTGAAGGCATGGCTGAATGAAACAAAAGGGATTGAAGACAGACAGCAGTTTGCTACATCTGAGCAGGCAGTGGCATGTTGTAAATAGTGCATAACTGAATAAGGAACCTGAGGAAGTGGGCAAGGACCACATTGGTTATGCAGACCTACATGTAGGCCATGATTAGATCTTGCATTTATCATGTGGGTGGTGGCGGATGGGGAGAGAGAGAGATGAAAGGGTCCTAGAAGGCTTTTATAGATGGACTTACAGATGCTCCCAGTTCTAGAAATGCTCAGCAAAATCAGAGGTTTTTGCAGATGCTGTATGGGTAACTTTGAGAAAGAGAGGACATGGCAGAGGAGAGAGAAGGAAGCAAAAAGCTACATATTTGGATAGAAAGAGAATGCAGTAGGTGAGAATAAAACATAAACTGAGCTGTTATACAAATGCACAATTGAAATCATGGAAAGCAGTTTCCAAGAGGCTAAAGAGGAAGACTAGAAGGCAGGTGGAAATAAGAAGGCAGATATTTGTACCAGCTAGTATTTATAGTGTGCATCTCTGTTCAGAAAAGACTGGACACAGTCTAGCAGAAACAGCAGCCTTCTGTAGGTGCTTCTGTTAATGTACACACCTTACGTGCTGCTTAGTACAGGTCATGTGGCAGGAAGGGGCCCTTCCCCAGAGCCCACATACACATGAGCTCTGATTCTCCAGCTACTGATGCCACTCTTTCAAATAGTGCAGCATAATGCTTAGCCAGTCAGTTCTGGGAATTCAGATGTGCCTATGCTTGCCCATAACCCAGAGGCCTTCGTGGCAGTTGTCCAATCCCCCCTGCTCCATAATTCTTATCTGGACACCAGAAACGTTTAAATTGCATTTGGGGCTAAGACTTCAGCAGCAGTAAGTTAAATCCTGGAAATAAGCGTGCAATATTGTACATGTATATCCATAAAGCTCTTGTGTCAAACAGACATCAGTTTGGCGGTTGCTCCAAATGTGGCCAGAGGTAGATTTCAGACATCTGGAGGAGCTTCTTCATAGGACTGTTTGCCAGAGCCATGGGCCAGTTGGGTGAACAGACATGGAGCCATGACAGAGGCTCATCACTTAAACCCCCCACATCAGGAAGAGTTCTCACCATGGGTGCTCTGTGGTCAGGAAGTGGCCGCACGCATTCACCTTCTTTGCTAGTGAAGCTCCTTGCAAATGTGCAACACTCTCTGTTTCCTGTATATGGTATCATCTGACACCAGCAAGTCTGGGCAAAGGGAACCAAACAAATAGGGAGGAGTCGGGGCCATTATTGTCTTTTTCTTCCACTCCCACATTCCCAGTCTTACAGCATCAACACTGTGTATTTTGTCCATGTAATTTAGCAACATTAGAAGAGATCGAGTCAGGAATACTATGTGATTCAGCTGAAGTTTGCATCATCTCAATGATTCAAATATTTCCTGGGCTTCTTTTGTGGCTATTATGAAGCCACTCATTATACCCCAGATTCCCTATCCCACTTTGCAGGGCAGGGATGCCAACTTACTTCCTTGTGAGTTGGAGAATGTAATTTTTCTCTCCTAGGCCTCCCTTGGATCCTTCAGTTCAATGCCAGTAGTAGTGCCCAAGCCCGTGTTCCAACAAGCTCCCACCAGGACAAGGAAACCAGGATGAAGCCAAGATCTTGAATGGCATTAAAACTGTTATGCATGGCCGCTCAAGGCAAATTGTGCAGTCCGATCAAAGGATGGTGGTACAAAAGGGACATAAGTTGCCATCTTATCAACCCAGTTATTTAATAGATGAGGAAACTGAGGACCAGAGAAATCAGGCAGTGTGCCCAGAGTCACAAAGTTATTTAGTGAGAAACTCAGGACATGAATCCAAGGAATTCTATTCCTACGCTATCCCGTTACTCCACCCCACAGGTGAACTTACTCTTGAAAAGTGCTGTCTTCAGTTTCAGCAAAGCCCCGCATCCTCTTTATAATACGTCACTCTCCTCCCTTCTATTAGGTGCTAAATGTCCCTGCCTACTCTCCATCCTCTGTTCTGTTCAAACCTGCCTCTCAGGAAAGAGATTGCTTTAGGGGTAGCTGAGGTATACTCTTCCCAGGCATATTTATATGGAAAAACTCACTTTAATGCAAGTTTCTGAGCACAGCACTCATTGCAGAGCCTTGATATCACTGTCATGGACAGTCGGCTCTGAGGCCTATGTGTAAACCAACCTAACAGTGAAAACACTTGGAGCTTCACACCCATGTAGACAGAGAATATTGGTGTAGGCACATTTTCCTGAGGGCTGGACAATATGAAGCACTTGTATTTCCGGGAAGCACTGTGTCTAGAACTCCCCAGCAAGGATGCCCTTCCTGTTCCAAAACATTGCGGGATTACGACAAGTGAGTTCTGAGATCATCCAATTCTGAAAATGTGTTGCTCACCGTCTTTCTTGGATGCCCTTGTGTCACAGACACCAGCTCACTAATTCAGAGGGAAAAACATGTTCTTCCTTACAAGAAGTCCCTGGAAGCAAGCAGCCACTCATAACACTCTGTGGAACATTTTGGAGACAGGAAGACGTCATTCATTTGATCTATCCTACAACTGCTTCGTCACTGATTCTGTACCAGGATTCAGTACTCAGTGGAATATTCCAAGTCCCGGCTTGGATCAGTCATGAAGTGGGGTCACCAGGCTAAGGAAGCTGCAGGTTCTGGAGGAGGCAACATATACAAGTGATTCAATCCTTGGGGACTGGGTATTCAGGGAGTCTAAAAGAACTATCTGGGGATCAGCAAGGTCTGAATGATAGAGAACCAATAGGCCTAGTTGAGGTCATTCAGGAAAAATATACAGATTAGTGTTTGAACTAAATGTGATGACTGAGGATCATCAATTTCTGAACCGGTTTTAGTAACATTGAGTTCACATAGGTATCCTCCAGGATGTGTGGCTTATAATCAGTCTACTGTATTCCAGCCATAAAGGCTAGAAAGGCTCATAGAATATTTTATGCTAAGACAAGAATAACCTTAACATTAAAGTTAATAATAATAATAGTAACAATGATAATATTAATGGTTAGGGTAGTTCTAAAAATGTTTTATTAGAGCTGTGGCATATTTCCATCCTGTCTCTGTATCCTTGAATGGATTTCCTGGTTTACTGAACTATAGTCAGACTCATATGGGAGGTAACAAGAACATAACGTAAGGGACAAAATAGTAGAGGAATGAGAGAGGAATTGGTGACCAGTGTTCTCTTAAAAGGAGCATTTTGTGGTTCAGAATGAGAATTCAAGTTTACTCCAAGTTCAATGATCTTGCAACCACAAGGCACAGCCTTTTAGTGAAAATGTAAGATACTGTCTGTGTTTGAGTAAGTAGTACAGCATGTTCCCATGTGAAGGGGCTGGGCAGTCTACAGGACTAGGAATGTTTGTAGTTAAATTATGCTCCTGTATGCATACCAATGAATAAGTAATTTTCCTAGAGCAAATAAATCTATAATATGGGTGTAACTTATCATCCCCAGATGATAAGACTCAAATCTATTACTGTACACACAACGAACACAAATTATTAATGAATTTTACATGCAACAGGGTAAAGCTCATTGTGTGTTCCTCTTATAAGGTACCCCCTTTTAACAGAGCATTCACCATTACCACTTCCCCCCTTTCCCCAAATGTTAAGCAGAGCCTGGACCCTGGAACCAGACCAGCAGCATTCTAATTCTGACTCCTCTGCTTATCAGCTATAGGACCCTAACTAGATGGGTCACCTGACCTCTCTGTTCCTTCACCTGTAAAAGGGGAGGGAGGAATAGTACAGTAGGGTCCAGCCTGTTATCTTCCCCATTTCCATTTTAGAAATAAAGAAACAGATTAGGGAGGTGGTTATTTGAATTGAATATTTATGTAAAGAAATCATTTAATACCTGGCACACGATAAATGTTCAAAATGGAAGTTGTTACTACAACCACTGTCTTGTTCAAAACCTGAGTTTCCCTTCCCATTTTTTTGAGGCACTAGTGGAAAAAGTGGGGATGATGGAGTCAGAGATCTGGTTGACCCCTCACTAGATCATGACCTTGGTTAAGTTAACTCCCACCAACTGATTCAGTTTCCTTTTCCATAAGATGTTCACATTAACAATACTTGCCACATAGTGGATCTTCACTAAGTATTAGTTTTCTTTTCCCCTTCTGTTTGATTCAGGCACCTGATAAGACAAACAATTCACAAAGTCTGGTTAGGAAGGTACCCTCTTTTCCATATTCTAGAAGAAAGAGTGGATATTAGTGAAGGCTTCTAGTTAAGAAAAAGTATTTCATGAGGATAAAAGACCCAAATCTTTGCTTTGTTCCTGATAGCAAGAAATATATATGCAGGGATTGCTGAGCAGTTAACTAAGGGTAACATAGGCAGCCCGGGATTTTTTACTTTTGGGTCCAGAATTTAAGTCTGTCACTGCTTTGTTGTCTTTGTAGAACACCATAAGGTACCAGGAGAAAATGAGGATAAACAAGAGATTAGAGACATAGTCCCTTTTTATAGACTTGATAACCCATTTGGAATAATACAATGCCACATAAACTCCCAGTCACATGAAGACACCTATAATGGCCAAGACATAAGAGGAGAAAGAGAAGGAAGACACACCACCTTGTAGAGAAGATCCATGAAATCGAATCAAATGTCAAATGAGCCTCTACACTGAATCACAGCAAAGAAAGTATAAAAAATATTATGACTTTTTAACTCTAGGAAAAGGAACAGCAAAGATTCAGTTAGAAGGCATACTATTTCCCAAAGCAAACAATAGTTAAACAATTATAATATTTGCCTATTGATATGTTGATGCAAATGCATATAAAGCCAAGTACCATATATTTCATAAAATTCAAATTGTATTGCTATTAAAAATGATGATCAACACAAGCATAACTAACTAATTTATAAAGTCTTTTGAAGGGGGGATGACTCAAAATCCAGGAACCTACTTCTTGGTAGAAAATGTTGCAGTAGAGACACAAGTGAGCTTCTGGAACATCAATAAAGGATCCCCAGAATAGAACTGGAGTCTGAAGCAGCTGCCTTCTTCATTAAGTTGAGAGCTTGCTCCACTGGATGTCATTTTGAAGTGTCTGCACTGGAGGGTATATCTATGAAGAAATAACACAATTACTAAATCTCAGGAGGACAAGAAGACAATAATTTTGCTCCTGATGACATAAGACCTTTCTGGGTAAAGGTTTATTGTTCTCGATACTCATTTAGCTTGGCTTTACTTAGCTGCATACCAAAAGCACAGAAACAATTTTTCCTACATTCTGTTCCCTTATTATAAAATGCTAGAACTGTGTAGCATCCTTTGGGCACTTTATAAATGTTTACTGGAACCTGAGGGATTGAATTACACATAAAGTATTCTGCTTATGTTGTAAGAAATTATTCTGATCTAGGTGTAAGTTAGCTTTGCTAGCATGGTGTGGACTCCAGAAACTGGCAGCTGAAAGGATTAGGTGTAAATGAGACCAAGGTAACATCTGGGAATGGTGGTCATCTGGTTCAAAGAAAGTGAGACCTGTTTTGAGCTCTGGAAAGTTGATTGGTTCCAGACCTTCTGTTCTTACCATGCAACTCTGAACTATTGGAATCCTCTTGCAACTTCCACACAGCGAGCTTGCACACAGCTGCATGGAGTCCTGGAATAAGCTTGACAGCTTTAGACCATTTAGCCAAAAGTACAGTGTACTTAACCCCATATCCCAGGTGTACCATGGCCCATTTGCTGTTGGTTTTCAAGACTTGAGTTCTGTAATGGAATAATAGTCAGAGAAATACCCCAGGGATCCTGCAGGAAAGGATACATTCATCAACATCAGACCATGAGAGGGGAGTGGTTGGAAACTTTAAGAACTATGGACATGGAAAAAATGATCTACCCCTGCCAAGATATCTTTATGACCTTTCTTCCAAAAAAATCACCTTTTTCTTCTCTCTTGGGGTCAGAGGTTCTAAACTGTATTAGACTGAACACCTCTCTCTTTTTTTATAACAGATATTTATAATACCCCAATTGTATCCCAAATTGGAAGTATATTAAATAGCACACCTGCACCTACATTCATAAAAACCCATCTATACCCTAACTAAATGTAAATGAAAAGAAAAATATTAGAGAAGTAATTAATAAAACAACATGTGTTTGAGCATGTACATTTGGGATCAAGTGAAGTGTAAGACACGATTGTACCTGTATAAATAACACCAAGCTTCAAATGCAGGTTGATATTGGTGTTTATTTTAACTTAAGTATCCCAGTGGTATTGTTTTGGTGATGTGACTTTTCTGAAATGATGAGCACCTCTTGGCAAATACTCAACAACATAAAGATAATCTTCCCTTGACTTTCAAGCATTCATAGAAAACTCAGTGTATATTAAAACAAGCCAAAAACACATATTGTCTATATTTAAAGTGGAGTCAGTATCTAGGACTGGATAATTCTAAACAGATGTTTCATCTTTATGGATACCTGGCAAGATATTAAGAAATTGCGATAGATGTGAGAAAATCCTTCATTGGGAGGGACTGTTCCATACTTTGTACAGGAATTTGCATCTTTGATCCCATCCAATAATACCAGTAGTGGTCCTCACTCTGCAACCCCACAATCATTGTAACAACCAAAAGCCCCCTTCCAAATTTCCAAAACAGCCTGGAATAAAGTTGTGTTTGTTCAAGTGCTTAGAAAGTACATGCCACGATGGGATTAGACCTGGAAGAGCTTTGTTGTGAGGGCAAATTGGGAGGGAGCAGCAGGACCTGGGAGTGTCATCAAACCCTCATTGCAGGTTTGAGCCCTAAAAGGAGAGGTGGAAGGAAGGAAATAAAGAGGATCTTGGATGATAGCGCACTTCTATAAATGTTTTGGGAGAGTCAAGAAGAAGTCAAAGGTGCCCATCAGAGGAGTTCCCCATCTCCCCAGACCAGGCCTACCTTACTTTCCCTGATGAGCTCACTCACTGGCTGGGAACTCTTCATGGGAAGCGTGGCCTTGGCACAAATACAATGTTGGATTAAGTACATCCCTTCAACCCCCAGTGGCAGATCTGAGAGACATGTTTGCATAGTACCACACCAGAATTCACCCTGTCTACTTATACTTACTTAACTTTACCTATATTTCAGCTCAAATTCCATTTCTCATCTAAAAATTTCCCCAAATACTTCTTCCAAACACTTGACCTATTTTACCCATTGATGTAAAATGTAGATAGTTGATACTTGAAGTTCGTAGATTTAGCACATGGTTTCCGCCATTCATGTGAAACTCTAGAGATCCAGTATGGGTCATAATTTGAGATGTTTGTTTTAAACTTTGAGATGTTTGTTTTAAACTCCAAGAGCTGCAAGGCTGGCTTACGTGAGGAATGTGGCTCGTGACAATCTAGTTGATCAGTCATTATTGATACCTTGTGCTTCTTTGTAAACAAAACAATTCTAGTAAACTTGTTAAAATTTCCTTTTGAGGGTAGTTTTGTATAAAAAAAACATATTATTGGTGGTAGAAATGGAACTGAGGAGCAACTGAAGAGTTATAAGGAAGTGGTTATTCTTAGCTAGAAATAGGCTACATTACATATGATTTTAGACATACAGGGGCAATCATTTATGTCTGAAGGTGCCATTTAAATATTTTTGACCATATTTTAGATGGAAAGTTATGTGATATATGAATTTGGGAATGCAAGAATGTCTTAGGACATAATTCTTAGGACTATGAGGCGTCCTTTATTCTGTTCAAGTGATGCTTTTGCATCTTGTCTTGGCTTCCCAATAGATGTGACCTCCAGAGGACAGGGACCGTCTTATTTCTCCATACCTCCTAGCATGGATCCTTTCCCAAATATATATTCCTCTATAATATCCCAAATTTTCAGGTGTATGTATAGCATACACAAATAAATGGTTAAACCCCAAAACGAGCTGCAGTAGCTGGGGTTAATATTGGTTTCTGTTCCAGGTTCAGCCTAAATACCAATATGGAACTCACTCATCCCACCAAAAGTAGGTAGGTTACGATCCAATCCCCATCACTGTCGTACAAGCCCACGAAAAGGCTGCTAATCAGAAAGTACTCAGAAAGTTTTAAGCCATGTAATTGGAATGAGAAGCCATTTCCTGCATAAAAACTAGTTGTCACAGGCATTTAGAAGACAGCATTAGAGGAGAGCAACCACCTTTAAATACCGCAGATAGAACTTCCTATTTCAAGGGAATTTGGAGCCTCAAAAATGCAGATTAGTAATCTGGGGCCTTGACAGGAGTAAGTGACCATCATCTTAGGAAGTGCCGTGGAGCAGAGCACCCATCAGGATGACACAAAAAAGTAGACGCAGAGCCAGGATCTAAGAGAGGTTCAGCAGGCCGCTATCTGAGCTCCACTCCCCAGAGAGTTAGCTGGAGTGATAGGGACAACAGACTGGAAATACACAATTAGAATTCCATTATGCAGTGTAGGTCATGGGGCATAGTCATGCTGAGGTCAATGTATATCATTATCATTTGATATGGAAAGTTGTATAATTCCTCAATTAAAGCATCCCTCCAGCTATTGCTGTGGAAAAGGAACAAACCTTGGTACCCCTGGTCTGACTGTTGTGGACAAGATGCTGCGCTCAGTTTGGGCTAACGCAAGCAAGGGATATCCCTTTAGTGAATACTGCTTTAATGTTCATTTCTATCAGGGCATACTGTTTATTACACTGATTTTAAGGGAAGCAGAAAAACCATATTTTTTCCAAAATGACTCCGGACCTAGTTTCCCCACCCAAAGACGTTAGCAACCACACATCTGAGGCAGTGCGCTCTTCTTAGCTTCTCTGAACAAAGATACTTATTTAAAAGGTATGGGAGGTCCTGTTTCAGGTTATTTCTGTCTATGTTTTGTTAGGTATTTGCAGATTCTCCTTACAGTACTAAGGGTGCATAAGGTTTTTACTGAGCCATAAGCTTCACAAGAGGAGAGGCTATTATTCAAAGTACATTTTTACAATTCTTACTGCACTTAATAGTCCGTCCAGTAGACTATTCAATGAAATATTTGATGATTATAATAAAAACAGGAAGGGAGAGAAATAACTAAATTATACTTTGGACACCACCATTCTAAAATTTTCAGGTATCTAGATTCCAAATATTTTGTCTCTAAGTTCCTCAGAAGCATGTTCTTTTGGCTATGAGTCTTCAGTTTTCAATTAATATAATAAACACATTATTTCAAGACTCAAAGTGGGAAAGCCAAACAATGCTGTAAATTTATAAACCACATAATCAGATTAACTCAAGAAAAAAAGCCCTATTATTATTGAGGAAATTAAGGTCTTAAAATATCTCGTGTTTCATGATTTTTGGTATTGTTTTCGTTGAATTGCATTGTTGTTATGGTTACAGCTTCATTCTTCTCTTTTGGTAAAGAGGATAGAGTATGATGAGGTGTTAGATTCCCACATGTTTTCTTATAACTTTTTCATTGTAAATTGTGGTAAAAGCGTTTTAAAGTCAGTTAGCATCTCCGGACCTAGTTTCCCCACCTAAAGATGTTAGCAACCACACATCTGAGGCAGTGTGATAAATGTGAGTGTCCCCAGGGCAGGGGCCATGTCAGAGCCACCTTTACAACCCCGATATAGCACATGGCGGAGTGCATGGCACAGTCAACCTGAGCTGAACTCAGTTGAATTGAAGAAGGACAACAGAGCCACTGACCTTTCAAAATAATGATAGCTCTGGGAATTTAAGTCTTCAGGAGATCTATCCAAAATGGTGATATTTCTGAAACCTGGGATTTCCTCTGGAATTTGGAACAGAGTCACTGGCTGGTTTATCACCTTTGAACAACCTGTTCACACACTGGATTTGGGGATGTGGTGAGAAATGTGTGGGATCTGTAAGGATAGGTAATTTACTACATTCGATATTAGAAGCACATTACAGTTTAGGCCATAATTGTAGTCGGCTTGCAACCTTGTGGCTCCTTAAAGAAAGGTAACAATAAAGTTGGCATAGTGAAAAATGCCAGAAGATTAGCATATGTCAGAGATGGACACAGATTCTAGCACTTAGCTGTGTGACTCTGAAAAACAAAAATAACAATTTATCAGTAATTCTGATATTGCACATAAAACAAGTTCAGCTCAAATTGGCTTAAATCCAAAAGAAATGAATTGGCTCAAGTATAAGTCCAGGGGTAGCCTAGAAGTGCACATAATATATGCAGATGCAGTTTCCTGAATCTCCCTTCTGCCTTCCTCCATATGATGTTTCCTCTTGAGCTGGCTTTCCTCATGGTGTGAAAGTGGCTGCAAGAATCCCAAGCCTACTGTCTTAATACTACCAAGTCCGGTGGAAGAAAAGAAACTCTTCTTTCCCAAAAGTTAAGACATATATTTCCTTGAGTCTTATAGCCTCTGACTGGAATACTTTGCCATCCTTGAAGCAATCATGGTGCCCGACACAAATGTTATGCGCTGAATTGTGAACCTGCTCAAATTCATGAAGTCCTAACTGCTAGTACCTTAGAATGTGACTGTATTTGGAGACAGGGCCTTTAAACAGGTAATTAAGGTAAAATGAGGTCATATGGGTGAGCCTTCTTCCAATATGACTGTTGTTCTTGTAAGAAGAGGGGATTTGGACAGATTTGTGAGTGCCCACAGAAGAAAGACCATGTGAGGACACAGCAAGAAGGCCACCTGTAAGCTGAGGAGAAAGTCCTTGGAAGAAACCAAACTTGCTGACATCTTGATCTTGGCCTTCTAGGTTCTAGAGCTGCAAGGAAATACATTTCTGTTGTTTAAGTCACCCAGCCAATGGAAATTTGTTATGGCAGCCCTAGTGAACTAATATAAAGAGACAGGTATACTGGTACAAGCCAATCAGAGCCTAGTCCTAGAAATGGGGGTGTGTGTTCAGCCTCTTTCAACTTCATGGTTGAAAATTAAGAAAGAGCTATTTCCCAAAGAAGATTTCAATTTCTGTCTCCAGAGTGAGGGGGAATGAATCCTGAGTAGTGAAATTCTGATGCCTTTTATATATACTTACTACATAGTGTGTCATGAGGAGGGTTAAATAAAACAATATATGTAAAATAAAGCCTGGCTTATGGTGGTTATTCAAAAAACACCTGCTGGCCCATCCTTCTCTTCTTGCTTTTCCTTGTAGTAGGACTAATTCTATTGTATCTATTTATGCTATTACTGCATTGGTTTCACAAGAGACCGGGACTTTCCGATCTCTCAGCACAAGGCTCCTGATTTTCCTTTTTTGCTACATATTGCTTTGGCCCCCTCAGAGAAGGAAGTATTACATTTTAGCAGGATTTACTTTACTTCCTCTTGGTGTGTTGGAAGTTTCTAGACAGTGAAGACAGTATTTTTTAAGGTGCATTCAGTCTCCTTCTACCATAGAAATGGATTATCACCCATTGAAAACCAGATGAAATCTACAAGGATAATTTGTTAACTGAAGCAAATGAAATAAGTAAGTGAGATCTTAAGGTTATAGGGAGCCTGTGTAGGCTATATGATGGTTCTGTAATTAAATAAGCACCAGTATGAGAAGAAAAATTGCCCTTCCATTATTACATGAAGCAATGGTATTGGAAAATGGGTTCTGAAGATTCAAGTCTGATTCTGTCCCTAGAACCAAATGGTCTTGGTTGAGGTCTGCTTTGATTCTTAGTTTCTTCACCTGCTACCTACCTATCTCACTGTGTATGTCAGATGGTTTCTGTTTGCTTCTCTAATCCACCTTGCCTCTCTGTGCCTGCTTTCTGCCTGGGAAGACTAACTTCTGGTTAGCTCAGCCAGTAGTAGGAGAGCAGAGAGAAGGAGGGGAGAGGGCTAGTGTACATATTCCTCTGACTCCTCTTCATCATCAGTCAAGGGCACAGCCCCTGTCAGGTAGCCCTTTCTGCAGAGCCCCTCTCTACCTCTGCATTCCTGTAACCACATCCTCCTCTCTTTCTTTTATAGTTAGCCATGGGAGAACACCCCAGTATGACTTGCCCTGGGGCACTGCAGTATTTCTTGGGGATTCCGTATACCTGGCTCACATCCTTAGAAATACTTGATTAATCTGTCCTTAGATTACTCAATTGGAGTGTGTCATCCCTTTCCTGCAGGGACCCTGTTGCTTACACACAGTGATTGACTACTACTTATGTCAGGTATCACAGATTACAAAAGCTCTTCAAGATGATCTTACTGCCCCATGGTATTTCAATCTTTAATGTATGTAGGGATTAAGTACATGGGCTCTGGAGTTCCTAGAAATGTGATCTTGGGCAAAGTGCATGGACTCTCTGCCTCAAGCACCCTTATCTGTAAAGTGCACATAATAATAATATGGATCCTACAGTGTATTATTTTCCTTAGGATAAAATGAGATGTGTAATATGCATGCGTGCACGCACACACACACACACACACACACACACACACACACACCCAAAGGACTCAGTAAAATACATGGCTCATATTAAATTTTCAACAACCGTCACCTGTCACTGGTACTACATTTGTCTATTCCTGCTGCTTGAATGCCGACTGACACAGGTTGTATTCTCTGAAAGCAGACACTGAGATGGAGTGTCAGGTACAAGATATTTTATTAGGGCTCAACACCTGTGAAGGGAAGGGGGAGAAAACAGGTCTGGACAGAGAAAGAAACTGACCTTTGAGGCAGGCTGATAAAGCTTCGGTCCAGCCGGTGGCAAGCACTGGATGGGAATATTGCCCACTAGGTGCTTTGCATTGAGACAAAATGGCCTGACCTTAATCCCCTGCCTCCCTCAGTCTCATGCAAGGGCATCACCGTAAGTTCCTCTCTGAAGCTCAAGCCGGTCCTGAAGGAGCTAATGACTGCGGCCCATCTGCCCACAGTCCCCACAGGCAGGCAGTGAGTCCATCCTCGAAGGGGAATCCGGACCATGGCCCTCTATGATTACTGCAGTGACATTTAGATCCACTTCTTGTATGATTAATGAGCAACTTCTATAGGATTCCAGCAGGCTTCCCTTCCTGAGAGAGATCAGAAGAGGGAAGTTAGTGGGATGAGCTACAGTCCATGCTGCTGCAAACGGCCTCAGAGCCGCACTGGTGCTCATCCCCACACTGGCCAAGATAAGGTGCCATTTCCTCAGTTTTCACCTCTGTCTTCGTGGCTTAACCCTTGGTGTGACCGAAGCATTATGTACAAGGGGCCTACACCCCTGTTCATTAGGCCCTTCATGAGCTAGGGTTGCTGTACTTGCTCATATACAGTCAAATCGTGCAAAGGAGTACCAAATAGATTACCCGAGGTCTGCTTGTATTCCTCTCTGTTCCCATGTGTAAAAGCTCTATCTTCTCCTGGTGATCAAGGTCCATTCTCCTGCCAGGATGGTGACCCCTCTTCTTGCCTGCTAATCCCTGTACACAAGTTCAAGTGTCCAGGTGGCAAGTGTAGCTGGAACTGTAATGGTTCTCTGTGTCTCCTGGCCTGGAAAGTATGCCCTACTTAGGGACAGAATCCTAGCCATGTAGAACCTGGAATTGTGGAGATGAGAAGTACAAAGTCTCCCTGTGGGTGACAAAGAATGGTGGTAAGTGGGGTCACTACTACCTCCACCTCTTGGTCCCAAACTTAATGGATTATTCAAATTGGGACGACTGATACAATTCCCATGCTGCATGCTGGAAGACAGCGCCCCATCAGCACAGGTGACTGGGTGGCTAGCTCTTTGGCCTGCCATTCCAATGTTCTCTCAGGCACCTGGTGCTGTGGTAGATGATAGGGCCTGTGAGACAAACCCATCCCATGGGCAAAGGCTCACTCCTATACTTCCTTTGCTGTAAAGTGAGTCCCCTGGACTGATAGGGTGTTTGTGGGATCCCATGCCAGTGGATCAAGCACGCCATACTTAGATAATGGTGTTTACTTAGGCCCTAAAGGCAGAAGAGGCAAACCCATATGTGGAATAGGTATCGATTCCAGTGAGAAAGAACCATTGGTCTTTCTAGTTTGAAAGGACCAAATATATACCACTTGCCACCAAGTGGCTAGTTGATGTCCTAAAGGAATGGTGTCATACTGGGAGTTCATTGTTGGCTTCTGTTGCTGGCGCATTGGCTACTTAGTTGCAGCAATAGCTAAGTCAGCCTTGATAAGTGGGGTGCATGCTGCTGGGCCCATGCAGAGCCTCTATCTCTGCCATTTTGGCTGCTTAGTTCACGTTCCATTGCACCAACACTGTGGTGGCCAATGACAGAGATTGGCTGATGTTAACTGGTAAATAATTTTGCCTGTTGGATGTTAACAAAAACACAAAAATATCTTTAACTTCATGACCACTGCCATATGTTCACTCACATGACTGATCCCAAACTCCTTGTCTCTGCTCTTCTAATCTTTTCCCTTCCAGCTCCCTGACCAGCAGTTCAGGCTGTTCAGAAATATCTGAGTTCATATATATTCTCAACTTGGGTCTCTTCTTTCCAACAGAGAATGTAAATGATCAGGCACAAGGCCCAGAGCTCTTCGCGTCGGATGGGCTTTCTGTCACTACCATTATGTAAGGCTGTTCCAGAGGTAGTACAGCTGCACCCACATACAGAGCTGGCTCTTCCGTAAGCCACATTCAGGCTTCTTCCTCTTTCTCCAGATGGTCATAGGGATATCTCACACCAGCCAGGTGCGAGCCCACAGAGGCATACTGGTGCAATAGTGGTGGGCGCCGTGGGGACCTGAGCTACCTCCGTGTTTATTCTCAATCCCAAATATGTTGCCTCCATGTTATGATGAGTGAGTTGTTGCTGAGTCTGCCCACCTTTAAAATTTGGTGAGTTTGACAGGACTCAGCCCATAATGGGTTGTTCTGGATGCAAGGCCATTTGGTAGCCCATGCTCAGGCATTCGGTCTCTCCCAAGGTCCAGGGGCATGTTGGGTTGTTTTCAGAAGGTGTATGTTCCTCTGTTGCAGATGCCATAGGCTTGCTCCAGAACTCCAGGTCCCTGTGCTGTGACTCCCTCTCACTGGGGCTTGTTGCAAGCTCTACATGACATCTTTCTCTGCAACTGATATCCACAGTACTGAGTATTTTGCCAATTTATATGTTTCGTTTCATGTGTCAAGGTTCTAGCGTTTCCAAACAAGGCCCTGAGGTTTTTTTTAACTTACCTGAATTGGTTGGGCATTTGAGGTTCAGTCTTTCTGGTTAGACCTGGTCCTCAGCTTCCTCTGCCATTCCTCTGTATTCAGAGACCCTCTGTCTTTCACATTGGGTTTTTGATTTCTTGTTACTCACCCTCAGATGTTCATTATCTTTCTGTGGCATACTTTTTCTCTGTTTGCTTTGCAAAAACTATGGGTGCCATTAACCCAGTAGCCCTTATTTCCTTCACGTGTCTCAAGTGCCTAATCATTGCACCCTCCCATGCCTCCCTTTCACTGGTTCACCATCCCAGTTCATCTCCAGTGTCAGGTTTAGTGGTTGGACTGCCAGCTTGTTTTGTGAGCTGCCTGTACTCCAACTACTGCTAGTGCCGGTATCCTCAGTCACTAGCTGAGAGGTGCATGATGGGGTCCAAAACCCCGTCTTAGCATTGCTGCCGCACACCATTCCCGGCTACAACTCTCACATGGCGGGTTCTTTGGATAAGATGGAGATTAGGACACAAGATATTTATGTCTGTGACAGGAAAGGAGTGGGGAAACAGAATTGGGCCCAGAACAAGCTGAGTTGCAACACAGGCCTGACCAAGCCTCAGTCAACCTGGCAAGGAGGGGTGAAAAGTATACATCAGAGTATCGCACATTAGGCTGAAAAGACGGGCTTTATTCCTCTGCGATGCTCAGCCACCTGGCAGGGGCTGCCTCTGGAAGCGTGTAACCTTGGGCGAGGTGACTCTGAAACTGGGGCAAACGCTGCAGGAGCTGGTAGCTGGAGGCCGTTTGCTCACAGCAGCCGGGCAGCAGGTCTGTCTTTGAAGGGGGGCAGGCAGCACGTCTCCGTGTCCAGCACAGCACTGTTGTTCAGGAGTCAGCATTCTGGGAAACAGCACAAGGCAAATGTTTGCAGGGCTACTTCTTTGTGAGTAGAGTAATTCAGAGTGAGTCATAATAAAATCTTCTCTTTATGGGTGGAATTGCCAACTTGAGGCAAAACAGTGTGGATCACCATTTCTTCCAAGGTATCTTCCCATCAACCCTAGTACATGAGAAACTCTAGGGAAAAGGGTGCTTAAGTCAGACTGGTTTGGGAAGCACTATATGCCACATCCCTATCTTGGAGATTCATACTAACAATGGTAAATTTCAAGCTTTGAGAAGTTCTGCATTAAAGACACATTGTTTTTCTCAGTGTTTCCAGAACCAGTTTGATTATGGAACAGCCCGCCACCCCCCCACCAATCGCACACACACCACACACACGCACACGCACATGCACACACACACGCACGTGCATCTTTGTTGGTAACATTTGTTACCCACTGTGGATATAAAATGTGTTGGGACGTACTTAGGAAAATGCTGGACTACAGCGCTCCCAGTGGTGGGCTTCGAGGAATCCAATCACCCCGTGTTACGGTGCTGAGAACTGGCTTTACCCATCAAGCCTGATCCTGGAACTGACGAAAAGGTCCCTAGAGGTTCAGAAAGTTTGAAACAGGAAAGTGTTTTTTGAGAAATTGGCACTGCCCCTCACGGGGAAGAAACGACTTGCTCAGGTAAAGAGTCCCCTGCCCAGGAACTGGGGGTACGTTGTAGCCATCAGAGCTGTGGGATGAGTCCTGCTGTCAATAAGTAGCTGCCGAGGCTGGGGGCCATTCTGCAGAGTGGACTGGGCCGCCCTGTGAGAGGCAGATGGCAAGACAGTGCAGGAATCATGAGCAGACGTCCACGCCGAATGGATGCCTTGGCCTCTAGCTGTTCCAGCTGGTGCCTTTGGTCTTTTCATATAAACAAAGCTAACATTAGTTTAGAGAAACATTTATATCAATAAGCACCATGAATGGAACAAGTACTTGGAACCATTTACATATTACATCACTTTTGAAAATCATGGATGACACCTGTTTGCACAGTGCTTACTGATTAACTAACTTAAACAAATCATGTGTAGAGAATTAATTCATGGATGGGGAACAACACAGGCTTGTAATATTTTCCCCATAAACAGCCTTTTTTACACTCATGAACCTGGAGTCCATAAACATTACAGCTTATAAACATCTAAATAAAGCAGTTAAAATGCTATTCAAGAGCACTAGGGAAGAAAAGAAAAAAGGAATATTTGGAGAGAATAAATAATGGTCAAAAGGTCATAGAGAAAATATGTGTGGAATCAAACTAAAGTCAAACTAAAACCAGAAAAAGAAAATTATTTTTGTCTTTCTACAGCAACATTCCCCCACCTCCCCACAGGATTCATGCTTGTAACTCTGTGGGCTTAAAAAAATGCATTTTACATTATCTTTGGACAAGATCTGAACTTTTACTGTGTAAAATGATGTCAGTGGGAAAGCAATGAGTTCTCCTTGTTTCTTTTTTCTTATCTCTATAGTTGTGTGGGCAACAACGGCTTCCTCTTCAGGAAGGTGTGTTTGCTTGTTAACACTCAGTGTTGTCATGGAGAAAAATCACATCAGGGTGACTGACACACAGTCTGTGTCTCCATCATACAACTAGGTTCTGTATTTCTTGGTGACTGTTGCATTGATAGGGAGCCAAGTGACTGAGTTTGGACAATGGAATATGCTCAGAATCCATGTGTGCCACTTCCAAGCCTAGTGCATGAAAACCTCTCATGACATCCTTCATCCCGTCTTCTGCTATCTACTGGTAGAATGCAGACGGTCTTGTGTAAGATTCTAAGGCTTTAGGGGATGACAGTGCTACATGGAGAGCGACCCACTGACCAAGCACGTGCACACCGCATTTTGCTTGAGTAAGAAAGAAACTAACATTCTGTTTAGCTTTTGACATTTTGACATTTCTTAGAGCAGCCCGTGTTTCTTATGTTAACTAATATAACAGGTAAGACCCAGCACAAGTCAATTGTTATTAAAAAGACATATCACAATTAAGGATGGGAATGGGAAGCCAAAAAGCAAAAATTGAAAAACCTTTTATTTTCTTCTCCCTCTTCTTAAATTAAAAAGGAGGCTCTCAGAAATAAAAATTTTACCCACACATTCCTTTTCTCACTCTAACATCCCACCAAGTCCTAATTTTCACGATGAGGATATCAAGACTTAGAGGGGCATTAATTTTCAGTGTCACACTAGTTAATGTTAGATCTGGGTCTTGAGCCAGAGCCAGCACCCATTTTGTCTATGTCAATATGACATGGATCAATAAAGATCCTCTTAAAGGACCCTGTGCATCATCTGCCCCAGAATGGGAAATCAGGGAGACTTCATCAGAGGGATATACATTTATATGTATGGTTCATTTGTTCACAAATATTTAACTGCTAATACAATTTTAAAAGCCACAGACTTCCAACTCCATACTTGCAGGATTCTAAAGAAAGGGGCATTTGGCAGAGATGTGCTAACCTAGCTTAGCACTGGGATTATTTATGGGGTTTTATCCAAAGCATTCTCAAGTTTGATAACTCCACTTCATTTGATAGCCTTCTGTTTCAGTGGTGCTCTTTTGAAATGTCACTCTCCACAGTGCCCTACAAAGGAGAAAATTCTATCATGCAAAATACTTCTCCACATGACATCATCATGTCGCTTTGCCTTCCCTGCCTTCTTATAGTCCACCCCGAGTCTTTTGCAAACATAATTCAAAATGAATATTGCCTCTTTCATCAAGACTGAAATTTGAGGCTTTCTTTGAAATCACCTCAGCATATTCTTTGGGCCAAGGGTGCAGAATGACAAAATGAGGCCTAAACATGCAGAAATGTTGGGTCCCTGATTGCTCCTTAGCTCCCATGAGCTGACATTTGCCAGCTACCCAAATCGCTGAGCACTCAGACTCCCATTCTCTCTTTCCATCAGACTTCAGCTTACCTTTTCAGGTGTGAAATCACGGAGGAGCAAACATTGGCTTCTTGTGGATTTCAGTTTCTGGATCTACTTTGTACTGAGGCAAGGCCCACCAGTCTGGATTCTGTGAGGCTAAGGGGGGTCTTCTTTCATGAGGAGTAGTGGCTCCAGAGACTGTCTTGTGGAGAGTTCCTGGTGTCAGGGTGTCTGTATTTTGGTATCAAGCATAGTGAACTCTCCAGGTCTGCTTTGCTATTATCGGAAATTCTTAGCTTAGATCTAGAGGTGGCCTGGGAAGGGGCTCTGCATCATTGTAAGAACAAGGAGTGTAAACAAACATTTAATATATGCTGCCTCCTATTGACATTAAGAGGTATTTCTGGAGCATCTTATGTACAGGGATTCTGAGCCATGGCTCAGCAGAAAAGAACGTACTTGGTTTTAACCATGACCACTAGGGATGCCGGTGAGCGTGGCGTTTATGTGCTGTTTGCCAACTTTGAGCTGGTTAAATCCCAAATGGCACAGATATTGAAATCAAACCTCAGGAAGAATTTGTATTGGAGAGATGATTATGATGGCAGATGTAGCAGCACCTGAATCCTATACTTCTTCCATAATCCTGTGTAAATTACTTCTGTTCCCTAGTTTTATTTTCTTTGTGTGTAATACTGCAGCGAACAATATACTCCTCACACGCTGGTTGGTTAATTAAACAAAATCATGCATATGAAATTTTCTGTTATTGTGCACGATCCATGGTCTTTTCAAATAAACACTTATTCCTTCCCTCTACAGGCAACAGATAAACTTGAGATGTGACATATAATGGCATCTTTTCTTCTTTTCCCCGTAAGATCAATGCACATCAGTTCAGTTCCAGGGAATTGCCTCTTAACAATTTCACCCTTATTTCTATTTTTAACTATATGTAACACAGCACCCCACAACAAAGGACTTTCATGTAGCAAATACTTGTTAAGTACCTTGTGCAGACCAGTCATAAATAAAAAAGGCAGGTTATTTGTTTTCAAGGAGTTGTGTGATTAACATTGCAGATTATGCAGGTAGAAAGGTATAATGGCTTTTCTAGCAGGGAAAGTTCTGGATAGATTTGCCTGGGAGTGTGCTCCTAATTTATTCCAAGCTAGTTTTCCAGAGATTTTCCACTAAAGATTTCAAATTTTCAATCTAGGAGTCTCATTACAAGGAGACTCCACATCAACTCAGTTTGGGGGAGTGTGATCAGAAAGGTGAGGAGCTGGTGTCTGTCTCTTTCACCCAAATCCTAAATGATTAGGATCTGAAGCCTGAGTAGACAGTCAGACCAAAGAGGTGGCTCTGGTCCGTGTTCTCTGCAGTTGAAAAAGCAATAGCTACAGTATCAGCTCTCTGTATACAGGAGTTAAACCCTTTACAAGTGCCAAAATGCCTGGCAAAAGAGAGAAATTTGGCTTGGCGCCTATAAGACTACTTCAGAAAGGCCCTCTGGCTGTATTGGTCTTTGTATTATGTGGAACCAGAGACAGAACCAAGACTCTCTCTAGCCATCTTTGCTTTACGTTTCCCTGAATGCTAGCTTCTGCTTCATTCTCTCAAGAGGTGTTGGTGGCGGGTAGGGAGTAATGAGGGAGACTATGTCTTGCTGACCACAGAGAACAGGGTTCTCTTCTTCCATCTTGAGTTGAACAGATCTTGGAGAAGGCATCTGATTGTCAAGACTTGAGTCATTTACCTGCTCTTGAACTGTGCCCAAGACTGGCCCACATTGAATCATGTGACTGAGATTATGGTGGGGATATGGGTGAGGTAATGCCTGGATGCTGTGACAGCCAGCCTCTGCTAGAACCACTTGGACTGAAGAAACTTTTATTAGATATGGGGGTAGAAATGGGTGGTGCAATTCTGGACAAACAACAAAAAACATATACTTATTAGTGTTATTAGTCTTGTTAGTGGAAGGGGATGTCCTCAATATGGAAGTTCTTTCAGAGTTAGATTGCTCTATAGCAACACTTCATTTACTGTCAATATTATATCATCAAACAAAATTCAGGTAGACTTCCTATAAAAGTCTACGATTGCCAAGTTCAAATGACTATTTTTAGATTCCCTGGACCTAATAAATCTCAATATCAATCACGTTTTCCCATTTTGCTTCCCTGCTACCAACTTTTTCACACACTCTCTCCATGGCTTGAAAATATCTTCTTTGCCTTCTTTTTGTTGGGAATGAAGTACTTGAAAGGGATATTATTCTTCTTACCTTATCTTTAAGGAGATCTCATTTAAGTATACGTCAGTATGTTTGAAAAGGATTTTAGGGAGGTTTTGTATAGAGGGGAAGACACTGGTAAAGTAGCTCTGTTCTTGAAACTTCCAAAAAATGCAGCCATAGCAGAAAAAAAAATTGGAAAGATGATCATGCTGTGATTAGCAGACTCTTTAGATTCTTTTGGAATAGGTTATATGCCTGATTAGGTTTGTGATTGAAGATGCCACTGGAGAAAAGGGGCTCCATTTGATGTCAGGCATGCATTGCTTTTATTATGCTACATGGTAGATATTTTTGGATGATGGCAAGATATTTTGCTTCCCGGATTTGCCATGAAAACCGTAGTTTGCAAAAATGTAGTCCTTGGCATGACATCAAAGCACCTGCATTCTCCTTAAATGGGGCCACTTCTTGGGAGTTCCTACTTAATAACTCAAAATGGACGAGGTGTGAAACAAAACTGCATTTATCTACATGACAACCACAATCCACTGTATTACTAAAGGGAGCAATTGTGTTCCATTTTGAAAGGACTAGGTGGGCAGAAAATGGAGTCAAGTATCACCATCTCATATGCAACTCCTAATTTTTATGTCTTGAATCGTTGTGGGTGGGTGGAAGGCAAGGACAGAAAAAAAAAACAATGTATCTGAGCATTGACTCTAAGAAGACTTTTTTGACACTGTTGAACAAACTTAAGAGCCAAAATATTAATTCATCACTTTTAGTACTATGATCATTGATTTGTTTGCTGAAGTGAAAATGCTGGAAGAGGCTAAGCATGTGTGAGTAGATCTGGACAAGCCATTGGAACAGGTCTCCTTTTCTAGCACATCTAGGTTTTGATGTTAGAAAATAAGCCAGTCATGTAAATGGAGCTAGATGGCCATTGGGATTCTAGCTTTGTAGCCATACACTCGATGTCCACCACTTTCCCAAAGGCTAGTCTCCTCATTTGAACTTTGGTTACCTCTTAAGTGAAGATACATTAATACTGTACAACTAATTTATGCATTATTGTGAATGAGCATTTGAATTTCAGGGTTATGACGCTTGGTAATTGAATCATTCTGGTTCTGATTCAAGGAACACTGTGAAGATCAGAGATGGGCAGGGGCACAGACTAGTGAGGCCTGAGTTGAGAACAACTGCTCCTAAATTTTTCTCAGTTTACCTGGATTGATGACTGATTTCTACTTGTTGCCAAAAGGCAGGAATGCATTTCAGCTCACCAACTATTGGAAAAGTGTGGAGGAAAGAGCACTGAGCTTGGAGTTGGAAGACCTCAGTTACCAGCTGTGTGATTTTAGAGAAGTCATTTGATCTCTACGAGCTTCTGTTTCCACAGCTGTAAAACATGGCTAATACCTCTCTCTTGCATTGATGTGAGGATTAAGTGAGCCAACACATATGAAGCACTATATAAATGTATTCCTATTATTATCTGAGGTATTTAAAACATCAGAGGTGAGGTGTAAAATCTTGCAATCTACTCATTAGCTCTGTCAGTGGAGAGAAGCAGAAAGGATTAAATCTGGCAGGTACTAAGCTTCCAGTTTGATTTAAGCTCTTCCCTCCCACTCCCTATTTACAAAGAGTTTTCTTCCATTGTTGAGAGTCACTGGAGCTTGGGCCAATTACTTGTGTTGACAAGTCATTAGAGAAAGTCATAAGCACCTGACTCTGAAGTCTAGGTGCCCAGTGGCTGCTCCAGAGCCTACCAGGTTAGTGCAATGTTGGGGAATATCTGTCCTTCCCTGCCCTGGGCACAGACTGACCTGGCAGAGGTGGATCCCTGGACACATTAACTCTGCTTTTAAAAGTGAAGAAGGTTGAAACATTAGTGATGTGAGCTTTTTAATGGGTTTATTGTTTGTTTTTATCAGAGGCACAATCTTTCTTACATTGCTCACTTAGCGCATGTGACCTTCTTTGAAGTGGTCAGTTGAGATTTGCTTAATGCAAATATATGTTCCTAGCTATTGTTGATTTTTGTCCACTACATGGTAATTATAGAAAAATTTTGTAAAATGAATACATTTATCTTTTAAATTATGCAAGGAGGTTGTTTTAAGTTAAAACATTATAATAGCAGTACAAAATGATTGAGAAATGAACTTATACCATAGAATTAAGTTGAAAGACCATTAACTTACGATATATGTCTTAATATGTATACTGACACACACATATATGTACCTGTACATTACATACATATACATATATATGTGTACATATACATGTTTGTATGTGTGCAAATGCATGTACATCATATATAGACACACAGATATATTTATATAGTGGTATGCTGGTAAGTGTTTAATAATTGGCTCTCCAAAAAAAGCCCCAATTTGTAGTGTTTGGGAATTTCCATCATGTAAATACTCCTACTCTGTATGATTTCAAGATACCACAGTGATATCACTGAATGTGGAGTAGTTTGGATGAGACGTGAAGAGTCAGCTCATGAGAGCCAGTGGGGGCTGGCTTCAGCCACCACTGGATGGATATACACCCAGTCTATCTACTGGGTGCACATATACAACATACATATAGAAACCTGTAAATCATACAAAGTGAGTTTGCTATTAAACATTATAGTGTCTGGTATTAATAACAGCTTCCTCTTAATAAGGACTACAGAGTTCTTTAGGTACAGTCTGAAGGAATTATGTTTGGCCCATCCTGTCTGGAGTCTGCATTTTCATCCTCTTGGTTCTTCACTAAATTTCCTCTGTAGGAAGCCTTATAAAGAGTCTTGTATAGATCAATCATGGAAGAATTCAGCTGGGCAAAAGTACCCGTATTCCAGATTGTCCAAGAGAGTTTCTAGTTTGTAGGTGACTCACCAACAGCTATAGGAGAACCACTGCTGTGAAGGGTAGAACTCTGCAGTGACAGCAAACAGCAGGAGAGAGAGCAGGCATGCACACACAGACACACACAGACACACACACACGCACACACATACAGGCTGCCGACCTGGTTTGGTGGGGCCTGTGCCTGTTCTCTGGGCAGGCCTACAGCCAGAGGGAGAGGTTGCCCATGCACTGTGACTTCAGTGTGCTAGGAAGCCTTCATCCTCTCTCCTCCCTTCAAAAGAATCTTCCTACCAGCCTTGAAGTCTCAAAACCTGCAGCTCTTCATTTTATATATTCTTCACCACCATTAGGGATCATTTTGTTCCCATGAATAATGTCTTTCTTTTAGAGAGCTTAGCCTAATGGGAAAAAGGTTCACAGGATAGGGGGAAAAAAGCAAAGAAATGAAAGATCAGCAAAAATGCAAACATAAACTTGCTTTCTGTGCAGTTTGGCCTAAGATAGCCTACCAGATAGCAACCCTATTTTCCTTTTTTCTGGCCTTGCAGCTCACCTCCCCACTTACAGATCTGCCCCTAACTTACTCTCACCTGTACTTTGGTTGAAGCTAACATAGAGACTATATCCCAAACCCTGAATCATTTTGAGGGCTTTAGTAACAAGTCACTATCAATTTGTTAAAATTCAACATTGTAGATGGGCCCTGCCTTTGAAGGGCTCACAGTTTCTTGGGAGAGACACTAAGAAAACATAATAATTATTTTGCAACTATGTAATTTGTCCTATGAGAGAGTTACTTCCAAAGGGTTTGATGGAACCAGAGAAAACATTATCCATCAGTTATTAGTGAATCCAGAAAAAATATTATCCATCAGTTATCAGTAGGTGTCTTGGAATTAGATGGGCTTGTTTCAAGTACTGATTCTCATGTTTTCTAGCAGCAAAACTTTGGGCAAGTTGTTTAACTTCTTTGACATAAACTTTCCTTAATAATGCCTATTATGTAAGGTGTTAACACTGCAATGTAAATTCCATAAAGCCTGGCTCTTAATTTTGTTCACTGCTGTATCTCTACCAAATAGAACCATAATAGGTGGTCATTATATATTTGTTACAAATAAAAAAGCCAGTTAAAGTGCCAAGTGTCTATAGGAATTCAATAAATAGTAGTCTGTTATTAATTACACCCTCAGAGGAGATAAGCAGTAATTCTGTCTGTGGGATTAGAGAATGCTTATAGAATTGTCATGTTGAATGAGCCATTAAAGTAGTTGGGGGAGGAAGGCCAGCTGGCATTCTAGGGAGAGGAAATAGCTTGGAGGGCAGTCATGAATGGCCTAACAATTCAAGAAGGGGTGAAACGTTAGCCTGAATGGGGATGTGGTCGCCTAAACTGGCCACAGCACCCATCAACTCCACTGAAAATCTGCTTCTTTTTGGACTAAGCACAGACACAGGTCTCCATATATTTTCCCTAGTAAGAATGGTCGTCACTTACATAGTGCTCACTGGATGCTGAGTGGGTAACATATGTTAACTTGTTTAATTCTTACAACACTCCTTTGAAATAAGTTCTATTATTGCCCATTTTAAGATGAGGAAAGTAAAGCAAAGAGGGGTCCGTTAACTCACCAAAGATCCACGGGTAGTAGCTAGAAGAGTCAGGTTCAAACCCAGACTTTTTGGCTCCAGAATCTTGCTCTTAATGCTTATGCCAAGTTGCTTCTAAGTCATAACCAGATTTCGTGGTCAACAATAGTGCTATTCATCAAAATCTCCAGTCTTACAAGGCGAAGGATGGCCATATAACATACTTCAGGCAACCTACTGTGATCAGAAATAATGTCTTTTACTTTCATGCCTTTCATGTCCTCCCCCAGCTGTAAGGAGGATAGTTTAGCTACAGAATAGTGAAGTCTCTGTCAGCCTAAACTGCTAGGATTCTGTATAGAGGACAGTTGCCTTGGAAAGATGAGGAGGTCCACAAGAGTATAAGAGAAAGAATTAAATTTTAGTGTAGTAGATTTGGGGATTGTTAGTATAATACAGCCTAGCCTGTCCTCCAAGATGCAGTTGCACATGCCCGGGCCCGGACCCTCATGCTGATTATATGGGCGCTGCTTGAGTTCCTGAGCTAACTCTTCCTTCCTAGCCCTGGCCTCTGCCCATTCATCTGGGTGCCCCTCGATTTTTTGGGGGGGTAATGCGCCTAATATCCAAGTCCATCCCTGGTAGCTCACATAGTGATTTGTGCTTGCCCACTGCACTTTCCCAGAAGCTGAAGTTTTGGCTCAGAATGCCTATCTGTACATTGGCCAATCAGATATCTGCTTGGCTATGTGGCTTGAGATTACCCACCTAAAACTGTGATGTACCCAGATAAAGTACTTTTTTCCCAATTTCTTTGTCTCCTGAAAGCTGCGTTGTGGAATGTTTCTGGGTATTGTGATATTTCCTTGGTAAGCCTCTCACACTTGGCTCTTCACTCCCCTACTGGATCAGGGCTGGGGTCTCATTGTGATGTTCCCTGGCACTGCCTCTTATTTGTAGTCATGGATTTCTGATTCTCTTCTCAGTTAAAGCCATTTTACATATGCCCAGAATGTCCATGGTAGCAACTCAGAAACCTCATGGGTGTTGATGGATTCGCTCAGCCTCCAATAACACACTTCAGCATCGTTCCTTGGATCTTTTCAATGATTTTTCTGTTCTGCTCTTACCAAACATGACAAAAATGAGTTAGAATTAATATTCAATATGTGGAAACTGGACAAGGAACCAAAAGGGAAGGTTTGTATTAGCAAGTGTAAAATATTGCTTTAGTTACATATAATTGTGGCAGACAGAATTCTAAGAAAGTCTCCAAGATTCCTGCCTCCTGGGTGTACACATCCTGTATAACCCCTTCTCCTTGGCTGTGAGCAGGAATTGTGAATATGATAGGATATTATTTAAATGATTACACTGGATATCAGAGGTTTTTATGGATATAATTAAGGTTCATAATCAGTTGATTTTCGTTAATCAAAACATTTTCATGGATGAGTCTGATATTATCAAGTAAGTGCTTAAAATAGATAGGAATGACTGCTATTCTTCTGATGACCTAAAGGTAAGCAAAAGTCATACTGTAAACTGCCCATGGAGGGGGCTGGTGATTAGGAGCTGACAGTGATTTCCAGCTGACAGCCAGACAGAAAATGGGACTTCAGTCCTACAGCCACAAGGAACTGAATTCTACAACACTTGAATGAGTTTGGAAAGGGGCTCTCAACTCCAGAAAAAAACTGTGGCCCTCACCAATCCCTTTATTTTGGCTTTGCGTGATCCTGAGCTGAGAGCCAGTTAGGATTCTGGGATTCTGACATACACAAACTATGAAATAATAAATGCCTCTTGTTTTAAGCCACTAGACATGTACTCATCTGTTTTGCAGCAATATAAAATAATAGAATAATCAATTGTTCAAATGGGGAGCAAAGTAACTGCATAACTATAAACATAGGAGGAAAGAGTTTTGGTAAATGGAAGGTCATCATGAATGACTTTAAATTGGTAAAAAGGTAAAGAAATCTTAGATTTTTATGGGGTAAGAAAATAATAGTCCCACTGACCTTGCAGAGTAATTCATTATAGTTACATATCTTTTTATATTTAAAAATTGTTATATTACTATTCATAGCTTTATTAAGATTCAAATGATACAAAATAAACTGAACATGTTTAGAGTATATAATCTGACATGCTTTGACATATGTATGCATCTGTGAAATCATCAGGACAATAAGATGGTGAATATATCTATCACTCCCAGAAGTTAGGTCTGATTCCTTTGTAATCCCTTTGTAATCCTGCGCTCCACAACAGGGGACAGCATGGCCAACTGGCAACTTAATCATGAATATTAAATTATTTTCAGCTCTTTCTTACAATTTTCTCCTCACAGGATACATGTTAAAACCAGTCTCCTTTATAGATCGGTAATATTACATCTGGCTCACTGTGGAACCAGTAGGGAGAGTGGAGGGTAATAGAAAAGGACAGGGGAAAAAAGACTCTTAGGCCCCAGTTTTCAAAAAAATGATCGTTAATGCAACAATTATGAGTTTTGGTATGTAGATATAAGTCAGAAAGTAATACAACCTAAAGAATGTATTAGGAAAGAAAACAAGGTGTTTTTTTTTACCTTTTTCCAAGTCCAGTCATTAACCCATCCATACTTTTTAACCCCCAGGTTTACTCATACACATCCATTAGCTTTTCTGTGTTTTACCTCTAGATTATTTCTGACTTTACCTACCACATAGAAAATTAATAGTGGAGAAGGACAACAGTGACTTCTTTTTCTCTTGGACATCCGTTAGAGCATTCACTTAGGAAATACTTGTTTTCAGAACTAGCAAGTCATGTTTTTCTTCAGGAATACGAAAGAAACCTAAACATTTTTTTTCAATGAGATATATAAAACAGGCAATGTCTTTCATTTTTTAGACTTTCCAGGACTCAAAGATTCAAAAAGTGAAAAAATTAAGAATAATTATCTCTTATGGTTCATAATAACCTATATGAAGGTTGAGGTCTTTAGAAATACCATCAGGTAATTTTACGAATCTTAATGTCTGTTCTTCAACAGAAAGGTATGAAGTTTTGCAATTGAATCCAGGGCAAACCTTTAAAAATTTAGCTCATTCCAATATAAATTCCTTGTCACTTTAGGTGAGGTAATGTTTTCGAGACTGCTACTGATGTTTCCTGCTTTATACCATTTCACAATTCTTCAAAGCACTTCACTTACATTCTCTCTTCTGATATTTTTAGTATCCCTGTGAAGCAGACAGGGCAAGTGGTTTTAATTCCCACTTAAAGAAATACAGGAAAACCAAAGATCAAAGAGATTAACTTGCCAAAGGCTGCTCAGATTAAAACCCAGATCTTCTAGGTTGTTCTCACCCAGGTCTATCTGTGCTCATTTCTCAATAGGTGTAATTTTAATAAACTGTACCATAGAATTGGTAAGAGGTGATATGTATTTTATTGCCTTACAGTGCATTCTTCATGAAGGAATTCCTTATAAACCATTTCTCCATCTCAAGAGAAATCAAACCAGCCACAGTTACTTAAGAATTAGAGTTCTGTGCAGGAGCCCAGTTTGAAAAGGACAGATGCACCCCTATGTTTATTGCAGCACTATTTACAATAGCCAAGAAATGGAAGCAACCTAAGTGTCCATCAGTAGATGAATGGATAAAGAAGAGGTGGTACATATACACAATGGAATATTATTCAGCCATAAGAAGAAAACAGATCCTACCATTGCAACAACATGGATGGAGCTAGAGGGTATTATACTCAGTGAAAGAAGCCAAGCCGAAAAAGACAAGTATCAAATGATTTCACTCATATGTGGAGTATAAGAACAAAGAAAAAATACTGAAGGAACAAAACAGCAGCAGACTCACAGAACCCAAGAACGGACTAATAGTTACCAAAGGGAAAGGAACTGAGGAGGGTGGGTGGGAAGGGAGGGACAAGGGGGAAAAGGGGGCATTACGATTAGCAGACGTAATGTATGGGGGGTACGGGGGATGCTGTACAACTCAGAGAAGACAAGTAGTGATTCTATAGCATCTCACTATGCTGATGGACAGTGATTGTAATGGGGTTGGTGGGGGGGACCTGATGAAGGGGGTAGTTTAATAACCATAATATTGCACATGTAATTGTAGATTAATGATACCAAAATAAATTATAAAAAAAAAGAATTAGAGTTCTGCTAAAACACTTTAAGAAAGACAGTCCTGAAACAGTTAAGGGTCAAAATTAAATACCCTGATTTTAGTTCCCTCTTGTGCAGGAAAAGACAAAAGCATAGCAGTTGTGCAAGTTCCTGCAGGCAAAGTAAAGGGTGGAAAAGGTCCTCCCCATCTGTGTTTATTATGACAAATGCTGTTTAATCTTCCACCTTCAGTTCCCATTGCCAGATTCTTTTTTTTTGTTAAAAAATAAGAAAAAAATGATGACAACATGAAAATAGGAGGTAAGGCCCTTTAGAGTGCTTATTGTCTACAGAAAAATTCTAAACAAATCTCTGCTCTGGGCTCCACCTGTCAGCTCCTAACTGAAGGAGAAAGACAGAAGATGGGTCCTGTAATTTCCATGTGAATAGGGAAAACTGTTCCCCACATCCACTGCTCAGGGTAGCACAAATGAAACTGTTAAAAGACAGATTTACCAGCGGGAATAACAAACCCAACCAAACAAAAGACAAACAGGAATATTTGTTTTCTTGTTCAGACAGTGCCAACAGTGGAAAAATAAAACATTTTAATGCCAAGAAAGAAACATCTACCACAGAGAAGTGGTTGACGTGCCTCTAAGGTGGCCTAGCTGAAGTTTCAAGCCCTCATGGGCTCTGGGTGCTCCGTCTCTGATGGGATGGTCATGACTGGTGGACAAAGTGGTGGAAGTGAAGATCAGTGGGTGTGTGGCTAAGGCAGAAGCTGGCATCTCTTGGGCTATCAGTTTAACTACCCAGGATGGTATCAGAGCCATGCTTCCATCTGCCTTGGAACTGTCTGGGGATGAAATGGCTTATTTGGGGAAACTTGTTGTTTTAGGCCTAGTTACATTTTCCCCTCACCTTCCAGTCTCCTCTCTCCCCACAGTCTTGACATATTTCCATGTGGCTCCCGTTTGTCCAGTTCATCCTCATTCCATGTCCTTTAATTCTCTCTCACTAACCACCTTTAGGAAACAAATGCCTGCAGAAAATCTAGAACTGCTAAGAAACATCTCCTCCCTCCTTCCCAGGCCTGTGCTAAGCGGTGACCCATCACAGCCCAGTTCCAGCCCAGCTTCCCATGAGTCTCCTCTCCATTTGCTCCAGAGGGAACAAGTCACATGGGTGACAGAGTAGCTTGAGGTGAGACTTGCTCCCTTGGGGAAAGGACTCACTTGCTTACTGCTTGCTTCAAAAGATGCCAAGCCTTGAGCCCTTGGGGCACCATGATCTGTGCATGTGTAGGTGTCATCGGTGGCCATTGTGTCACCGCTTTGGGATGGAGTATTCTAGGACAGGACTTTGGGAAAGGGAAGCCAGCACTCCATGGCCCTGCTGTTCTCTGTGCTGTGAGTTACGAACTCTTGTCTGACTCCGTTGAGTCTTGTCTCCGTTTGGCAGCTCTGGAGCTTTGGCAGACCAGCCTGCTTGCTTGCTTAGTCCATGGTGTTGGGGTTCTTCCCTGCCAAAGTGTTTCATAATCTGCACTTCCTTTTAGTGTGGAATATGTACCTGTTTAATGACTCAATTAAATGAATCCTCAGGACTGGCCAAATCAATCTGGGCTCTTTTCCCTTGGTCCTGACCCACTTTCGCTCACACTGTTTCCTTTATGTGAAGTTTTCTTTCCCCATTTTACACCTTGCTCAAATCCCCCCTTGCCATTAAGGGCCCTCTCTACTGCCCCCTCATCCGAGCCTGATGTGATTAACCTCTTTTTCCTCTGACCTTCCACAGGATACTATAGGTATATCTCATATGACATTGGTATAGGATTCTACTTAAGTATTTTCAATTTTCTGCCAAAAGAGTAGGCATTTGTTGAACACTTAATGTGTATCAGGAACTGAGCTATTGCAAGGAATGTTGGAAATGCAAAGATGAAGAAGATATGGTCCCTACCTGCATTAACTCAGTCTATTAACAAAACAGTCCCATATAAAGAAGTTCTGTTACAAGTAGTACACTTTTGCAGTACAGCTGGTGCTACAATTTTTTTCCCTGAATGGAAGATATGGGAAAGCTTTAGAAACAAAGTACCTTTTTTCCTGTGTTTGTCATTTACATCCATTATGCCCATGGGCACAGGGCTTATCTGCCTTACTAGTTCATTAAAAAGTGTTTTCTCATTTTGAATCCCTCAAAATGAACTAAAACATTCATTTAGTTCATTAGTTTAAATATTTATTTCGTTAGTATTACATTTACTTAGTATATTTACTGCATACCACTAGGTACAAGGTAATAAACTTGGGACCATGGAAAATGTACCTTTCCTATGAAGGTCCTGTGTTCAGGGAAATCCAGCCTCATCGTAATTGATGTCTGCAGGGCTGTTCCCAGATAATTCAGTGGTCCTATGATGATGTGTTCCATTTTTTATTTAAGATGTTCAGGTGAAGATAAAAAAAATGATTCATTTCTCTAAATAATACACTATTTCAAATGGATCATACTCTTTTTTACATAGTTTCTGTACACAGAATCCTTCTATTCATTTTGGAATGCTCAGCTCAAATGGCATCTCCTCTCAAAATCTTTGTTGATCTGTACATTTAGGCAGCATACTTTTACTACTCCCTATTCCCCACTCCAGTGTTAGTATCATTGTTCTATTGTAGGTTTTAAAAAACATGTTTTGGTTCCCCTTTAACAGTGAGCTCCTTGAAGGCAGGTATTTTATCAGTGGTGTTTGTTTTACTGGGGCCTACAGAGTTTTTGGCACTTAGAAGGTACTAAATAAATATTTAATGGATGATTCCAGCTCCAGCATTTCCTTATCAACATTTCTGATGTCTGATCAAGCAACGGTAGTCAAACACACTTTTGTTTGTGTTTGAAACAAGGTGATTTTGAATGCTGTAGTGACTAACACATACATTTAGACCAAGGACTTGTATTTAGAACATATGAAGGATGCTTACAAGTCAAGATTAGGTAGATAGACATTCCAAGACAAAATAGACAAGGCTTAAGAAGACATTTCACAAAAGATCTATAACTGACCAATAAGTTATGAAAAGATGGTTGATTTCACTCATAATCAGGGAAATATAAATCAAACCCCAATGAGATACCATTTCATGTTTTCTTTGTTATCATTAATCTACAGTTACATGTGCAACATTATAGTTACTAAACTCCCCACTTCACCAAGTCGCCCCCACCTACCCCGTTACAGTCACTGTCCATCAGCGTAGTGAGATGCTATACAATCACTACTTGTCTTCTCTGAGTTGTACAGCCCTCCCCGTGCCCCTGCAACATTATGTCTGCTAATCGTAATGCCCCTTTTTCCCCCTTGTCCCTCCCTTCCCACCCATCCTCCCCAGTCCCTTTCCCTTTGGTAACTATTAGTCCGTTCTTGGGTTCTGTGAGTCCGCCACTGTTTTGTTCCTTCAGTTTTTTTCTTTGTTCTTATACTCCACAGATGAGTGAAAGCATTTGATACTTGTCTTTTTCTGCCTGGCTTATTTCACTGAGTATAATACCCTCTAGCTCCATCCATGTTGTTGCAAATAGTAGGATTTGTTTTCTTCTTATGGCTGAATAATATTCCATTGTGTATATGTACCACTTCTTCTTTATCCATTCATCTACTGATGGACACTTAGGTTGCTTCCATTTCTTGGCTATTGTAAATAGTGCTGCAATAAAAATAGGGGTGCAGATGTCTTTTTCAAACTGGGCTGCTGCAGTCTTAGGGTAAATTCCTAGGAGTGGAATTCCTGGGTCAAATGGTATTTCTATTTGAGTTTTTTGAGGAACCTCCGTACTGCTTTCCACAATTGAACTAATTTGCAGTCCCACCAGCAGTGTAGGAGGGTACCCCTTTCTCCACATCCTTGCCAACATTTGTTGTTGTTTGTGTTTTGGATGTTGGCCATCCTCACTGGTGTGAAGTGATATCTCATTGTGGTTTTAATCTGCATTTCTCTGATGATTAGCGACGTGGAGCATCTTTTCATCTGCCTGTTGGCCATCTGAATTTCTTCTTTGGAGAACTGTCTATTCATGTCCTCTGCCCATTTCTTAATTGGACTATTTGCTTTTTGTTTGTTGAGGTGCGTGAGTTCTTTACATATTTTGGATGTCAACCCCTTATTGGATATGTCATTTATGAATATATTCTCCCATACTGCAGGATGTCTTTTTGTTCTACTGATGGTGTCCTTTGCTGTACAGAAGCTTTTAAGCTTCATATAGTCCCACTTGTTCACTTTTGCTTTTGTTTCCCTTGCCCGGGGAGATTTGTTCATGAAGAAGTCGCTCATGCTTATGTCCAAGAGATTTTTGCCTATGTTTTTTTCTAAGAGTTTTATGGTTTCATGACTTACATTCAGGTCTTTGATCCACCTTGAGTTTACCTTTGTGTATGGAGTTAGACAGCAGTCCAGTTTCATTCTCTTACATGTAGCTGTCCAGTTTTTCCAGCCCCAGCTGCTGAGGAGGCCGTCACCTCCCCATTGCATATCCAAGGCTCCTTTATCAAATATTAATTGACTGTATATGTTTGGGTTAATGTTTGGATTTTCTATTCTTTTCCACTGGTCTGTGGGTCTGTTTTTGTGCCAATTCCAAATTGTCTTGATTACTGTGGCTTTGCAGTAGAGCTTAAAGTCAGGGAGTGTAATTCCCCCTGTTTTATTCCTCCTTCTCAGGATTGCTTTGGCTATTTGGGGTCTTTTGTGGTTCCATATGAATTTTAGAATTATTTGTTCCAGTTCATTGAAGAAAGCTGTTGGTAGTTTGATAAGGATTGCGTTGAATGTGTAGATTTCTTTAGGTAGTATAGGCATTTTGACAATATTTATTCTTCCTAGCCAAGAGCATGGGATGAGTTTCCATTTGTTAGTGTCCTCTTTAATTTCTCTTAGGAGTGTCTTGTAGTTTTCAGAGTACAGGTCTTTCACTTCCTTCGTTAGGTTTATTCCTAGGTATTTTATTCTTTTTGATGCAATTGTGAATGGAATTGTTTTTCTGATTTCTCTTTCTGTTAGTTCGTTGTTAATGTATAGGAAAGCAACAGATTTCTGTGTGTTAATTTTGTATCCTGCAACTTTGCTGAATTCAGATATTACTTCTAGTAGTTTTGGAGTGGAGTCTTTAGGGTTTTTTATGTACAATATCATGGTATCTGCAAATAGTGACAAACTGACTTCTTCTTTATCAATCTGGATGCCTTGTATTTCTTTGTTCTGTCTGATTGCCGTGGCTAGGACCTCCAGCACTATGTTGAATAACAGTGGGGAGAGTGGGCATCCCTGTCTTGCTCCCAGTCTTAGATGAAAAGCATTCAGCTTCTTGCTGTTAAGTATGATGTTGGCTGTGGGTTGGTCATATATGTCCTTTATTATGTTGATGTACTTGCCCTCTGTACCCATTTTGTTGAGAGTTTTTATCATGAATGGATGTTGAATTTTGTCTAATGCTTTTTCAGCATCTATGGAGATGATCATGTGGTTTTTGTTCTTCTTTTTGTTGATGTGGTGGATGATGTTGATGGATTTTTGAATGTTGTACCATCCTTGGATCCCTGAGATGAATCCCACTTGATCATAGTGTATGATCCTCTTGATGTATGTTGAATTTGGTTTGCTAATATTTTGTTGAGTATTTTTGCAACTATGTTCATCAGGGATATTGGTCTGTAATTTTCTTTTTTTGGTGAGGTCTTGCCAGTTTTTGGTATTAGAGTGATGCTGGCTTCATAGAATGAGTTTGGAAGTATTCCTTCCTCTTCTATTTTTTGGAAACTTTAAGGAGAATGGGTATTATTTCTTCTCTATATGTCTGGTAGAATTCAGAGGTGAATCCATCTGGTCCGGGTGTTTTGTTCTTGGGTAGTTTTTTGATTACTGATTCAATTTCGTTTCTGGTAATTGGTCTGTTTAGGTTTTCTGTTTCTTGCTTGGTCAGTCTTGGAAGGTTGTATTTTTCTAAGAAGTTGTCCATTTCTTCTAGGTTTTCCAGCTTGTTAGCATATATATTTTCATAGTATTCTCTTATAATTCTTTGTATTTCTGTGGGGTCCATCGTGATTTTTCCTTTCTCATTTCTGATTCTGTTTATGTGTTTAGATTCTGTTTTCTCTTAATAAGTCTGGCTAGGGTTTTATCTGTTTTGTTTATTTTTTCAAAGAACCAGCTCTTGGTTTCATTGATTTTTTTCTACTGTTTTATTCTTCTCAATTTTATTTATTTCTTCTCTAATCTTTATTATGTCCCTCCTTCTGGTGACTTTGGGCCTCATTTGTTCTTCTTTTTCCAATTTCAATAATTGTGTTTTTAGACTCTGCATTTGGGATTGTTCTTCCTTCTTTAAATAGGCCTGGATTGCAATATACTTTCTTCTTAGAAATGCCTTTGCTGCATCCCACAGAAGTTGAGGCTGTGTGTTGTTGTTGTCATTTGTCTCCATATATTGTTTGATCTCTGTTTTAATTTGGTTGTTGATCCATTGATTATTTAGGAGCATGTTGTTGAGCCTCCATGCATTTGTGAGCCTTTTTGTTTTCTTTGTACAATTTATTTCTAGTTTTATAGCTTTGTGATCTGAGAAATTGGTAGAATTTCAATATTTTTGAGTTTACTGAGGTTCTTTTGTGGCTTAGTATGTGGTCTGTTGTGGAAAATGTTCCATGTGCACTTGAGAAGAATGTGTATCCTGCTGCTTTTGGGTGTAGAGTTCTGTAGATGTCTGTTAGGTCCATCTGTTCTAGTGTGTTGTTAAGTGCCTCTGTGTCTTTACTTATTTTCTGTCAGGATGATCTGTCCTTTGGAGTGAGTGGTGTGTTGAAGTCTAAAATGAATGCATTGCTGTCTATTTCCTCCTTTAATTCTGTTAGTATTTGTTTCACATATGTTGACGCTCCTGTGTTGGGTGCATATATATTTATAATGGTTATATCTTCTTGTTGGACTGACCCCTTTATCATTATGTAATGTCTGTCTTTATCTCTTGCTACTTTCTTCATTTTCAAGCCTATTTGTCTGAAAGAAGTACTGCAACACCTGCTTTTTTCTCCTTGTTGTTTGCATGAAGTATCTTTTTCCATCCCTTCACTTTTAGTCTGTGTATATCTTTGGGTTTGAGGTGAGTCTCTTGTAAGCAGCATATAGATGGGTCTTGCTTTTTTATCCATTCTGTTACTCTGTGTCTTTTGATTGGTTCATTCATTCCATTTACATGTATTGTGATTATCGATAGATATGTACTTATTGCCATTGCCGGCTTTAGATTCGTGGTTACCAAAGGTTCAAGGGTAGCTTCTTTACTAACAGTATAACTTAAGTGTCTTGTTAAGCTATTACAAACACAGTCTGATGATTCTTTATTTCTCTCCCTTCTTATTCTTCCTCCTCCATTCTTTATATACTAGGTGTTTTATTCTGTACTCTTTTATGTTTCCTTTGACTGTTTTTGTGGATACTTGATTTTACCCTTTGCCTTTAGTTAGTATTTGTATGTTCTACTTTCTTTGCTATGATTTTATTTTCTCTGGTGACATCTTTTTAGCCTTAGGAGTGCTTCCATCTAGAGCAGTCCCTTTAAGATATCCTGTAGAGGTGGTTTGTGGGAGGCAAATTCCCTCAACTTTCGCTTGTCTGGGAATTGTTTAATCCCTCCCTAAAATTTAAATGTTAATCGTGCTGGATACATTATTCTTGGTTCAAGGCCCTTCTGTTTCATTATGTTAAATATATCATGCCATTCTCTTCTGGCCTGTAAGGTTTCTGTTGAGAAGTCTGATGATAGTCTGATGGGTTTTCCTTTTAGGTTATCTTTTTTCTCTCTCGCTGCCTTTAATACTCTGTCCTTGTCTTTGGTCTTTGCCATTTTAATTATTATGTGTCTTGGTGTTGTCTTCCTTGGGTCCCTTGTGTTGGGAGATCTGTGGGCTTCCATGGTCTGAGAAACTATTTCCTTCCCCAGCTTGGGGAACTTTTCAGCAATTACGTCTTCAAAGACACTTTCTATCCCTTTTGCTCTCTCTTCTTCTTCTGGTCTCCTATAATGCGAGTATTGTTCCGTTGGATTGGTCACACAGTTCTCTTAATATTCTTTCATCCCTAGAGATCCTTTTATCTCTCTCTGCCTCAGCTTCTCTGTATTCGTGTTCTCTGATTTCTATTCCATTAACAGTCTCTTGCATCTCGTCCAGTCTGCTCTTAAGCCTTTGATCGCTTTTCTCATTTCTGTATTGTCTTTCCTCACTTTCTCCCTTACCTCTTGCATATTTCTCTGTAGATCCATCAGCATGGTTGTGACTTTTATTCTGAATTCTTTTTCAGGAAGATTATTTAAATCTATCCCATCAGGCCCTCTCTCTGGGGTTGTCTGTGTGATCCTTGTCTGGACCATATTCCTCTGTCTTTTCATGGCAATAGAAGTGTTCGCTGGTAGGTGCAACGTGTGTCAGCTGGGAGAACAAAGTCCCTTCCTGCTTGTTGTTCTCCTTGCTCTTCTCTGGAGCCTGAGCTGGTTTTCTGCACACCGAGAGGCAGTCTCTGGGATAATCGCCTGAGCCGCCTGTGTGCGGGGCCACCTCAACTTAGCATATAGCACTGCGGGGTTTGCAGTCTTGGCGGGTGCATTCTGCTCTGCTTGGTGCCTTTCAGACCATGTTCTGGGTTCTGTGGCCCTTCCCGGTTAGCAGCGCACCAGCTGGGAGGAGATTCTGTGTGGTTGCTGTGGGCGGGGCCGCTCTCCCGTTGTTCCGCCGCTGTGGCGGATCCACCAGACCTTTGCAGCACTGGGCGGGGGGGGAACAAATGGCAGGCTCCTTATCTCTGTGGGAGGTTTCAGTGTGGCTGCTTTACCTGGCAGCCGTTTAGGGGTCCCGAAATTCCTCAAGATTCCCAGCCTGCTGGGCTGAGTGCGCTCGACTCTTTTGTTCTACTGTTGGGCCCTTGTCTCTTTAAGACTTTTAAAAAAGAGCAAACTTTTCTTTTGTCCCAGAGAGCCGGCTGAGAGGACCTGCTTTCAGCCACCATCTCCAATCGTGCCCTTCTGTTTCTCTCATCTCCAGTACACCATGCAATGTGTGTCTGTGCTCCCAATGCAGACCACCAGGGCTGGTTATTTAGCAGTCCTGTGCTTCTACTCCCTCCCCACTCTGATTCTTTTCCTCCCGCCAGTGCGCTTGGGTGGGGGAGTGCTTGGGTCCCGCCGGGTTGTGGCTTTGTATCTTACCCGCTTCGTGAGGTGCTGAGTTCTCTCAGATATATCTGTAGCCTGGCTGTTGTACTGTATCTTCTGGTCTCTCTTTTAGGAATAGTTCTATTTGTTGTATTTTCACAAATATATATGGTTTTGGGAGGAGATTTCCGCTGCCCTGCTCACCCCGCCATCTTCCCAGAAGTCCTCCCATTTCATGTTTTTGAGAATGGCTCCAGTGAAAAGACAGGCAGTACCAAATGTTGGTAAGAATATGGATCGACTGGACCTGTCAGAACATGGTTAGTGGGAGTGTGAAAGATTATAGCTACTTTTGAAGCCAGTTTGACTCTTTTCTTCTAACTCTAAACATGCTATCCACCTATGCTGTGACCCAGTAACTCCAGTCTTAGGGACTTACCCAAGAGAAATGAAACCCTATGTCCTCACAAAGATTTGTACACAGAAGTTCACAGTAGCTTTAAACTGGACACAATCTGAGTGGCTGGCAGCAGCTGAATGAATAAACAGAATGGGGTACATCACACAGTGGAATTCTACTCAGCATTTAAAAGGAATGGACTATAGCACAGAGAATATAGCCAATAGTATTGTAATATCTTTCTGTGTGACCAGATAGTAACTATACTTACTGGGTTAAGCACTTAATAATGCATATAACTGTCGAATCACTGTGTTGCATACTTAAAACCAATATAATATTGTATATCAACTTACAACTAAAAATATGTTTTAAAAAATAAAAGGAATGGACTCCAGAGACGTACAGCAACATGGATAAAACTCAAGATTATTTTGCTGAGTGAAGAACTCAGACTAAAAATAAGGTACCATGTATAATTCCATTTACATGAAAACCTAGAAAATGCAAACTCATCTATAGTGACAGAATGCAGATCAGTGATTGCCTAGGAATGGAGGCCAAGTTAGTGATGATTGAAAAAGTGCACCAGGAGATTTTGGGAGTCATAGAATTGTTTGGTGCCTTGATTGTGGTGATGGTTTCATTGGCGTGTACATGAAACTAGCTGAAGTGTCTATTTCAGATGTTTATTATATGCAACTTTATATGCAAATTATATGCAAAATTATATCAATACATTATAAATTAAGTTTATAATATGCAGTTATTATATGCAAATGGTCTCAATAAATTATAAATTAAGAGAGCAATAAAATACTTTGAAAAATAAGTGCTGTTTTTCATAAAACTATGCTAGAAATAAAGTTAAATGTCAAAACACAATCAGAAAAATACCATGAGAGACTTCCAGCTCATTATCACTACCTCTGCCCACCCTAAGCACAATCCATGCCCAAAGGAGGGGTCGCCTACTCCACATGAATAGCACTTGGAACGCCCTGAGAGTGACTTCAGGGCACAGTCTGTGGGACCAATGCCGGAAATGTGGGACTATTTAGGGGACTGTTATTTTTGATGCAGATATTGGGTTGGAATAAAGCCCATCTGAGAAATCTTGATGGCATGTTTTTCACTGGACCAAATTCCTTAATAATGCTGGTGGTACAAGATAAGGCAAATACTAGGAATGTCCTTCCTGGCTGGCAGCATTACACCAGGCCTTTACATTTAGGAAGGATGCTTTAAGAGTGAGGAGTGGTACAGTGGGATTCTGTCCTCCAGAAGCATACGATTGATGGGGAAAACTTGACATAAATGCCATCAAGGAAGACATGGATTGTAAATCACACACTAGAATCAAGAGAAGATTCATGCACAGAGTGAAAACAAGAGAACAGTCTTTGCCTTCATGGGCAGGTTGGACAAACCCTCCAGAGTTCAGAATTTGGCATTTGGACCTGATATGATGAGTAAGGTTTACACAGTTTTTAATTTTTTAATAAAAATGAACTATAGCTATGATTGTGGTTATAGATACACTCAGTTCTCCTCTGAGATTGTCCACAGGAAGTAATTCACATTCTGTAGCAAAGAAATATCTAGGGTAAAGACATTTTTAAAAAGAATAAGGAGAAAATGACTAAAGCTGGGAGTAAGGGTATTTTGATAAATGGTGTTTGCAAAGCATGTTTTAGGTGATTTTACAGAAGCATATGACTTTAAGGCTCTGTGTGTGTGTGAGAGAGAGAGAGAGACAGAGAGACAAAGACAGATGGTCAGAGAGGGAGCAGGAGAGACACTGAGCTAGGAAGCTCAAGTGTTTGTGTGTATTTAGTAACCTTTCATTGTGTCTTTCAAACAATTGCTATTCATCTTCCTCTATCTTTCTGTGTATTCTTTTATTTAGAATTTCTCCTAAATTTGCCATGAAAATGGATCTGTGATAACACAGAAATCCATGAGCTAAGTGGAAAGGTAAGCCAACTTACCCACTGACGTCTGCTGCACATGCAGAAGAGATCTGTCGGGCTCAGCCTGCAGCTGGACCACTGACAGTATCCGTCACCAAGTGGGTATCAACAATAAAGGAATTTTAAAAGCCTGTCTGTCTTGCCATACCATCTGAATTCCTTAAGTGCCATGAGAAGCAAAATTCTGACAGGAATAATTGTGGTTTTTTGTTTTTTGTTTTTTCATTTTACTTTTTTCAACCTGGGAATGCTGTGGCTTCGCTGAAGTAAGAAAGGAAAGAGAGGCAGTGAAATCTTTGTCTTTTTCATATGTTTGGAGAACTCTAATAGCTACTAAACTGAGCTGTATTCAACATGAAGATGGGCTAGGGTAGTGGGTAGAGGCAGAGAACAAAGGAGAGTACACATTTCATCAAATGCCTTGCACTTGGTACCCCTCACTGGTCCTGAGCGATCGGGTGCCTCCATTCTGGAGACAAAACAGAGACTTGCTATTCGGGAAGGATAATGCCAGCTGTACTCTTAGAAAACAGAAAGAAAAGGACAGTGAGGCTGTCTTTTCCATCTCAGTGCTTTTCTTCTTCCAAAATCAGTTCTCATCTATATTGCTTTTTCTATGTATTTTGGTGTTTTCGTCTCTGCAAATTTATTCCCCTCTTGGGTGGGAAGAACCTGGGCTCTGAGGTTAGACCATTAGTTCAAGTCCCAGGTTCGCCACTACCACATGTGTGAGTTTGGAAAACCACTACCATATGTGTGAGCTTAGGCCAGTTATATCGCTTCTCTGAGCCTCCATTTCCTCAACTGTGAAATGAGAAGGAACAATAATCACTGCAAAAGAGTTTTGAGAGAATTTATTAAGACAGGCCATAAGCACAGATTTACTGCAAGACTTAGGACACTGGAGGCACTCCATAAGCATGACCCCTAGCGTTGTTATTTCCCAGCCTCAGCTGCCTGCCCCTCCCCTGCTTCTAGCACTAGATGGGCATTCTGAGGATAGCAGTCCTGAGCCCAAGGCTTGCTTAAGTACGGACTCTGGTAAAGCAGGGTCCTACCAATGTTCCTGGGTCTGGTACTCAAATGTACATTGTCAGCATAGCGGTCTGATAACCATCAAACACTTCCCAACCACCTTGGCATTTTCTTCTAAGGACGTGCCACTGCTTGGGGTGGGGGTAAAGGTGGCATGAGGACAAGGAGGAGGAGAAAAAGGAGAAGAAGGCAAGTTCCTATCCTTTCCTGCAGTGGCAGCAGTAAGCGAAGTATTCAGAAAACGAGAAGCCAGGGTCGCGTGTCTGTGAATGAAAGACACTGGTATTATGAGCAATACAGTATGAGCACAAAATGTAAAGGCAGCAAACTTAACTATGAGAGGGGAAAATCACAGCACTAACACTCGTCTGACACTTGGAGCCCTCACGTAATTGACCTCACTTGGTCCTTAGAATGAACCTCTGAGGTAGGCACTGTGGCAAGATGATTTATCGATGTTCATTTCAACAAATGGTTTTATTGATCCATTCACTCATTTCTTCATTCATCCAACAAATATGCATTAAGTCCTACTATGTGCTGGGAACTTGGGCTAACACAAAGGGTAATAATGAGATAAACGGGATAGAAGTCTAGTTGGGGGAAACAATAAACTGGTAAATAAACACACAAGATAGTTTGGGATTTTGGCAGGAAAAAAAAAATGTTGCTTGAAAGACTTAAAAATAAGATTGCCTGAGAAGACTTCTCCGAGGAAAAGACATTTTTGCTGAGATCCAAAGTGTAAAAAGGAGCCAGGGTGTGCATTCAACTAGTGAAGAGGTGTTTGAGAGAAGAGACTCGCAAGGCAATATCCCTGAGGCAGGAAGGAGCCGGCGCCGTCTCAGCAGCAGAACGATGTTACCATGGCTTGAGAAAAGTGAGAGGGTAGGGAGGGAAGGCAGGAAAGTTCCCCTCCAGGTTTCCAAACAAGCATCTAGGTCCTTGGTACCTCCTTGCCTGCAGAAATCTTGTAAAGTTGCTGGAAAACGAAGGCTTCCCTGGTCTTCATGAAAGTTGCAGCTTGCTAGGGAGCATGATACGGTTGGATGGCTGGATGGGTGAGGGACAGGGAAAAGCGCCTTTCCTTGTTGTCCCCCACTGGAAATCATCATAACGTGCCATATGGAGGCCAAACGCGGGCCATAGGGAAGTCAGCTCCCTCCAAGGTTCTGGGTGATGGCATGGAGAGCTCACCTGGACCTGGGGGGCCCCCCTGGAGCTGAGCTAACAGGCCCTCTGGAGGTACTAGTATGAACCACTGACACTGGGCCTGCTGGCACTGAGGGAGACTCCAGGAGCTTGGCCCACCCCAGAGGGGCCATTGGGAAATAATGACTGCAACTGCCACTGTGGCAGGACAGGGTATAGAGGCAGAAATAAGGGATTTGCTAGTTATTCTCTGTGTGTGCGCCCCCTAGAGGCAGTCTGCCCTTGTGTTCCCTGCTCTGTACCCTGGGAGGCCCCTGGCTCTGGTGTCTGCCACCCACTTCTTCTTGTCCTCGGACGGCCGCTTGTGTTCCTCCCGTGGGAGACACCTGCAGATACAGGAGTATGGGAGGAGTAGACTTCAGATAGTTATTGTCTTAGCCCCCTTCCTCTCAGCCACTATGCTGGCAGGCCTGTGTTTCTGCGGCCACAGCTCCTGGCTGTCAGCTCCTCCTTCAGGGCTCACTGACCCTGGTAACATTTTCCTGCCCCTGCCCATTTAGGCTTGGGAGAGGTCATAGCTTCTTGCTCTTGTTAAAACCTGCTTTGCGCTCCCTTGTTCATTTCCTTAATGCTCACACTCTCTAAGTAGTCTTCTCATTAAACCCCTTTCAGATAAATCCCTTATGGTGATCCACCTGGTTTTAGCTGGGACACCAAGACTTTAGGTGATCATAAGGAGAGCACGTGTTATTTCTTATAAGCTCAAGTTCACAGACTAAGATTCCTGCCTTTCCCCTCATTTCACAGATGGAGAAAGGTTTAGTAAGTTAGATCTAAGTCTAGTGAGTGGATGAGCCAGGACTTGAACTCAGTAATTCTGGTTCCATGGCTCTTTTCTATATAGCAAACATATTAGAGCTACACAAAACATAAATCTCCTTATCCCACAATAAATAGAAAGTATTGACTAGACAACAAGGCATCTTCTACTAATCATTCCAAGACCTCTGGCTTCTCCAAGGTCTGGTCACCATTCCAAGACTGTATGCCATACAGCTCTCCAAGCCTGGAAAGAAGAGACAAGTTTGGCTTCCAAAGAGAAAATGTATTTGTTCCCCCAGGAGGAGCCTCTACCCCTCAGACACTTCCAAATGCTGCAATGTCAAAGAGCTCCCTGGTTTTCAATATGAAGTGGGCTCAAGCCTCATGGTTGCTCTTAGGAGAAATGGGCACTGGACAACACTCAGTGTGGCTTTGCCAATTCAAGTTCCTTCTTCAATACCCATCAGTTAAGTGCCACAGGCAAGCCCACTGTTTCCTGTACTAGTTGACTTATTAAAGAAAAGGTATGTGCACAGACAAATATTTTTGTTTTTGTTTTTTTTTGCCGACAGAATAGTGCCAGTGATCCTAACCTGGACCCTCATTGGTCTGGGAGTTATGTACACAGAGTGTCTTTAAAGGTGAAGTAACTGGGTTTTACACTTTGTCTGGAAGCCGTGCTACCCACTGAATCCCTACTGCCTGAGTCTGACCCTGTCACTCATGCTTTTGAAGGCCATGCCCTTGGTAGTCATTTAAGCTTATGGTTGTTAGCCTAACCCCACACCAAAGAGAAAACATTTCCTCCATTAGCAAATGATCATCTTTATTGTGCTGATAACCACTAGAGATTTCCCCTACTGTTCTTTGTGCTTACTTGCAGAGGCCTAAGATTATTTTTCATTTTCTTTTAAGGTTTTTATTCAAGTGTAACATAAAGGCAGAAAAGTAAAAAACAACAAATGTACAGCCCAAATTTCGCAGAAGGAGTACATCCATCTAAGTACTAGCGAAAGTAAAACATTATTTGCACCCTAAAGTCCACCTTTGTACCTCTCCTAGTCATTAAATCCTTCACCAAAGATAACCAATCTCCTGGCATTTATCACCACTGATAGATTTTGCCTATTTTTGGGTATTATATAAACAGAATTGTATAGTATGACTTTTGTGTCTGGTTTATTTTGCTCAATATTATATTTGGGAGTTTAATCCACATTTATTTTAATGTAGAAAATTCATTCTCATTACTGTAGAATATTCCATTGTATGATTTTATCAAAATATATCCTGCTGATGGACACTGGGGTTGTTTCTGTCTTTTTGCTCTTATGACTAATGCTGTAATGGAGATTTTGGCAGGTTTTGATGCACATGCATGCGTATTTCTGTGGGCTATCTACATAGTAATGGGATGGCTACGTCAAAGGGTATGCATATCTTCAGCTTTCAAAGATACTGCTAATTTTCAAAAGATTTTATTTAACCCCTTTGAATAGTCTATGCAAGTTAAGGTTTCTCAACATCTTTGCTAACATTTGGTTTTGTTAATCTTTTTAGTGTTAACCATTCATGTGTGCATTTAATTTGTAGTTTTCCGATGAATACTTTTTCCTGTTTATTGACCATTTGAGTATCCTCCTTGATAAGAGCCTATTCAATACTTTACCCACACCTTTTTTTTTAATTATGTCGTCTACATTTTTATTACTCATTTGTAAACATTCCTTATTTTTTCCTGAATGAATATTGTATTCATAACAGATATAGTAAATATTTTCCTGAATTGGGGGCTTGTCTCTTCACTCTCTAAATGATGCATTTTATGACCTCATTCCATTGTTTTAATTATCTCTACTTTCATATGCCTTTTCATCCTTTTAGATCTTCTAGCACTTTTACTGTTTTGAACATATCAGACGGAATAGATATAATCATATTTTTTAAGTCCCTCAAAAATAAGTACAAACAGAAAAATCATTCCATGGTAGACCTAGGATAAAGGCTGTGGTCAGGAGTAAGAAGATCCTACAGTACTGCCAACACCAGCCATTAGTGAACACAGAGTTGATGCCCTTCTGATTTGACGCTATTGGGGAAATAATACAGAATATTTGTATTAAAAGACTTTTTTCTAATTTTGTTTAGATGCTGTGGTTAAATTTTTAAAATAAAGTCCCTGTCTTTAGAATTTCATACTAAAATGTTTACAGATGAAATTGTATGATATTGGGGACTTGCCAGAAAACAATCCAGCATACAACAGTATTGGACATAGTTGATAATTGTTGAAGTTGATGGGCCCAAGAGTGTTTTTATACTCTTCTCTATACTTCTCTAAATGAAAAGTTAAAAAGAGAAAAGTGGGAAAAGAGGAATGCAGGTATTGAGTCTAGACACCTCTTCAAGGAGCCTTGCCATGAAGGGGAGGGGAATATAAGAGCTATCTGGAGAGAACTGCAGGATCCAGCAAGAGGTCAGTTTGTTTTCAATACATTATCTTGCATGTTAAAGCATGTTTGTGAGGTATTTGGGCATAATCCAGTAGATGGAGAAAATTGGATATGCTAGAGAAAAAGAAGAAAATTACAAGATGTCATAAAAGGAGGAAGAATATTCCAGGAGAAGGGATAGCATGCATGGGCAAAAGCTTTAGAATAGCAATGAGCTTCAGTGTTCGAATTGTTGTTAGCCCTTCTTGATCCTAAGAGCTGTTGGAAGACTAGAAGGCCTTCAGGGAAGTGAATGAGAGGAGGTTGGGGAGCAGGGCCAGATCCTGCAGGGGCTAATATGCCATTGAAAGAAGTGTGGGTTTTATTCTGTTGGCAATGGGAAGCCATTAGACAATTTTAAATAGGTGAGAAGTGTAATTGAAGTTAAGCTGTAAAATGATCTGGCATGCTCTGTGGTAACAGACTTGGGAGTAGGCAAGTGAGTTTGGGTGTGCTGTGAAGCATGAGGTCAGTATGGTGAAAGGAAGAGCAATTTGGAAACAATTTCAGTATTCTAAATGATAGACAACTGTGGCTTAGACTGAGATATTGGAAGTGGGGTATTATGGGTTAAATTGTGTCTCCTCTAAAAAGATATGTCAGGGTGCTAAACCACAGAGTTTGGCTTTGTTTGGCAATAGGGCCTTTGCAGATACAATTAATTAAGATGAAATCATACTGGAGAAGATTGGGCTCCTAATTCAATATGAATGGTGTTCTTATAAGAAGACAGCTGTGTGAAGACAGAAGCACACAGGAAGAAAGCCAGGTAAAGAGGAAGGATTGGAGCATTGCTTCTATAAGCTAAAGAATGTCAAAGATTGCAGGCAACCCACCAGAAGCAAGAAAGTGGCAAGTAAGGATTCCTCTCCAAGTTTTGGAGGGAGCGTGGCCTTGCTAACACCTTTATTTTGGACTTCTAGCCTAGAGAACTGAGAGACAACACATGTTTCTTGTTTTAAGGCACCCAGTTTGTGGTGTTGTGTTATAGTAGCCTTAGGAAACTAATATACAAGTGGTGAAAACTGGCCATGTATTTTGAAGAAAAATATATATAGGTGATATATTGTTAAGATACATTATTAATTATATGTTACTGATTATTATAATTATTAATTTTATTACTATTATACTATATTACAAATATATTATTACATGCATTGATTAATCTACTTATTGAGAAAATTATAAACATTTATTGAAGAATGTGGAAAAAGAACTAAATAAATGTTCCTATATGAAAAGTCTCTGTATCATAAATGTCAGTGGTTCCCCTATTTAATCTATGCATTTCCAAAATCTAACACAATTTTCCATTAATTTACCAAAATAATTCAAGAATTTATATGAAAAAATAGGGTTCCAAGAATAATCATGGCAACTTCAATGAGGAAGAACAAAAGTGCGACTTGATCACATAATAGAAGATATCAAGAGCATTTATAAAGCTGTAGTAATTAGACTGACGTGGCATTGATACTGTGTCAGACAAAATAGACAAATTGAACAGATAAAATCCAAGAAATGAGCCACATAAATAAGGAAATTTGCTTTACTGTAGTAATATAATGAAAAGTTACACAAACCAATTAGTTGACTATTTAATACATGATACTAGGAAAATATGAAAAATATCAGTATGTGTGAATCTTGTCTGATCATAACCAAAAAATTAATTTCTAAAGGTGAAAAACATAACATTAAAAACATTTAAGAGAAAATACAAAAGAATGTATTTGTTGCTTAATAACAGAAGGATTTTTAATCAAAATACTGAAAGCAAAATACACAAAGTTTAATGTATATGGCTATATTAACATGAAAATTTTCCATTAAAAAAACTCCTAATATATCATATCCTACAGAAAGAAGATACTAGAAGGCTATACAAATATGGGTAAAATTATATTATCCAGATTAATAATAAAGTACCATAAGTTGGTAAGAAAACTAAAAACAATGTAGGAGGAAAAAAAGGGGGGAAACAGACATACACAGGACATTCATAGATGAATTTGGCCCATAAGCACACTTAAAATATATTCAATATTACCAGTATTTAGGAAAACTCAAATTAATACATTAAGATTTCATTTTACCCAAGTAAAAATACTTAAAATTACCAAATGTTGGTTGAGAAAAATAAAGAGAAAAAATAGGAATTCTAAAACATATCTACTTATGAGTTTGGAGTGAAAACTGTCACAATCACTGATGAAAAGGAATTGGTAATAATCTAGTAAAGTTCAAAATATGCATTCTCTAACAATTCAGAGATTCTATTTATTGGTTGTCATACAGCAATCCTTGCACACATGCACAAGGAGATATGTATCTGAATGATCAGTATTTCTAACGGCCAATAGGTGGAATGAATCTAAGCATCCACCAATAGGCCACTAAGTATAAAGTGTTGAGTGAACCATATTAGACAACAGTTAATATGTACATGAATTGATTTTTACATCTCAATAAAGATGGAGCTCAAATAATGAGCAAAAAAGTTTTGGAACATGAGCCAACGAATATGAGGTCATTTATACAAAATTTAAAACACTCCAAACAATCAGTTCATTGATTTATCTACAGCTCTTTCCAGGAAAGAAAGAAAGGCCTAAAGAATAAACATCTCAAATTAGAGGTTAATACATACAATATAACAGAACAGATCCTATTTTCCCAACAGAAGCAATATTGTATTGAAGGGGGCAAAAATTGGTATATGGAGGGTGAAAAACACTCTTAGTTATTATAGTGGATTATGGCCTCCAAAGCTCAACCCTACCAAACAAAATATGATTCATCAGTATTTAATTAATCTCATTAGGAAAATTTTAAATTTAAATGTAAATTATTTTAATTAATGACATTCAATTATTTACAGTAATAAAATTTAAATTAAAACTTCTTTTCTCCTAAGGGGAGCAATAATGATAAAGAGACTGAAAAATACTGGCGTAGATGAATTAAAGGAGAAGTGCTTAATCTCCTCCAAGGGGGTGATGGAGAATTTAGTACTAATTACCTCTTCAGACAGCAATTCGACTGTCTTATTTCACTTGTTCTGCAAAAGGGGCAGGTTTTCAGGATTACAATATTATTCCGAGACCCTGATCCTAGTCACTATTACTTGTTAAATTCAGTTTAGTTCGTGTCTATAGACACAATTAAGACTGCAGAGAAGCTTTTAGGACCTACGTTTGACCCACTGGATAAGCTCTCCCACTCATCCCTACCTTCACATAAGTTTTCCCACACCATTCTCAAATCCTCGCCATACATACTCTACCCCTCCTGTCCTCTCATGAAACACCTCCACCCTACCATACACACTGTACATGCACCCATTCAAACAAAGGTGCATAGAATGGAAGTCAAACATAACATCAATGACAGGGCTTCTTTGCGAATGGGCTCAGGAAAAAAGTGTCTCCTGCGTGCCAAGGGATTTCACTGAGCTCTTGATGGATAGGAAGGACAATGGAGGGAGGGACTTGCAAGGGATTTATGGGGCCAGGATTAAGAGAGCATGTGAGAATGCCATCCCTAAGCTGGCTTGAGGTCAAGGAAACATGTGGGACACTTCAGTGAGACACTAACTGATGCTTCTGCACAGGTGCAGCTGAGTGCAGCTAACACCTTCTATCAGATCCTCTTCACGTTGTCCCACATGTCTATGGATAAACAGTGAGAGGTGGTGCAGACAGGGAGGCCAGGCAAGGCAGGGAAAAACCGTTTCTACATTCCTTGCTCTCTAGGCTTAGAAATGGAGCTTGACTCCATGCCCAGAATTTGCCACCTGTTTCTACCCACCCTGTTAGCCACAAACTCTCCCAGTCAGCCCCTGGCATGTAGCACTTAAGGCTTCCTGCCACTTTCCTCTGGTCTCTTGGGACTGCAAAATATTAGACTGCTTTCTCATACATTAGCATCTGAGTCAAATTATAAAGATGGGGCTGAGGAGAGTTCAGTTTGCCCTTGAGATTATTTCTCTCAAAGGGAACCCATCTAATATAAAATGAAATAGCAGTGGAGGTGGGGAGATGAGAGAGAAAACATTTATTAAGGTCCTGCTTGGTGCCTGATACTTTCATATGCAGTATTGCTGAGATTCTCAAAGCCACTCTCTAGAGGAAGTTTATTTTTCTGGATTTACAGGCGAGAAAGACAAGTAGCAAAAAGATTAAGAGAATTTCTAGCTCAAGGTTTTAATAATTGTCAGAAATAGATTGAAAAAAATCTTTCTGGAATTCTAGAACCTTATTTCTACTCTACACGATTTTACAAACTGAGTTTCAAATCATGTCAGTTGGTTACAACTAGTATTTTGTCTTAGTGAACTGGAGAGCTAAGCAAAACAGAAAACATCAGGGTGTACCCTATATGTTCAGTGTTTTATCATGAAATGTTAATGTTTGTGTACTGTGATACATAAGAATGTACTTCTCACTGAGGAGCGCAGGCAAGAATTCAAAATTTCTTTACTGTACCCTGCTGTATTCCATCTACCTTTTCATCATCCCCATTCCTAACTATAAGCCAAGGGCCTCTAAACTGGGCCATAAAAATGAGCATGGTTACTTCTACTCATCTGAACAATCACACAGACCTCAAGGGAACCAGGAAGTTAGTTAAATCAAATATGCATTGTAAGATTAAAGACATGACTTCCTTTTGTGTTTTCCCTGAGATTTCTATGAAATCGAGGGTCTGCTAATTTCCGGTTATTTTTCACCATTATTGATACATAGAATAGGGAAAGAGAGTAAGCAAAGGGAAGTAAGTAGCCTAAAAATTGCTACAGGGACAATTGCCTATTTGCAGGCTGCATGAAGTTTTAATGTTTGAAGATTATTTGCAAGATTATTTGTAGCACAAAATTCAGCATCCATTCATGATTAAAACTCTCGACAAAATGGGTATAGAGGGCAAGTACCTCAACATCATAAAGGCTATATATGACAAACCCACAGCTAACATCATACTTAACAGCGAGAAGCTACAAGGTTTTCATCTTAAGATCGGGAACAAGACATGGATGCCCACTCTCTCCACTGTTATTCAACATAGTACTGGAGGTCCTAGCCACGGCAATCAGACAAAAGAAAGACATACGAGGCATCCAGATTGGTAAAGATGAAGTCAAATTGTCACTATTTGCAGATGACATGATATTGTACATAAAAAACCGTAAAGACTCCACTCCAAAACTACTAGAACTAATATCTGAATTCAGCAAAGTTGCAGGATACAAAATTAACACACAGAAATCTGTTGCTTTCCTATACACTAACGATGAACTAACAGAAAGAGAAATCAGAAAAACAATTCCATTCACAATTGCATCAAAAAGAATAAAATACCTAGGAATAAACCTAATGAAGGAAGTGAAAGACCTGTACTCTGAAAACTACAAGACACTCCTAAGAGAAATTAAAGAGGACACTAACAAATGGAAATCATCCCATGCTCTTGGCTAGGAAGAATAAATATTGTCAAAATGCTATACTACCTAAAGCAATCTACAGATTCAATGCAATCCCTATCAAAATACCAACAGCTTTCTTCAATGAACTGGAACAAATAATTCTAAAATTCATATGGAACCACAAAAGACCCTGAATAGCCAAAGCAATCCTGAGAAGGAGGAATAAAACAGGCGGAATTAACGCTCCCTGACTTCAAGCTCTACTTACGAAGCCACAGTAATCAAGACAATTTGGTATTGGCACAAAAACAGACCCACAGACCAGTGGAATAGAATAGAAAATCCAAACATCAACCCAAACATATACAGTCAATTGATATTTGATAAGGGAGCCTTAGATATACATTGGGGAGATGACGGACTCTTCAGCAGCTGGTGTTGGAAAAACTGGACAGCTACATGCAAGAGAATGAAACTGGACTACTGTCTAACCCAATACACAAAGGTAAACTCAAGGTGGATCAAAGACCTGAATGTAAGTCATGAAACCATACAACTCTTAGAAAAAAATATAGGCAAAAAGCTCTTGGACATAAACATGAGCGACTTCTTCATGAACGTATCTCCCCGGGCAAGAAAAACAAAAGCAAAAATTAACAAGTGGGACCATATGAAGCTGAAAAGCTTCTGTACAGCAAAGGACACCATCAGTAGAACAAAAAGACATCCTGCAGTATGAGAGAATATATTCATAAATGACGTATCCGATAAGGGGTTGACATCCAAAATATATAAAGAACTCACGCACCTCAACAGACAAAAAGCAAATAGTCCAATTAAGAAATGGGCAGAGGACATGAATAGACACTTCTCCAAAGAAGAAATTCAGATGGCCAACAGGCAGATGAAAAGATGCTCCACGTCACTAATCATCAGAGAAATGCAGATTAAAACCACAATGAGATACCACCTCACACCACTGAGGATAGCCAACATCCAAAACACAAACAACAACAAATGTTGGCGAGGATGTGGAGAAAAGGGTACCCTCCTACACTGCTGGTGGGACTGCAAATTAGTTCAACCATTGTGGAAAGCAGTATGGAGGTTCCTCAAAAAACTCAAAATAGGAATACCATTTGACCCAGGAATTCCACTCCTAGGAATTTACCCTAAGAATGCAGCAGCCCAGTTTGAAAAAGACAGATGCACCCCTATGTTTATCGCAGCACTATTTACAATAGCCAAGAAATGGAAGCAACCTAAGTGTCCATCAGTAGATGAATGGATAAAGAAGATGTGGTACATATACACAATGGAATATTATTCAGCCATAAGAAGAAAACAAATCCTACCATTTGCAACAACATGGGTGGAGCTAGAGGGTATTATGCTCAGTGAAATAAGCCAAGCCGAAAAAGACAAGTACCAAATGCTTTCACTCATCTGTGGAGTATAAGAACTAAGAAAAAAACTGAAGGAACAAAACAGCAGCAGACTCACAGAACCGAAGAACAGACTAATAGTTACCAAAGGGAAAGGTACTGGGATGGGTGGGTGGGAAGGGAGGGACAAGGGGGAAAAAGGGGCATTACGATTAGCAGATGTAATGTTAGGGGGGCACGGGGAGGGCTGTACAACCCAGAGAAGACAGGTAGTGACTCTATAGCATCTCACTATGCTGATGGACAGTGACTGTAATGGGGTTGGTGGGGGGGACCTGATGAAGGGGGTAGTGTAATCACCATAATGTTGCACATTTAATTGTAGATTAATGATATCAAAATAAACTTAAAAAAACTGGCCTTAAAAAAAAAAAGTGTATAGTAAAACTAAAAAAAAAAAGATTATTTGTAGCAAGATTGGGCTACATTTTGCCTTCAGGAAAAATGTATAGAAAAGCATGTATAAAAGAAAAATAGTGTAACATACAAAGAGTGTTTCTAAGACTTTGTACTTCTCATTACTTACAGTCAAGTTCCATGATTATTCTTCATTACAAAGCAGACCATTGAGCTATCAGAATACTAAAACTCCAGGCGAATCAAATCATTTGGCCAACCATCTGTCATAAACAGTAACTTCTTTCACTCATATGCCATATGTGAATTGAACATCACTATCTTGTATTGTTGAGAGATATACAGCTCTCCCCTTCTTCACTTGTTTAAGAAATATCATTGCACCGACTGTTCTATGCAAGGCACTGTGCTAGGGGCTAGAGACTAGAGGCTGTGAGGGACACAGAAACTTAACAGAATAAGGTGGAAGAGAATTCACGTAAACAATCTAGTGAACATAAAAGATGATTAATGCTAGATAAAGGAGTTTTTTAAAAAAAATCTGTTAAAATAAATGCCAATCAGGTAGATCAAGCTAAGGAAACTAATAATTGCCAACAATGTATTTAAATTGTCTAAATATATATTTTTAATTTTTGAACAATTTTAGAATTTCTAGAAGGTTGTAAGGTAGTATAGAAAGCTACCATATGCACTTCTCCTAGCATCTTCTAATGTTAACATGTTATATGATATTTGTCAAAACCAACGAATTGACTCTGGTATTAGCTGTGTACTAAATTGCATATTCAGGTTTGAGCAGTTTTTCTGTTGTCCTTATTCTGTCTGGATCTTCTCCAGGACACTGCCTCATCTTTTGGATGTGCTTAACTCTGATACTGTTCCTGAAAATTATGATTATTTTTCCAAATCTGACTATTTTGTGGTGGGCAAAGGGAATAATATAACAGGTGCCACCTGCTGGGATACATTGCTCGATCACAGAAACCTTGATCATAATGGAAGCTGTAACATTCTACCAGTCAACGAAAGAAGTTGATTTTGAATCTGGATGATAAAACGCATGAATGCTTCACTTTTTACCTTTAATATGATCATTCATAAGAAGTGGTTTTAGACCTGTCCATAATTATTTATAGAAAATCGCTAAAATTATATATGTACAATTGAAATGGACCTGACAGCGAATCTAACTCAAACCTCTCATATACAACTATAGGAACTGTGACTTCAGGAAGTGTAAATAACTTACCCAGAATCAACTGGGGAGTTAGTAACCAATTCTGAATCTACTTCTGACTTTTTTTCTCTCTTTGGAGAGGCGTACAAATTGTTCCTCAAGTCCTCTAAAAACAAAATGGCAATTCTTTTGGGAGAACAGAATGAAGGAGAAAAGAGGGAGAGAGTTAAAGAATTGAGGTATCCTCTTTTCTCTCTCTTCCCAAACTTAATACTATTTTTATCAAATATGTTCTCCATTGTGAAGAAGCTTTGCCATCTCTACATGTGTGGCCTTTGGTGAATACTTACCCCTTGGGTGGATAATTACCTGTTCTCAGCTTTCTACCACATCATTTCAGAGAAGTGGGACTTCTCGAGTCTCTGGAATTCCTCAACCACTACTTCATCTCTCACTTTCTTTGGGGGTTTTTGGGGGGCTCTCTTTCCCCCCTTTTCTGTGCTCTTTCTTGCTTCTCAAGTTTTGTTTTACCTGTGTTGAGTTTTAGTTAATATTTCCTTACATTACTAAGAAAACTAAACTGTGGCCAGGTACTTTGAAAAGAATGTCTGTGGAAATCATAAAATGCTTCCTGTTAATGCACTATGATTAATTTTTCTGTAGGAATTTTGAGTCTTATTAGGCTTGTTTTTATAGTAGTTACTGAAAAAGACTGTCAGGTACACCATATATTTATTGTAGATGCCGTTAACAAATGTAAGTCAACATATCACTTTTCAGTTTTAAAATGGTAGGTATCAAATGAATAACCAGAAACAAAACTTGTCAGTTGTGTCTGGAGAGCTATTGTTCAACACACACTAAATAAAACAAAGTGCCTCACTTTCAAAGAGATGAGAGCTCAGTTTTTCAAAACCCATCACCTAGCCTTACCTCACATAGAAACAAAAGAAATAAGACTCTGCCTTCTCATAGTATGTAGAGCTTTATAATAAATAATGGCTTGGTGTCCAACGAGAAATGTAAGGAATCATAATGCATTTTGGGGAGGACTAGTTATGTCTAGATTCATAAGTGGAAAGAACATTTACTTTGTAGTCAGACAGAAATGGATTTAAATACAGGCTATTCAATTTATTATCTGTATTACCTTGGGTAAATTCTTTATTCCTTTTGGAGATTCGGTTTCTTCAACTGCAAACACATCTCATGCCAAGGTGAAGGCAAAAAGTGGTAATACTGAATATTTGCCTTCTTAGCATTTTGCTGTACTCCATAAACCAGAATGCTTTTAAAATCATGTCTCCCTATGGTATCAAATGGATAAAAGTCCTACATTGCATACTTGATTCTAGTTACATCTCAAGACTCTTCTTGATTTGTCTAATTTTTCTATATCATGTATGTCCAACAACATTGTAAACATTTTGAGGTTTTGAGCCATAATATACGCTGCTTGTGCTTTGGCTTTTCCTTCAGCATCCATTATCGTACCCCCTACACAGTGAAGGATTAATGCAACAAAGAAATAAACTGAATCAAATTGGTGGAATAGTATTATAGTGACTAAAAGGAACATTCAATAAAGAAATCCTCTATGGACTACAGAGATGAGCTTAACTGTCTGTAGGAGACAAGATATATAGCCCCCCAAAGATGTCTTTGTCCTAATCCACAGACCTGTGAATGTAACTTTAAATGGCAAAAGGGGTTCCGTAAGTATGATAAAATTATGTGACCTTAAATTATCTGGGTATTTTCAGTCTAATTACTTGTGTCCATGTAGGACTTCTAACCTACAAACTGTAAGATTAATAAACTTGTGTTGTTTTAAGTCACAAAGCATGTGATCTTAACAGCAACAGAAAAATAATACACTATTTCCTTTGAAAGCTCTTATATTTAAGGAAAGGAGAAAAGAAAGAAATAAAAGAAGACATAAGGGGCCAGAAATGTTCATGAATTTTTTTTTTCAGTTCTTGGAGATTCAGCATGGAGCTCAGCGTCCTAAAATGATAAGAAAGGTGAGTCAGAAATCTGCCAAGAGCAGAACCCAAGACGAGGTCAGTATCCTAGTTGTGAAGTGAGAGCTGTGGTTCCATATGATCAGCCCCACTTCTGTATGAACTTCGGAGGCTGAAAGCCCTGACTGGACTCAGGCCTGGGGAAAGAAGTGAGGCAGATTGTTAAGGGCCTGGGACAGATGGTTTGGCTCAATCCTGCTACCATTGTTTGCTAGCTCTGTTAATTTGGGCAACCCGCAAAAGTGCTCTAGGCTTCAGTTTTCTCACCAATCAAATAACAATATTAAGTGCACTTTACTAGTAGGGATGTCATGAAACTAATGCATACTAATCCTCAGCATAATTCTGTGTATACAGTAAGCTTTAACCACTAGGCATTCTTACTTATAATCCTACTGGAAAAGACTTGTGCTTCCTGAGCTCTAGGAAATGGAAACAGGGTAGCCACAGTGATTAATTTATTTGATCAGTCAAAAGATTTCAATGTATATCAGATACCATATCAGGCCCTTGGAGATAAAGCAATGAATAAAATAGACATGGTCCTGCCCTCACAGAGCTTACAGTCTCCAAAACAAAAGTAATTTAAAAAATGATGGGTTTCTTTAATGTTTTCAGTCAGAAACAAAATGAGTGATGATAATATAAACTGATTTACTATAAATGCATGTAATCTATATCGTACGTTATTCATAATATATATTCATTATAATGATAATCACATGTAAATTTTAAGTATTCCTATTATTAAGGAAGTCACGATAGAATGTCATTGAATAATGTCAGAAAGACAATACTGGAATTATGATATAAGTGGACTATTTGGGGAGGTGCTCTGTTTTATCACTACCACTTCTGCATGCCCAAGGTCGTTATTAGAAATAAAGTAGTGTCAAAATCTCAACAGTTGTTAAAGATACAATTAGACACATTCAGAAAGAATTAGGTCACCCAAGTACGCAAATGGGTGAAACGGGTATGTGAAGGACAATGATTTGCACTTTTCGTATAGTATATGAAGAGTAGAAGTTCCTAAGAGAAACAGAAGAGGAGAGACACACAAAGGGTAAGGAAATGTGAAGGCAGACGCAGTGATTGGAGTGATGAGTCTACAAACTGATGATTGCAAAGGGCTGCCGGCCGCCACCAGAAGCTGGGATACAGGAGCAGAACAGTTCTCATTCTCCAGAAAGACCCAACCCTGCCAAGATCTTGCTTTTGGACTTCTTCCCTCCAGAACTGTGAAAGAATAAATTTCTCTTGCTTAAAGCCTTCAAGTTTATGATGATTTGTTAGAGCAGTCCTAGGAAACTAACACAATTGAAGAATCATTAGTTGGTTATGAGTTGCGCACGATTCAAATACTTTCTCCTTGAAAAAAAAAATAATTTGCCTTAAAATGTCTTGTTGCATGTTAGCTAAGGGTCATTCTCAGTATCTAGAAGGGTTTTTAAATTACAAATTTAATTTCCTTAATAGTTGTAGGCCAATTAAAATTTTGTATCTTATTATTTTGGGTAAGTTGTGGTAGTTTGTGATTTTTCAGGAAGTCGTCCATTTTATTAAACTTGTGTGCAGAGTTAGAGTTGTGGTGTGTGTATGTGTCTGTTGTAGGTTTATTCGTAGTATTCTCTTACTAACTTTTTGATGCCTACAGAGTATGTAGTAATATCCTCTTCCTCATTGCAGATATTAAAATTTGTGTCGGATCCTTTTTTCATCGTCATCAGTCTTGGTAGAATGCCAGTTTCATTCACTTTTCGAAGAACCAATTTTGTCCCATTGATTTTCTTTATATTTCTGTTTCCAATCCCATGATTTCTGCTCTTAGCTTTTCCATTTGGTCCTTTTTGCTTCCTTTGGATTTATTTTGCTGTTCTTCTAGGTTCTCGAGGTGAGAGCTTAGATTATTGGTTTGTAATGTATATGTTTAGTGTAATATATTTCCCTCTAAGCATTGCTTATGCTGTGTTCCCCAAATTTGAATATGTTGTATTTTTATTTTCATTCAGTTACATGTATTTTTTGTATTTTTCTTGAGTTTCCTTTGTGACTCATGGATTATTTAGAAGTGTATAATTTCTAAATGATTGGAGATTTTCCTGATACCTCTTGTTAATTTCAAGTAGATTCCATTGTAGTCAGAAAACTTTTTTGTATGACTTCAATTATTTTAAATTTGTTAAGGTTTGTTTTTGCCCAGGATATGGTCTATCTTGGAATGTGCTCTGGGAGCACTTGAAAAGAAGGTGTATTATGCGGTTATTATGTGGAGTGTTTTGTAAATGTCAATTAGATACTTTTAGTTAATGGTGTTGTTGAGTTCTACATTTTTGCTGATATTCTGTCTGTTGTTCAGTCCTTGAATTTTGAGGATTGACACTTGTTTAATTAAATGTCAGACATATTGATGCTTCTGACAATAATTGTACATTTGTTTATTCTTTAATCTATCAGCTTTTGCTTCACATATTTTTCAGCGATGTTGTTTGGTACTATGCATTTAGAATTGTTACGTGTTCTTGGTAGAGTAACTCTTTTTTCCTTATATAATCTTCTTTGTCCCTGGTAATTTCCTTTGCTTTGATATTAATATAGTCACTTTCTCTTTCCTTTAATTAATATTTGCATGATATATCTTTTTCCATGCTTTTAATTTCAACCTGAATTTTTCCCAACCTAAATGATAAAAGATAATCAATACATGTTACTACTAAGGTGACAGAAACTTTGACAAAGACTTTTATTAAAGCAGCATGTTAAAAATGCTTCAATGAGCAATTAGAAACAAGCTTTCAAGAAATGAAAAAATAGGAAGTCCTGGCAAACAAATAGGAGATACTAATGAGAAAAAAATGGAAATTTTAGAACTGAAAATTATAGTAATAGAAATAAAAAGATCAATAGACAGGGTCAGTGGCAGACTAGAAAGGACAGAAGAAAGAATGACCTGAAAGACAGGACAATAGAAGTTATGCAGTAAGAAAAGCAGAGAGAAGTAAAGCTGAGAAAAGAACAGAGCCTTAGGAACCTGTGCAACTACAGCAAATGATCTAAGATCCACATCATCAGTCTTGAAAGGAGAAGAGAAAGATGGTAAAGCTGAAAAATATTTTAAGAAATAATGGCTGAAAATTTTCCAAATTTGGCAAGATACATAAACCAACAGATTCCAGAAGTGAACATATAACAGAATCCAGAGAAATCCAAGACACATTATAATTAAACTTCTGAAAACCAAAGATTAAAAATAATTTTAAAGTAGCCAGAGAAAAACAACTCCTTATCCATAGAAGGTAAACATACATGTAACACTGGCTTTCTCATGAGATACCATGGAGGCCAATAAGAAGTGACACCAATATTTTTCAGATGCTTGAAGAAAAGCAATGTTAACCCAGAATGCTCTAGTGTAAAAATATCCTTCAGGACTGAGAGGAAAACCAAGACATTTTCAGATGAAAGAAAGCAAAAATAATTGGTCCTATGCAGACCTGCTCTAAAATAATGGTTAAAAGAAGAGGCTGAGACTTTGGGAAAAAAAAAATTTTAAGACAAATGTGTTTGTCACTGTCACCTGAAGCAAAGAATAATAATTGGGGTAAACAATAGAGTAACCAAAAATCTTGGGAAGAAAGACTGAGGAATAAAATGCTTTGGGGAGTAAGAATTTTGAAAAGCTCTCACAAATTTCTGGGAACCTAGAAGGCCACACATCTGCCCAAGTCTGGGTATATGTTCAGAAAAGACTTGAGAAGGCTCTAAGTTCTTACCTCTGGCTAAACTTTAGGCTCTTCACAAGCAGGTGTTAAGGCTAAAACACAGTTTTGAACTACTTGTCGGAGTACTGAAGGTATGTCCCAATGCACATACACAGACCATCTGTAAAACGTATGATTATGTGCATGTGCATGTATGTGTGCACATGTATGTCTGTGTATTCCATACATTTGAAGAAAACTCTGTTGGATCTTTAGCTGATGAGCAAGTTAATGGAACAGAGGCTTCAGTGACCACATATAACAAAGAATGCAAATTTTACATCATTATTTCAAAGGGGTCATTAAACTACTTAACAACAGCTACAACAAGCAGTAACAATAAGCCCTAGGGAGGGAGAAGCATCTGCTTTCCAGAGTTGCTATGTTATAATATTCAAATTTTCCTGCTTTCAACAAAAAAATCACAATGCATGCATGCCTTTATCCCAGAGGATGCTCAAACATTTGACTTACTAAACAAAGACTTTCAATTGACTATTTTAAATATGCTTAAGGAGCTAAAAGAAACCATGAGAAAAATGTCTTTCCAAACAGAAAACGTCAATAAAAAAATAGAAATTATGAAAAAGAACTGAACAAATCCTGGAGTTGAGAAGTACAGTAGCTGAAATAGAAATTTCATTAGATGGATTCAGCAACAGATGGAGTACACAGAAGAAAGAATCAGTGAACTTGAAGACAGGATAATTAAAATTAAAGTTATGCAGTCTGAGCAGCAGAAAGAAAAATATAATGAAGTAAAACAAACAATACCTAAAAGACCTGTAGGACACCAACAACCATATTAACTATACATAAAGGAAATCCCTGAAGGAGAAGTAAGAGAGAAAAGGGCAAAGAACATATTTTCAAAATAATGGCTTAAAATTTCCCAAATTTGATAAAACATAAATCTATACACACAATAAGCTCAGTAAACTCCAGGTGGACTCTCATGCAAAGAAATCATGACAAACCATGTTGTAATCAAACAGTCTAAATCCAAAGACAGAGTATCTTAAAAGGATCAAGAGACAAATAACCTTATTTATCAGAAACCATGGGGGACAGTAGGCAGACATGCAAATGCTAAAAGAAATTTCCTATCAAACAAGAATTTGATATCTGGCAAAATTATGATTTAAAATTGAAGGAGAAATTAAAACATTCCCAGTTAAGCAAAAACTGAGTTCATCACTAGCAGACCTCTCCTTCAAGAAATGCTAAAGAGAGAAATTCAGGCTGTTATAAAATGACAGTAGTCAATAACTCAAATCCAAACAAAAAAATAAGAATACTAGTAAGGTAAGTACATGGGTTAATATAAAGGTCAACATTAATACATTTTTGGTTTGTAAATCTTTGACAAATCTTTAGAGATAAACAGAATTATCATAATAAGAAATGAAAATGGGGACATTACTATCATTTCAGAAATAAAAGTAGTTTAAGAAAATACTATTAAAAATTATATGCCAGTAAATCTAGATAACCTAGATATAGAAATGATCAAAACTGACTCAAGAAGAAACAGAAAATCTGGATATAATGAGTAAAAGGTTGAATTCGTAATCAAAAAACTTCCCAAAAAGAAGAAGCCAGATTCAATTAACTCCATTGGTAAATTCTACCAAATGTTTTAACAATTAACAGCTTTCTTTCTTAAACTTTTCCAAAATATAAGAGAAGGGAACACTCACTGACTCATTCTATGAGACCAGCATTAACCTGATACCAAAGCCATTAAAAATAGTCAAAAGAAAACTACAGATCAGTATCCATGAGGAACAAAGAGGCAAAAATTCTCAACAAAACACTAGCAAATGAAATCCAGTAGCATATATTAAAAAGATTATACACCATGACCCAGTAGCATTTAGCCAGGATTTTAAGTATGGTGTAACATCTGAAAATCAATCAATATAATACATCATATTAACAGAATGAAGAAAAAAACTCCCATGATTATTTCAATCGATGCAGAAAAGGTATTTGCCAAAATCCAGTACCTTTTCATGAGAAAACACTCAACAAACTAGGAAAAGAAGGGAACTTCCTCAGCCTGATAAAAGATATCTATGAAAACACATAGCATCATATTTAATAGTGAAAGATTGAAAGCTTTTTTCCTAATATCAGGGATAAGATATGGATGTCTTACCCCTCTGTTCAGCATTATATTCCAAATTCTCACTAGGCCAGTTAGACAAGGAAAATAAATAAAAGGTACTCTGACTGGAAAGGAAGAAATAAAATTATCCCTAATCACAGACGATATGATTTTATATATTGAAAACCTTAAATGCAAAAATACTATTAGAGAATAAAGAAGTTAAGCAAAGTTGCAACATACGAGAGTAATATACAAAATCATTTGTATTTCTATACACTAGCAATGAGCAATTCAAAATGAAATTAAGAAAGCAAATCAATTTATAATATCATCTAAAAGAATAAAATGCTTAGGAAAAGATTTAACCAAGGAGATACAAGACTTATACAGTGAAAAATACAAAATAAAAAGAAGACCTAAATGAATGGAAAAACATCTGTGTTATGGATTCAATTAATATCAGTATTTATTATTAATTAATATTTACTTATCAAATATTGATTTAATATTAACCAATAATTAATAGCAATGTTCTTGAGATGGTAGTACTCCCTAAAGCAATCTACAGATTCAATGCAATCCCTATCAAAATCTCAACGGCTGTTTTTGCAGAAATGGAAAGTCTAAGTCTAAAAGCCAAATGGAATTGTAAGGGCTCCAAACAGTCAAAACAATGCAGAAAAAGAAGAATGAAGTTTGAAACTCATTTCCTGATTTAAAACTTAGTCTAAAGCTACTGTAATCAAAACAGTGTAGCACTGGCATGAGAGTAGATTTTTAGATCAATGGAATAAAACTGAACACCCAGAAATGAACCAAAACATCTAGAATAAATTGACTTTGAACATGAGTGCCAAGCTTATGCAATGAAAAAGAGCAGTTTAAAAAAAATGATTGTGAAACAACTTGATATCCACATGCAAAAAAGTAAACTTAGATCCCTACCTCATATCATATTCAAAAATGAACTCAAAGTGGATTAAGAATCTAAATGTAAGAACTGAAACTATAAAACTCTTAGAAAGAAATGCATTAAATCTTCATGAAGTTGGTTCAGGCAGTGGTTGCTTAAAGATGACACCAAAAGCATAAGCAGCAAAATAAAAAATAGATAAATTGGACTTTATCAAAATTAAAATCATAAAATGGCATTATCAAGAAAATTAAACCCTACACAATGGGGGAAATCATTCATAAATCATATATCAAATAAGACTCTAGGATCCAAAATAAATAAATAACTCTTAAAATTCAATAATAAAAGAGCAAATATTCCCATTTAAAAACAGATGAAGGGTTTATATAGACATTTTCCCAAAGAAGATATACAAATGGCCAACAAGCACATAAAAAAGATGTCCAACATCACTGGCCATCAGGTGAACACAAATCAATAGCTTTATGAAGTACCACTTCACACTTATTAGGATGGCTATAATAAAAATAATAAATATTAAAAAGCATTAGATTTGGCATCTCACTACGCTGATGGACAGTGACTGTAAAGGGGCTGGTGGTGGGGACTTGATGATGGGGGGAGTCTAGTAACCATAATGTTGCACATGTAATTATAGATTAATGATACCAAAATAAAAAAAGAAAGAAAAAAAAGCCTTAGAAAGAATGTGAACAAGTTGGAAGCTTATACATTGCTGTTGAGAATATAAAATGGTACAGGTAATGTGGAAAACAATTTGTCAGTTCCTCATAAATGTGAACATACAGTTAAGATATGAACCAGTAATTCTATTCCTAGTTATATACCTAAGAGAACTGAACATAATATGTTCATAAAAACCTTTTATTTGAATATTCATAGCAGTATTACTCATAACAGCCAAAACAAATGGGAACAAATCAAATATCCATCAACTGATGAATCCAGAAATAAAATGTGGCATATCTATGTAAGAGACATAAAAAGAACAATGTACTGATATGTGCCATCACATAGATAAACCTTGAAAACATCATACTAACTAAGCCAGTCACAAAAAACAAACACTGTATGATTCCATTTATATGAAATACCCAGCATACGCAAATCCATAGACAGAAAGATTGGTGGTTACCAGAGGGTAGGAGAGGAGAGGGGGTGACTGCTTATTGAGTTGGGGTATCCTTTTTGGGGTGATAAAAGTGTTTTATCAGTTTGTGGTGATGGGTGCACAGCATTGTGAATGAGCTAAAAGCACTGCACTGTATACTTTAAAATGGTTAAAATGGTGAATTTTAATTTATATAAAATTTATGTGAATTTTCTATCAATTAAAAAAAAAGTTACTCTAAAGAAGCCAGTTAGAGCAGACCATATATTGTATGATTCCATTTATATGAAATGTACATAATAGTGGTTGCCTATGGCTGGGGGAGAGCATCTGTTAATGGATTACAATATTTTAGGGGGGGAGGTTTGTGAAAGTGCTTTAAATTTACATCGCTGTGATAGTTATATAACTTTGTGAATATACTGAAAGCCAGTGAATTGTATACATTAAAGGAGAAAAATTTATGGTATCTTAATTATATCTCAATAAGTATGGTTAATATATATTTACATCTATATTTATATGTTTTATATCTATTTTCTATAAAATCTAGAAAAGATAGATATTTATATATCAATATATAAATATCATATATAAAAATATAAATTATATATTTTTTTACATATTCACACACACACACAATGAATGCACTTCTTTCCAAAGGGATTTTATTTTCCTTAGATGGCAGGAAAGTAAATTAACTGTAATGTTGCCCAAATGTCAGATTTTCCTCCATTTATGATTTTTTTCTTGGGAAGGCCTAGGAAAATCCTGACACAGGAGAGAAGAACTGAGTAAAATACGAGCCTAACACATCCTGTCTGTCCCTGCCCTGGGTTTGCCATCTTTGGACCACACAGCTGTGAACACAGCATGGCACCCCCACTTGCTTCACCCACTCTCATCACTGAACATTTTTAATGGGCTATTGCTAAATGATAAACAATGCGCTAAGTGTTGATATATGCTGTTACTCCTAGAGCAGAGGTGGGGAGAGACATTTTCCCTATAGTTAATGAAATGTTAGGTAATTTGCCCAGGATCACACTTATCTAATAGGGATGGGCACAAAGGGCCTTGGAGCAACTGAACAGAGTTGGACACAAATCTGGAGGAGATGACTTTCAAGCTGTGTCTTCGGTAAGAATTGAGGACTGTGCTAGGTCAGGCCCTTCCCTGTTCCCACTGGGAAGGCTTCCTAATAGGTCCTTGTCTCTATAGTCTCTTCTAGTAACCCTCCACATCACTTCTGGGGAATAAACACTACTTCCCATGTTTTGCAAGCAGCCCTGTACTGTTACTGGCTAAAGGACAAAGGAAAAGACCTTTGCTAGGGCTGCTCGGGCTGCCATAACACAATACCATAGATTGGATGCCTTCAGCATCAGAAACATGCTTTCTCGCAGTTCTGGAGGTCAGGAGTCTGGAATCAAGGGGCCAGCATGGCCGGTTTCTGGTGAAAGCGAGCTTCCCGGTTTGTAGGTAACCACCTTCTCACTGTGTGTTCACCTGGCCTTTCCCCAGTGTGTGCACTCGATAGGGAGTGAGTGCAAACTCTCTGGTGTCTCCTGTAAGGACACAAATCCGCTAAAGAAGACCCTCTTCTTCCTTACAACCCATTTAACCTTAATTACTTCCTTAGAGACCCCATCTCTGAAAACATAAATACAGGGGTTAGGTTTCAAAGTTTGAATTTAGGGGTGCTGCAAACATTCACTCCATACCAGCATATAAACTGCAAGCTTTCAGGACACAATCTGTTGAGCCTCCTACCAGACCTCTCAGACAACCCAACTCTAGGCACAGCAAACGAGTTCGGGTTTTCTAAATGGCTCATGTACTTAATGCCCCTGAACCTTTGCATATGCTGTTCCTTTTATTTGGAGTGTTCTTGCCCTTTCTCCACCTGGTAAACTCCTGTTTACACTTCAGGTGAACTTGAATATCACCTCTCTAGTCTTCTCTGACTCCTCCTTCAATCCCCCAAGACACTTCATGTACACTAGTCAGTTAAACATGTGACCTGGGCAAGTTACTTATTCTGTAGGAATCCTAGTTTCCTCTCTGTAAAGTGGGGAATAAAAATAACAAGATGATGTTGCCTGTTTCCTTGTGTGGTTGCCGGGATTAAGCAGGTTAAAACACATGGTGTAGCTAGAGACCATGAGAATGCTGCTGTGATTAATTGATATTGTTCATTGCTGTAGCTCCCATGAGGCAGGGGCTCCCTGATGCAGGGACTTGCCTAAGTCACCTTTGTATCCCTAGGACACAGCACCCAGCCATGTGCTCAGTAAACATTGATTGACCCATCGGCCTGGAAGAATCCTTCCAGACCATCCTCTCACTTTCTCATTCTACATATGGGGTCACTGAGGCCCGCAGATAGGGCCCTTGCCTGAGGACTCACAGCTAACTGATGATGGGGTCAGCCTCCTGACACCAGAAACACTCTCTACTCTTTCTCATGCTGCCTTGCATGCTCACAAGTTCAGAGACTCATTTTTTTCTTCCCAGGCAAAATTCTGTGAAGCCGATTGCAATGATTAAGTGACAGTAAGAAAGAATTGTTTTTTTCTCTGGGCAAATATGTAAGATGTTACACTCTGCCCAGGGCAGGTTTTCTCTAGGATGCTGCTGCTGGGGCAGCTGTGGCAATAGCAGGGGCTGCCTGGAACCACCAGGCAGCCCTGCCAGGCACCAAGCTCACCCAGACCACCTCCCCTCTGCAGCCCCATAAATCGCTGCAGAGGGTATGCCAGACTGGGCCGATGTGTGGGTTTTTTGTGTCCCTGACAGTCATTCAACTGAGTTATTACCAAGAGAACGTGAACATATGCATTTCACACATATGTACTGAGTCCTCTGGAATTTGTCCAAACTCATCAGAATCTGAGACTGAGACAAAGTTCATGACCCAACGATAAGAATCTGGGGAGTTTCTGGAATACCTGATTCTCTTTACATTTTAATCCCCCCTCTGGTTTTTAAACAAGAGACTTTTTGTTGTTTTGTTGTTTGATATTGAATGGACACTTCTGATGCATTTAATAGAAAGACTCATATAGTACAACGAACCCTGATCTGTTGATGAAGTCTCTTGGATTTTAGCTCCGATTTTCTAACAGGCTGTGTAGCCTCAGGCATATAGCTTAACCTTTCTGATCAACAATTTTCTCATTTGAGTAATAGAAATCTATGGTTTGTAAGATCCTTTCCAGTGTTAACATTTTAGCTGTCTAAATAACCCATCATGTATTTAAACAAGCCCTCAGGAAGTGTCTGCCCCTTCTGTGTGATACTCATGTACTCCTGTGCCTGGCATTTGCACCATTTCTTCATTCGATAGAGAAGATAAAGGAAAATACAAGATTAGCAATTGCTCTGCAAGAGGAGATTTCTCAATATAGAAGAGAGAAACAGATTGAGATTTAGTTCTGCCAGTAACATTCTATGTGGCTATAAATTATATAAGAAATAAATGTTTTTAGCACAGTGTATGTTTATATTTATTAAGTTTAAGTATATATTAAATATATATTTGGCACTGTGCACATCTGACATGTAATAGGTGCTTATTAAACACCAGTTGGTTATCTTCCTTCTCTTGCTGTTTCTGGCCCTCAGTAGGGATTCCAGATGGATGGCTGGTAGCTGCTGGTCTATGCTGCACTTCTATTGACTAAATTAAAGTCACTTTCCCAAAGAAATATTTAATTGAGAGAAGGATTATGTAAAATAGATTGGAATTTCTTATCTCAAGGGCATCTTTTGTTTTGTGCTTCCCTGGTGACCCATCCATTGGGTCAGCTTCCCTTGCTAGCAGACAGCTGAAATCAGACCTCAGTTTCCCTGGCAATCCTGTGTTTTGCAATCAAGGGAGTCTCACTTCTGACTTGAGTGATTATTTCAAGTTGGTTACTTCAAACAGGCCAACTGGATGGATGGTGCTTTGCATGCAAAATATCCCGGGATTATCTAGAAATGCCAGGTCAATTCAGGGCGTATAATTCCCAGAAGGTGAGTATATAGGAGAGAAACTAGTAGCTCACCGATGTTTCTATGGGACCTCATTGCTACAGCCTATATTAGGCATTTAAATGAAAATTGCATCTTCTGCCCTCTCCTCCTCTTGTTTGTTTTCCTCATTTTGGATGGACCCTCCGTGTCCAGCAGCCAGTACTGCCTGGACTTCTGCTCCCAGGAAGCTTTCTGAAGGAGTTCTCATTCTGACCAAACACCATGCTCCTTATTGCCTCAGCCACAGGGTTCTTCAGTGTCTGGGTGACACTGGATTACCTTCTGGGCTGCTTGGCGATACTTTGCTCAGTAATGGATTTACAGCACCAGGATGCCACAACCATCACCTGGCATTTACATAATCCAACCTCATCCACACAATCACAGGCATCTGCAGAGAAGAAAGGGAAAAAGGAGACTATTCTCAAATTCATGCAAACACTTCTCTGGCAGGAGATAATCTATTCCACAAATTATTTATTTACCTGGCAAATGTGAAGGGCTGAGCAATGCATTGACGGATTTCTGCACCTGGCAGTTTTATTTCAGTCCTTACACAACGTCCTGCCTCTGCATATAGATATGGCTATTTGTCCAAGAAGTTATTTTATCCTTAGTTGTTGCAAGCTTTCCAGTCAATTTCCCAAGGAAATATTTAATTGAAAGAATGATAATATAAAATAGATTGGAATTTCCTATTCCAGGGCAGCTGGGAAATGTACATTGCTTGCCAAAATGTTTTCCAGGAGAAATGTTTAAACTGAAATTGAAAGTGAGTGTAAAAATTATCCTTTCTCTTTCCTCTTACCCCCACCTCCTTGTTCCTACAAATTTCTGAGGAGAAAGACGATTTAAAAATATGCTAAATGCATGTCTGTTTAGTCATATTCTGACATAAATAACAGTGTTGTAATCCCTTCAGAAGCCAATCATTGGCTTATTTTTATTTATGACCACAGAATTTTTATAATTTTTGTAGGTTTATTTAAAACATCCTGTTACTTGTGCTTATTAAATGATGTGTATAAGAGAAAATTTGTATATTCATATTTGATTCATTTGATGATCTAGAAGCACTTAGTGAGAAGACCCTGCAAAAATCCAGTTTTATTTATTGATGAAGAAGGTTCTATTGCTTCTTTCCAGGGCAGAGTCTGAGGCCAGAAAAATGGTGTATGAAAGCCCTCTAAAATTTTACATCTGCCCCAGCTCTAAGACAGCAACTCATACCCACCTTACTCCTCCCAAAATACACGTCTTGGCAACTTAGGAATACTGCAGAACGTCAGGACATATTTGATCAATAAACACTGAATCTTAATAAATTATTTTAATTTGAATATGTGTGTGTGTACACACACACACAGTCCTATGTTTCCCCAGAAGCATGCCCTAAACACATATTTGGGGTAAATATTTTGTTTAGTTGCTGAGCCCGGGAAGCACTGTCAGGAAGTGGTACAGTGAATTAGTGAGTAGAGCAGAGTTGAGGTGACAGGAGCTCAGGATTGCCAGGGTAGGACTCGTGTAAGGTAGGACTCACTAAAGGAGCAGAGAAGGCAGGGTGGTCATCCAGCAGCATTAAACCCCAGCACTTGAGCCTGTCCTGTCTCCACCTTGCCTGGTTCTCTCAAGAAGAATTGTAGATGCTCACAATGTGATGCCTCCCATGGTCCCAGCATGATGAGTGACAAATGGCCAAATCTAAACCCCAAGAATACCAGCTACACATGGCATCGAGCACTGGCAGAAAGAAGTTGAAATGGGAATGAGTAGGCTTGAGTTCTAAGATCTGACAAATGCTCCACGATGGACAGGACTTCTTCCCTTTTGAGTTTCAGTGGCACAATCATTTACACTGAGCTGTAAGAGTGTAAAAAGCACTCTTAAATGCAACTGAGATGAGGAGTGTTTTCTTTTGTGGATATTGTTTCCCTTCTCCAGCTTTCCTATTATCTTCCATCCCTTAATGACTAGCACCATGCCCTGCTTATAATAGGTACTCAATATTTTTTTCTATAGCTCTTCTCATTTCTTAACACCTAACTTTCTAACTTTCAAATGCAGCCTGCAACATGTGGCTCCAGCCTCCCTTTGTCTCCCCATATTTTACAGAATCTGATCTAACTCATCATTTCATGAATTAGGCTGATGTGATTCCATGAGGTGATCTGCCTTAGCCAAGGTGACGAGTCAACTGTCATGTTGTCCAATCTTCTTCCAACTCCAGCTTGTCTCTTCTGGTTCTTATTTGTTTAACTGCAGCAAGTGTTCTGCCTTCTAAATCTTAATAAGGTCCAATCAGTCATGCTTGTCTGGTCCTAAGCATTCACTTCTGCCTTGACTCTAAGGTTGACTTGTATCCAGTTCCATCCCCCAACTTGGGCTTCCTGTCCCACTTTAGGCAAGCATTGTCACCTCCATCTTCAACATTGGCTGGAATACAGATTTTAGCTTAAATGTACATGGTATATCCAGTACCCGTGAGAAGGTTTCTGTTTCCTCAGTACTAAGAAATGAAGCAGTCTTTCCTTCTTAGAGAAATAATGTATCTGCTGATTTTTTGCCTCATTTGTTAAATCAAAGGTAATACAAAATTCTGCTGTATATCTCCAAATGCCCTGTTGATCTAAAACTTATAGCCTATGATATTTCTTCCACTATCATAAATACTTTATAGTCACCTTTCAATCTATGGCAAAAGGAGTGGACAACTTCAATAAGAGGCTAAATCCCAAATCCACAGTTGATGAATTTCTCCAGCCCTTTCGGCTGGTTGGCTGCCAGCTGAGTCAGTGGCACCTAAACAAGCAAACAAACACAAAACACAAAATGATCTATTTCTTTGGGAATGAGAGATTGTCTTTTCTGTTGTCATAGCCATCCCTGATAAAGGCTGAATATTTTCCCTGCCTGAGATGAGACCTCCTAATAATGAATCAGAAAAACAAGAGAGTTCTGAAAACTTGAGTGTTTGAGATGCCCTTGTAGGCCCTTAGCTCTTCTTAGAAGACCTTGGACTATGTAGGAAGAGATTCTTTCTAGTTCTAGGACTAATTAGTCATGTAGACATGGACACAGGAATTGTTTGTTTCCTCACCAAGTAGGAACTAATACTGCCCTACTCTTTTAAAAAAGGGTTTAGAGAGAACAAAAAAATATAACATAGGGGAAAATGCTATTTTATAATCAAAGAATGGCTATGATTGTGATTGATTCTGAAGAAGGGGAGTAGGTTTTAAGATCATGCTTAATTTCCACCATACAACACTTGTGAAGGTGTTCTTCCAGGGCCCTGCAAGGATTTAGAATCTTACTTTTCTGTAAGGTATGGAAGATCTGATTCATTATAGCCACTAACCCTGCCCTGGAATTCTCAGCCAAGATTAGCAGAATGTCAGGACCTGGCTTTGACAGGAATGAGATATGGACTTTGCTTCTTAGTAGCCAGATGCTTAAGATTATTTTATAGCTATCAAACCTACCATGGTCCTAAACATCTCCTGAAAGAGAAATGCCTTTTTCCTGTTATAAGATGCATTTTGTACCTTGGCGATGCCACAATTACCCCTAAGCATTGTGATAAGACTAAGTTGCTTTCTTGGCCCTTGTGAAACTGGGAGGGCATTTTGTTAACTTGTACAGGATAATAAGAACTCAAGCCTTAGACCCATACTCGGGCATGCAGTTTTCATTTTCATAGTTACGTTTACTTCAATGAGACAATATGTATTATTGCATGAAGTCCTACCATGAGCCTTACACTCTTTAAGATTCTGGGGAGACTAGGATGGGCTGTGGTAGGTATGTTTCTGAAAAAGAGGCAGTATTACTTCTGCCTTGCTGTCTTGAGACACATGCTGAATTTGGGGAAATGACCAGCTGTGATCACCTTAGCTGGGGACTTAGTTTACTTTCTGTTCCTGGGTGATGGCTTCGTCTGTCCCTTGGTGAGGCCCAGAGAGATGAGGATTACTTCCTCGAATGTTAGAGGCAGTTCCCTAGTCATACTCAGGGGTTTCTTCAGCTTTATTGTACATGGACTCCTTTGACAGTCTGATGAAACCAAAGAATGCTTCTCCAAATAATATTTTTAAATGCATAAGATAAAATACACTAGAGTTACAAAGGAAAACAATTATGTTGAAATAGACTTTGATGTCAGAAGTCTTCAGGTTAAGAACCCCTATGTATGAAGAATCCTTTTTGATAAAAAACAGTATGCAAACAACAATATAAAAGAGACTCAAAATGTTTATATTGAACTTGATAGTGTTTTCCCTTTGGTAGGTTTACAGAATTTTATTAGAAATATTTGAACTAAATAGTACTTCCTTAGTACGGACACACAAATCCACCCGACCCAAAAGCTGTTACAGTGAAGGGCCTCATCTCTGGTTTCCTCCCCTCTCTGCTACTTCTAGTGGTGGAATAGACCAAGGCCACCCTAAATCTTGAGTATCTTAACCACTGGGTAGGGTCCCAGGGGCTGCAGGTGGAGTTGCTGTTGTAAAAGGAGGGAATGAGAAATGCCAGAGACTGATTATAAGACGGAATCGAAACTAGAAAGGCTAGAGGGGATTGACCAGAAAGGCAGAGCCAGAAGTAGACCGAAGGAGGGAAGTGTGGATCTAGAGCAAGGATGGCCGAAAAATGCAGCAGAGGCCAATAGTGCATTAGGGGTTAATTGCTAATTTGCTGGCTGTATGATGGTATGGTTCTGATATGACTTAAAGTGCCTAAGCCAAGGGAAAATTAAACAAAGCTTTTAGGAAATAGTGACTGTATTTGACATTACAGTACAGAAAACAGATATTTTACATTTTCTGCATATTGATAAAGATTTCCATTTTTGCAAAGAAACCCTAGACATGAACATGAAAACCAAACCTAGAAAGGGCCCATAATTTTAGTCAATCAGTTAGGATAGTGGATTTATTTATAGTTTCCTCCTCATGACTTAAAAAATATTTTTTTAAGGCAACAGATAAATCATCCTTCTCCATATAGTTACTTAAGAGTAGTATTAATTCTGGGCTCTGACCTCCAAAATTCCCTGATTACCCAGTCTTTCCTGACCAACAGAGCCACTTAGTGGCCATTCAAGGAAACTCTCCAATCTGGAGGTTTTTTTTTTTACCATATTGTTTTTCTCAAACTTCTGCTTGCAGGATCGGATTGCTGCACCCCACTCACTAGGTCGAGGGTTGGGCCCAATAATGTTCATTTTCAGCAAGCTCCCAGTGGTGCAGGAAAACAGTGCTGCCTGTCTGAGAACCTCAGTTTGAGAACCAGTGCTTTACCATAAGGTTCTTCCTTTTAAGGAGGATATGCACAGACTAAACTGATTTTCAACCATTTCACTGATGATCAGTTACTTTCACACTTCTCGTCAGGCTCTGTTTCATATAAACACACACTTTCTTATGTAACTACATTTTTATAACCTATCTTGTTCAATTTTCACTTAGATATCATAGAAAAAAATCTTTTCTGCTTTTCTTTTCTTCACATTTCCTTTTTTTTTAGTTACAATTAGATTAAAAAAGTAAAAAGAATAACCCAACATGGTTTGATAAACATGACTAGTTAGCCCATCTGATTAAGTAAATAACACCACAAGTTTTGAAGTTTGCTAAATGGCACTATATCCTAAAGCCTTAGAAAATGTCCGATTATTTATATCTCCACTAAAGTTTCCACATCTTTCTCTAATTAAAAAAAAGTGCTTTCATCAAAAAATAATATTCAGAATAGAAAAAGTTATATTTTTGTTGTTATTTATTTTGTTTAAAGCACAGAACAGTATAACTGTGTTATAGATTAAGAGACATTGAGGAGCTATAAGCATAATTTCTAATCTTATTTCCCTGTGGAATAGGTTTTGGCTTCCATAAAACATCTGTTTATAAATGGATCTTTGGAAAGTACTCGCTTATAAATTTCAGGCCAACTAATGCTTATATGAGCGTTTGACAATTCAGTTTTGTGCACCTGCAGAAATCACAGAGAGAGTTCTCTTTATAATAAAAATACAAGTGGCAGAGAACAGTTCTGTGGGGCTTAATATTTTTAGTTACAAGTAAATAGGTTGTGAATCTGGGTTACCCCATAAACCTCAGGGCAGTCAAAGTGATATTTGTAAAGAACTTATCTTTTTTATTTTATCTCAGGAGCATTTTGAAAATAAAATCAACCAATCAGCTTTTCCTCCCAGTTAATTTCATGCTTAAAAAACAAAACAAAACAAAACAGAAACCCCCACTTTGTAAGACACTATGCACATGCAGTCGCCTGAGAGCCAGTGTGGCCCTCCAGCAGTCGTTTCCCCTAACAGGTGTGTCTCCCACCGCTAACGGGAGGAGCTTGAGTGTCCCGTCAGTGACAGCTCTGCCCAGAGATGAAAGATGCAGGGATGACCCCCTGACTCCACCTTTGCCAGTGTCCCCACTGCCAGAGTGACTTTATAGGCCAAGTGAAAAAATAATGGGGACTAATTTGTAAACAAAGGCTTTCTTTGAAGTAGGCAGACAAGTGGATTCAAAACAATTGTAAGTGTAAAACTGGGCATGCTCTTTTTTCTGGAAACAGCCAGGACTTTTGATACAGCAGAGCCACAAATGTGGAGCATTTATTTAGTAGGACCTTTGTGACCAGCAGTCTTAGATGTCTGGGCCTCAGGGAAATAAGGAAAACCACTTGTCAAACTAAGATGCCGATGCTTTTCCTGTCTGTTTCAAGGTTTCTTCTTGAGGAAAGACAGAGCCAGGCTTCTGCTCTGTATTCAACCCTGAGATCCACCAGCCCACAGCCTGATGAGATATTGTTTTATGAAATATGAATATTCAAGAAGATAAAGGAATTGCAGGTACCCCTTACCCCAGTGACACCAGATTTTGAAGGAAACATGGGAATCAACGCTCCTTTGCCTGCCAAATACCACTTCTCTCAGCCTTAGCATAAAGGGCTGTAAAGATGATGAGTTGTTTATCTCTGGTTGGGAGAAAAACTCTTTAAAGATAAGACTGTATGACTGACTGAGACTCAGGAATATAGCGCTGGGCTGCCCCACATTGTCCTGGGCAGAGTGTTTTTTCCATGAGCTCCTGTCAAGTGCCTTAGGTCTTGTCTCCTAGGGGCTGCTGCTGCACGGGGTGCCACAGAGGGTGCCAGTCATGGTGTGATCAATACAGCTCAAAATCCAAATTATCGAGCATTATGCCTACTTGAAATTCAAAGCCAGACTCATCAGTGACAAAGATTGCATCATCTTATCAGAAAAGCTCTCTTGTCATCTATTAGATCAGTACACTTGTGTACTTAATTCCTGCCAGGACCCAGTCTGAATCACCTTCAAACCAGCTGCTTATGATAATCAAGGAATCCAAAATGACCTCCAAATCCTGGAGAAGCACGGAGACCTGGGAAGCATGATAAATACTCCTGCCATGAGCAAGGGATTTCCCAGCTGGGGTCCCCTTTGCCTTCTCCCTTCTTTGCCCTCAGGGCAGGATTTCTACCATCTCTGGGTATTTTTGGTCACTGAGCTCTTTGTCTGCCAGCCGGCTCCAACACCTCTGCACTGCTGAGGAGCCGGCGCACACAGGCAGGAAACCCTGTACGGCAGGCAGCGCTTCTGTATTTATCCTGGTAGGAATAATGTCAGCATATGCAAAAAACAGTGCTGCCTTCAGGTCTCTAGCACCCAAGGACAGAAATAAGTCCAACCAGCCTAACATATTTTCCAGTGTGTGTTGCAGAAGTTGGAAAAGAGCTCTCTAAATTGCTTTTGTTTAAGCATTTGTATGGCCCCAGCGGGAAATATATCTATCAAATATAGTGTATGCATTTTACTTTGTGGCACTTTGAGATTCAACCATATCATCTGCAATGAAAACAGAGTAACCTTTTTTAAAATAAAAACAAAAACAAGAAAACCCTCTCTATCAGAGACATGGCCTGAACCAGTGCCAAAGATTTCAAGCTGGTGAACCAGCAAAGGAGTCAGATAAATCAAAATGAGTGTAACTGATCTGATCTATTTTAGCTCCGATTAACCTCTATACTATGTCTTCAATGGCCAGAAATCCTGGGTTGCAAGAATAAAAATGTTTAATAGAGCAGAACCTCAGGGAGAAAGAAAAAAAAAGAGAAAAATTGTATAAAGAAAAGTGAGATGTGTGACCATAGCTATGTATGACTAGACTATGGTGAGGACTGAGAGAGCAGGGGAGGGAAGGATTCTGTACTGTGCCAATCAAAAAGGCAGATTTATTTCACTCATGTATAATAATTCCAGATCCCAGTGACAATTTACATTAGTTGGCAATAGCTGCTTACAGGTCAGGTAACAATAGCATTGAAAACCTCGTAATGAACAATTGCGATTTCATATTGGTGTTAATTGCATGTCATGCTCTTCACAAACCTCCAGCAGTCTGTGTGAAAAATACAGAACCAGGTTCTGCTTCTCTGATTTTTTCCCCCCTGAGGAGAAAGCCCTTTCCAAATCTTCAGAAGGAAGGTGGGAGGGTAGGAAGATGATCACAAGTCACGGACCAAATGGGTCTTTCTGTGCCAAGGTCTGTAGATATTTTCTAAGACTGAAGGACAGTCATTCAAGCTAAAAGAGGTGACAGGGGTCGTGCAGAGGAGCCCATTCCTGGGAGCTGACCAGGACTGGGACAGGTCTTACACTGGGTGAGCAAAGGAATTAACATATGGGGACCCCTCCTCGGTGTCAGTCGTGATCTTAGGTTTAATCCAAACTAGCAACTTAAGTATAATGGTGATTGGAACAGCCTAGATCTGAATTCAGGCCTGTAGACTTTGAGTAATTGTCCTGGGCTAATGCTTCTCACACTCCCCTCAAACCCAGTTTCACTGAGATACAATTGACCTGTAAATTGTACAAGTTTAAGGTGTGTGACATGATGATTTGTTAAACGTATGTATTTTGACATGATCACCACAGCAGTAAGTTTGGATGACATCCATCCCCTCACATAGTTGCCATTTTTCTCTTGTGATGAGAGGTTCGAACGCGCCACACTTTGGAAGGCATACGAATTCACCTAGCATCTTGCCAAAACGTGGGTGCTGACTCCGCATGTTTAGGGCAGGGTCCAAGATCCTTCATTTCAGGTGATCACCCAGGTGATGCTGGATGGCCTGCTCCTCAGACATACCTTCAGGGCTGCCTTATGCATCATAGGCATTTCAACAGTTTGGACACTTCACAACTCTGACCTCTGTTGAAATTTGAACTCCCTGGGCCAAGAGGTGAGTTACATCGGATGGCATCCAGTGATGCCGAGCGCATCCACTCAGAGACAAGTTGGCCTGATTTCTGGCTCCTTTACCTCATAGTTCACTTGGGTTTCTCCAAATAATTTGTTGGGCTTCACTCCCAAGTAGTGTTTTCATTTTTACTGTAGACATTTTCACATTTGCCTGTGGTCACCCTGGAGAGGGCTTGACGAGTCTTTGGATATGCATTAAATACGTCTGTGACCCTTCGTCAGCTCTGATATTGAAAAATATCACCGGGAAATAGAAATTTCAAACGCCCACACACCACACTTTCCCATTTGAAGACCCATTATCATTACAATATTTATTAAGAAGGCGAAGAGTATATAGCACCAGGCTAAGAACTGTAGTCTTTCCTTACCACGTGAGATTTAGCATAGAACAAACAGTCTCACTTAACACAACTCCTTGGGTTCTGTGATAAAATCAAGATGCATCACAAGAATTGTTGCAAGCTGATACATAATCTTAATACATGTACTTAATTTTTAATTTTATTGCTACATTCATACGAAATCTTGTTATGAAATATATGTATCATCAGAAAATGCTTCCATAACAAGCTCTTATGGTATTTTTCCTTAACCCATACAAGCTATAGTGTGTTAAAGGTGCCTGTAGGACATCAAAATGCTGCGCTCCAACAGGCTGGTGAAAATTCATGACTTAGTAGGGAGATTCAAGCCAAGTACATGGACTTGACAGTTTTTCATAGATAGTAATAGCTGGAGTTGTGGGATGGAAGAGATAATCCAGTAGATCTGGGGAGTGTCTCCTTCAGTCTAAAATTTCCTTCTCTAACCCAGATGAGATGCTTCTTCTTTATTTATAAAGTTCCTACCCATAGGCGGAACACTGGCAAGATTGTTAAAATTGAAAGGGATCTTAGAATCATTAATATAAGTAGGATGACCATATGATCTATCTTCTAAACTGTGACATTTTTGAAAATGAAATGAGGTAGAGCTAACAAATTGCTAGAACAACAAATGTAAACTGCAGTTCTCATAGGGAAACCAGAATGTGTGGACATCCTAAATGTAACCCCACCTTCTAATGAGGATAAAAATCCACCCAGCCATATCCCAAACAATTGGTCCTCTGACCTCTTTGCTGGAATTCCTCCAGAGAAAGGGTGTTCATTCTTACACAGGGGAGCTTATTTCACTGTTAGATTGGTGTAGTTACTAGAATGTTCTTTTCTACTGTTGTCATGGTATTTGTATAACATACCCTCAACTTCCTGCTTCCTCCTGGGGCAACCCAGAATAAGTAGGCTCCCTATTTTGTGTGTGAACTATTCAAAGAATTGAGTGGTTTTCTCTGTTAGGCTGAGTTCCTATCATGTCCCTCCCACTGGCGTTTCCCTGGCTTTTCTGCTAATGAGTCAATGACTTGAGCACCGATGGACTAGTCCCTGTACCAACAATCTAAATCTCAGGAAATGTCTTAGAAGTATTGAAGGATATGAGTACAGCCTCTCGTCCAGAGCTTGAATTTCCTCTAAGACACATTTTCCAGGCTATTTGTCAACTCTTTCTTTGAACATTTCCAATGAATAGGGAACTTACTGCTTTTAGAGGTAGACTATTCTGTCTTTGGTCAAGTAGCAGTTGAATGAAGGATGTTTGCCAGAACTTTTCAAAGTCTATTTCATGGTATACTCTATGGAGAGTTTCTCCATTGGCCAAAGTTAATTCTAAGAATTTTAGAGTCAGTAACAATTATGAGTAAATCCAGTGATTTCTGGGAAATATATATATATCATTGAGAATGAATCACCACCACCTTTATTTCACTCAGTAAATACTCATTGACCATGCATTGTTTTCTAGAGATGATCAGACACAGTACAAGTTACCTAGGAACTTGCAATTTGGAGGAGAGAGAGGATAAAATTGCATTACTTACCACATAATATTTTATTTTTATTTACTTGTAAAAGTCATGTGGGAATACAGAGCAGAGACCATACCAAAAGCAGCAAGACAGAGAAAACTTCAAAGACAGTGGCAGTTGAGTGGATAAACAGTATTTCTGTACACAAGGAGATGGAGAAAGCTGCCAGAGTGAACAATATGTACAAGGAGATGACTCAAGAGCCTCATATTGCATAACCCACTGGTTCTCAGAATTCATTCCTCTCCTTGACCCTCAGATTAAATGACTTGGCAATTTTTGTATTCAAAAGTGAGATATTAAGAATCATTAAGTAATTCATTAGAGTGGGTGAATTTGACTTAGAAACTCTTAAATTCTTCAATGAGAGGATTATTGGAAGTCTTAGTGTAAGGGGTGTGGATCAGGTGATCTTAAAGATCCTTTCTAGCTCCAAAATTTTGTTTGTGCCGTGGGTGCAGCATTGAGAAGTTTTCTGGAGCGGGTGACTGGGCCCTTTCCCATGTCTAGCTCTCATTATTGATTAGCCTTCATGACTGAGGAAAGTCTTTCTTTTCCCTGAGGATTTCCTCCCTTGTAAAATTAGACGCTGTATGTTATGATTCTTAAGGCTCTTTGGACCTAGCATTTTATAATGTTATCTTCTTTCTTTCCTCGAGTGAACTCTATGTCCTTAATTTCCTTTCTTTTCTTGTGTCTTGTCTTGTGGTCATGTCTAGACTTGGGAACTGGCTTTTCCTGAGCTTGGGTGTCACTAGTAGCTAATTCCATTGACTGGAGGGAGCTGAGGATAAAGGGGCTGGGAAACGTAGGACTGCTATACGTCAGTGTGGTAATTGGAGTAGGAAGCATCAAGCGTACCAAAGCTACGTAGTAAAACTTAGCCTTTCATCACATTTTTAGCATCTCCAGCCCTGGAAGAATAAGTCCTAGGTTTTCAGAAATAAGTCATAACTTCCTCCTTCCAGTGTGTCACTGGGCATCATATTAATGATTTATAATTATGAACTATTTTAAATATACTGTATAGAGGACAATATACAGCATATAGACACCAGTGAACCTACCACCCAAGTTTAATGATTATCAACATATATTTATAGATTTGTTTCAAATCTTATTTCTTAAGAAATATAGTACTACAAATGTAATTAAAGCCCCAGAAACCCCCTATCCTTTCCCTTTCCAGGGGTAAACATTGCCCCGAAGTTGATATATATCAGTCCAGTACGTATTTTTCTACCTCTTCAACACATGTGCATATTCTTTATATATATATGTATGTATATATATGTGTGTGTGTATATATATATATGTATGTATATATGTATATATATGTATGTATATATGTATATATATGTATATGTATATATATATTTTTATGCACTTTAAAATTTTACTAGCTCATGCTTTTCTGTCTGAATTCATTTGTGACATTTTTTTTCAGCTGAAATTTTTTTTTTTATATTTGCCCGTGTTGATACTTGTAAATCTATTTCATTCAACATCACTTTGGTATAGCATTCTGCTGTATGAATAAACCTCCTCTTTTAATTATTCACTCCCCTATGGAGGGACATTTTTATAAAAATATTCTGGGAAGAAGAATTCAGGATTGATTTATGGAACCTTTGTAGGTGTTTCCATTATATCCTAAGTATGGCCCTTTTGTAGCATTTATCATACTGTCTTTTCATCATTGATTTCTTTCTTTCTGATTAGACTAAAGATACTTGAAGCAGATACAGTTTTAATTCATTCATGCAGCCATTCATACAGCAAGCATTTAAAGTTACCAGTTACATTCTAGGGAGTTTTCTGTATGTATTTTGAAAAGAAAAATGTGAACAGTTCCAAAATAAAGAGAGAGAACCTAGAGCTGAAGTGATGAACTGGACTGGAGATGCACAAACCGAAGTCTTATTTTGTTCATATGTAAGCCAACATTAAAAAACTGAGAAACCACATATAAATCTGAGGTTCTGGCTTCTCTTGAAAAACTGAGGAACTGCAACACAGTCTGTACTTTTCTTTGTTGAAAACTGGCTGGAGCCAGGTCGTGGCCATGCTCTTAGATGGGGCATGTTTCTCTACTTGGCCAATCTCTCGCATTTATAGAATTTGTTTGGGCCTTGTAAATCTCCAAGTTTGTCATACTTAACATAGAGGAATATGGGGGAGCTCGGTCCTATCTACAGAATTGATGGGGTTATCTGACAGACAGCGTATATGCAGGCGCAGAGCAGAAAGAAGTGATAGAACAGTCTAACCAATAAGGGATAGGGTTCAAGAATGCTGATGATCTTACTGTACAGATAAAGGGGGTTGTGTTTGATCTCCCTTAACAGTCGTGTTTCAGTCCATTTCTCCCTGTATTTCACTCCGTTTTTGCTCTTCATAAAGGAGTTTATCCATTGTATATTAATGTCAACTGTAATTTCATTATATATTCTGACAATTCAAAATGGCCTCATTTATGCCATGTGATATTTTTCCTTCAAATTCTACCTTTTACAATATTAATACTACCTATTGTTCTTTCTTTTTTACTTTTCATAACTTTGTAGTGTCATTTTGTATTATCTGTCTCCCATATGTGATACATTTTTGGTTTTGGAATATTGATCATCTGATTAAAAAATAACCATTTCATATTTACTATCTTTGTCTTTTAATAAGGAAATTTAAGCAAATGATGATTAATTTATTTCATACCTTGTCTTGTTTTACATTTACTGATTTTGGTGCCCTCATTATTTTTTGTGTGTTTTTGTTGATTAGTTTTGCTCTTACTATACGATTACATTCTACCGTATTCAGTGTAAATTTTTAGAGTAGTGATCAGGATATAAAATAGTCTGATTCTCAATGTACTAGAGATTGACTTCACATTTATAAAATAAGTAATTAAATGTGCATTTCTTTATCAGGGAAAAAACAATATTTGATCTATCCATGCCCAAGGGGCAATTTAGGGTGCTAAATGGCCCCTGCCCTTCCTCTTCCTCAGGTCTCTATCAGTTTAATCAGAGGCCAAGGACACCTTTTATTATGTCATTATGACATTATATAATCAATTATATAATATTGTATGTTAAGTATATTAAGGCAGTACTAATCTTCTTTTAAAAGAAAGTTTATTGTCACTTGACTCTATCTGTTTGATTTTCCTGAACACTCTAAATCCTTTAACTACAATTTCTCCATTCCTCTGGTCACCATGGAGGTATATAAACAGGAAGACCAATGGGAGGAAGAAAAGTTTGCATAGCTCATAAGTTATTTCTGGGTAATATTTAGGTTGGCACATGGTTTTATGGTTTCTATATCCTTTGTAACTTAGAGTAAGTCAAATAGGGATCTGTGGTTAGAGCAAGGTGCTGTTTAAAAACTAATCTTAATGTTGTTTTAAAGAGTTAATAATAGAAGGATGACCCACCAAACATGAAATACTAAATGAACAAGGTGAGAAAATCATAGATAACAGTTTTAAGGTTTAGAGACTCAGTGATTTCCAAATTTGCTCACCTGTCAATTTTAAGAGATCTATTAACTGGGGTTCTTTCTTTTTTGATGACACAGGAGACAGGATAGTTGGTGGCTGGTGCTTTGGTATTGTGAAGACTTGGCTGTGGATTTTGACTTCGTCCTTTGCCAGTTGTTCAATTTTAGATGTGCCACATTATCTCTCTGAGCCCTCGATTCTTAATATCTGTGAGTGGAACTATGAACACCCTATTCACAGAAATAATGCGGTAGCAAACATAATGCACTAGGGCTGTGCCTGGTATATCTTAAGTCCTCAATTAAAAATATATCATGCAGAGATTTTTAGATTTGCTGCCTGAGCAATTTCCAAATTAATCAAATTAGCAGTCTCCAAATTTGCTCTATATGGTGCGCCGTAGGTTAGAAAAATGTCTGAATACCAATCCACACAGCAGGCATTAAGAAGAGAAAATAGTGACAAACTGATTGGTTTTTAGGCATATTAACCAAGATGTTGCAAAGTTGCACACTCAGACTTTCTCTAATTTGCTGACTCATAAATTCTCAGGTCTGCTGCCTAATTTACCTGTGTCTTTCTGGCTTTGGATGCCCTCTTATGCAACGTGTGTAGTTCATTGTTTTTCTCTCTCTTTTCCACCTGTAGACTCACTGATAATGTTTCCTTTTCCTTCACCCTCACATTCTCCCTTGTACGGACCCGCATGTCTCTTCTGAGCATTGTCTTTGATGGTGCATCACTGTTTATCCTAGTTTCCTCTGCAGCTTATTATTTAGCTGTGTCCCCTCTTGGTCATGTCTCACAGAGGTGCATCCTGAACGTTCTTATCCATCGTTCCCAGACACTCTTGCTTCGTCTCATGGCTTCAGTGACCCTGTCATTGGCTCCCAGTTCTGTATCTCCAGCAAAAGCGTTGATCCTGTTCCAATTATTTATATCTCTTCTGATATGTGGTCTCCTCATGCTGGGAGAATGATAGTTTTAAAGTTCAATGTTTCTCATGTTACTTACCCCATCTTTGAAATTCTACAATGTCTTCTCATAAACTTTAGGATAAACCCCCAAATCGTAACCGTGGCAAATAAAGCCCTTTATCACCTGACCACTACCATCCTCTCCTGCCTCACCTCTCATCGCTCTCGCATAACCTCCTGAGGATCCACTCCTGCCTATGTATGTGCACTTCCCTGAAGACTCCACACTTCCCCTTGTTACCTTAAAACATGTCCTTCTCTTTGTCTGGAATACCTCCCCCTGTCTTTATCATAGGATCTGTTTATCATCTATAATTCCCTCTTGTTCTTTAAGATCCAGCTCAACTTTCACCTATCCCAAAAATCTCCCCATAAACCTTTGTGTTCATTAGTCAGAAGTTAGTTTCAACTAATGGACTATGAACAGAAGTGACTTTGTTATTTATGGGGCAAACCTGGTACAGCGATGTGCCACTTCCGTCCCTCTCTTTTTCTAGCACAGAACCTTGGAAACATGTTACCACTGGAATAGCTACAAAAAGGCTGCCCAACACAAATCAGCCTTCTGTGGGTGGAAAACAAACTATGCTAGACCCTTAGGTTTCAGGGCTGATTTGTTATTATAGCAAAGCCAAGCTACCTGAATAGTAACCACTGCCACCCAAACTGAACGGAGGACACTTTGTTTTTTGCTCCTTAGCCTGTCTCTGCTGGAATTGCTGACTTCTCTGTCTTCTCTTCTAGCTTATGAGTTCTTTAAGGGAAGAAATTGCTTTTATCTCTGTGGCCTCCATTCTAACACAGTGCTAGCCCATATTAGAAACTCAAGAAATACTTGTTGAATTGAATTTCATCTTATCTGTCTTAATCATAGGCAGAGGAACAATTATAATATCCATCTTTCACAAGGATTCAGAAGTGTAAGCTGACTCTGCCTAAGTTCACTCAACCGATTTAAGATGTCAAATATGCTTCTACTCAACTCTTGTGGTTTGCGACGCTACCCAAGATGAAGCTTGGATTGGTTAAAGCTCTTCTTCTCTCACTTTTATCAGTCAGGGTCCCACAGAAAACATCTTTGCGAGGGAATTGGAGGTGATGTTTTTAATGAAAGAATGCTTTAGAGAGATGTGGGCAATTAAAGGAACCAAGAAAGAGTGTTGAGGCACCTGGCCACCTTTCCACCCTTGCAACAGGGCAAGGGTGGAAATAGTGTTCCTGGAATCTAGTTGAGGGCTGCAGTTAAAGAAGAGAGTCCCTAACAGAAGCTATAGTCAGAGGAGGATGCAGTGACTGGCTTAATTGCAGCAAATCTGGAAGGAGTGTGAGTTGTAAATACCGCAGTCTTTCTCTTCATCCATGTGATCGATCTTCTGCTAGTGTTTCCACATGGCCAAACCCAATTGAAGCCGAATTAATGCAGTCTTTAGACGGTAGCCTCTCAGGGAAGATGGGACAAATCATTTGGGGAGTAGAAGGAAGAATAACCAACATATACCCCCAAATCATCATCTGATACTCAGCTGCGACTTTGTGAAGGTTTCCTTACCACGTGGATTCTAGTGACAAGTAGGAGGCATAATGAAGACTTGTCTATTCTGACACTAGCCTCTATATCACCCTTCAAGACCTAGCTGATACATGATATCCTCCAAGAAATCTTCTGTGAACCCTCAGGATAGAACAAGGGCCTTTCTTTATGTTCACTTAGCTTCCTGTGCCTACCTTTTTCACAACACTTACCAATTATGCTGAAATAATATCTAATTATGTGTTTGTCTCCCTCACTAGACTCTAAGATCCTTGAGAGTAAGAACTGCATCTTGAACCTTTAGCTCTTGTCATAGTCTGGCATCTAGGATTGCTCACTTTGACCCAAAGATTTTTACACAAAAACATGTTATACCAAGTTCTAAATCCTCAAATTGCAAACTCTCTCTTGCATGGCACTGAGAGTGTACATGACACACAGAAAACTAAAAAACAGTGGTTTGTAACACATGATATAAAATTGACATGGCAGATGCAATTGAATTTCTGGTCCATTGAGGGGAAATAGTAAAATTATCAATTGCTTTTTACTTATGAAGCAGACATCTCAACCAGAACACTGCAGAGCAGTGTGGAGCAGGCATTGTGTTTGACATGTGAGCACTTATAGCCTGAGACCAACCCGCTGATACAGATAGGTACACTGAGGCTAAAGGGACAGCTTTGACATTTGTTTCAAGTTAGCTTAATTACTATGTGTCTTTCTGTTGGAAGACAGTGTGGGATAGTGCAAAGACCATGGGCATAAGGGCTGGACTAATCTGAGACTAAATTATTGGGCACTGCTTATGAGTTTGGACTAATTTCTTAACCTTCCTGAGCCTAAAAGCCCTTATATGTAATCCTTATATTTGGAGTTGTTGTGGGGCTTAACTTGAGAAACTTTTGTGCAGTACAAGAAACTTTTGTTCAGGCCCTTGCCATGAATTTGTTCCCTTTGCTTTACGTTGTAGTGTCATGCTCAGGGACTACAGATGAGAGATGACAGACTGTATTCCATCCTATATACACTGGAGTGGAAATTCAGCTGTAGGCTTGCCAGTCTAGGTAGATATGAATGTATACCAAAGGGAATGAATAAAAGCTTTTGGATATGATTGATCCAAGGAAATACCTGAATTGCTTGAACTACAATAACTGGTTCAGGTCTAAATATCCTGTGTATTGATGTCAAAGCTGAGTCTTTGAATCTGGAATTGTGGCAGGTGGGAGCACCTGTGCTCTTTATTTCATTATAGCCCGTTGGAGCCCTTCTTGAGGCTGCCCAAGACTCCTTTCCAACATTTCCTTTACAACCCAACATGCACTACAACCACACAACTCACAGTGCATCAAGCTGATGTGAAAAGGAAGTACAAAGCCTTCCAAATAAAATGAGGAATGTGAAGCAAGTCTGTCTCCATTCTGTGCTGTCAATTCTTGCTGTGTGTCAGAACACAGTCCCATAGTAGACAATGCCATCTTGTGGTTCTTGTGAAAATCATTCCTTGGAAAATTCAAGAAAGGTCATTGTTTCAATCTCACCACTAGTGTGCCTTCCACATCATATTTTTATAGATTCAGCTGCCATCTCCTAAAACTTCACCTAACAAAAAACGTAGGAGCCAGGTTATTTGAAAAGCAGCAGGTCATTTTTTATATGAAAAAAAATTCCACTACCCTGTCTTTAAAGAATCTTAGTACAATTATGCATTGGACAGAAAGTAGAAGCAGGCTGGCTCCATGGTGGCTTGGTTTTCCTCGGGAAGCAGTCACCCATAACTCTTTAAAATAGCATAGCCTAGAATACTGAGTCCCCTGCCACACTGTCATCCTATGTGTCAGCACTTTTAGTATTGAATCCTGTGCAGAAAGCCTCCATCCACACTTGTCTGAAAATGTTTCCTCTGGGTTACAGTCTGCACATAAAGGTTTCAGCAGAAGTAATTTTTGGGGCCACTTTTTGGTGTTATGTGAGTGTTATGGGTTCAGTTAATTTCCTTGGAACATAAAAATAGGACGGTTTGGTTTGTTAGTTTTGCAACCTCAGGGAAGGCAAAACCAGAACTCATTTTGGATGCCAAAGTGATTAATCCACAGTGCCCTCTGAGCTGAAATAATGACTTGGGCACTGGAATAGTTAATGCAGCAATATTCTGTCTCTCTTCCATCCACAAGTGGCCAGAATCATCATTTTAAAAAACATCCTGCATTAACACACAGAATACTCTTAAGTATAATAAGCATAATAATTAATATTTTTTTAATTGTTTATAGTCCAGTTCCAGTGGAATTTACTAAAAACATATAAAAATGTGATTTTAATTAGTATTTAAATTTTAATTTGTCATATGCTGGTATTAAATATTTTGATAACATCCATGGGAATAAACTGCAAGGCAGTTTTCCCTTTAAGGACCTCAAATATATCTCATAACATGTATTCACTCAGTCAGTAGATATTTTTGAGGGCATACTTAGTCACAGACACTGTATGAGGAGTTGGTACCCAGAAAGGACTAAAATATAAAGATCCTGCTCTCAAGGAGTTTACAGTGTAATAGGAAGAACAGACCAGGAAATAAGTAATTACAAATGCATGTTATTAGTTCTGTAATGAGTTGGGTTAGGGGTTGTATGGGCAAACATTGGAGCAATACAGAAATCCAATCTTAGGCTTCTGGATGAAAGTGACAAAAAAATGAGAAAAAGTTCAGATGAGGTGGATGAGAAATAATATTGCACCCCGAGGAAAGAGCACGTGCTTTGCTGCATATTTGCAACAATGGCAATAGGTAAAATAACCTTCTCAACCTGGTGGAGTGACCTCAATAGCGTTTCTGTTGGTTCTTCGTAATATTTCTTCCTTCAAACCCATTCTAGACAGAGCAGCTTGTGACCCTTTAAAAAATTTAAACTATAAGACCACTAAGAAAACCATACAAAGAGATACACTCAAAGATACCACTAGGAAATGAAGTTCAAATTCTAAAAATTGTTCAGGTTACCCACAGGAAGACAATAAAATAGAAACATAGGAATAAGAAACAGAGTAAATGAACAAAAACTTACGAAATGGTAGAATTAAGTTCTAAAACATAAATAGTTATCTTAAGTGTAAATGATCTAAATGCATTAATGAAAAAAGGCAGAGATTGGCAAACTAAATAAACTCAGATTTAACAACAATAGCACAACATGTAAAAAAAAAAACAAAATAGACTCAACAGAAACCTTACAGGCCAGAAGGGAGTGGCATGATATATTTAATGCAATGAAGCAGAAGGGCCTTGAACCAAGAATACTCTACCCGGCAAGGTTATCATTTAAATTTGAAGGAGGGATTAAAGAATTTTCAGATAAGCAAAAGCTGAGAGAATTTACCTCCCACAGACCACCTCTACAGAGCATTTTGGAGGGACTCCTACAGATGGAAGTATTCCTAAGGCTAAACAGATATCATTGAAGGGAAGACAAAGAGTACAGAATATGATTCATAACATACAAAGAATGGAGGAAAAAGAAAAAGGAGGAAAAAACAAAAGAACCTTAGCTTGTGTTTGTAATAGTATAGGAAGTAAGTTAGATAGTAAGGGAATTGCCCTTGAACCTTCGGTAACCAAAATCTAAAGCCTGCAATGGCAATAAGTACATACCTATCGATAATCACCCTAAATGTAAATGGTCTGAACACACCAATCAAAAGATATAGAGTTACTGAATGGATAAAAAAATAAGATCCATCTATATGCTGCCTAGAAGAGACTCACTTCAAACCCAAAGATGTACACAGACTGAAAGTATAAAGGGATGGAAAAAGATATTTCATGCAACTAATAGGGAGAAAAAAGCAGGAGTTGCAGTACTTGTATCAAACAAAATAGACTTCAAAACAAAAAAAGTCACAAGAGACAAAGAAAGACATTACATAATGATAAAGGGGCGAGTCCAACAAGAGAATATAACTATTATAAACATCTATGCATCCAACACAGGATCATGTACATACAGGAAACAAACACTAACAGAATTAAACGGGGAAAGAGAAAGCAATGCATTCATTTTAGGAGACTTCAACACACCAGTCACTACAAAGGACAGATCAACCAGACAGAAAATAAGTAAAGAGACAGAGACAGTGAACAACATATCAGAACAGATGGACCTAATGGACATTTCCAGAACACTCCATCCAAAAGCAACAGGATACACATTCTTCTCAAGTGCACATGGAACATTTTCAAGAATAGATCATATATTATGCCACAAAAAGAACCTCAGTAAATTCAAAAAGATTGAAATTGTACCAACCAGCTTCTCAGATCACAAAGGTATGAAACTAGAAATAAATCACACGAAGAAAACAAAAAAGCCGACAAACACATGGAGGCTTAATAACATGCCCCTAAATAATCAATGGATCAATGACCAAATAAAAACATTTATCAATCAATATGTGGAGACTAATGACAACAATAATTCAACACTACAAAATCTGTGGGATGCAGCGAAGGCTATGCTAAGAGGGAAATATATTGGAATACAGGCCTACCTCAGGAAAGAAGAACAATCCCAAAAGAACAGTCTAAGCTCACAATTAATGAAACTAGAAAAGGAAGAACAAATGAGGACCAAAGTCAATAGAAGGAGGGACATAATAAAGATTAAAGCAGAAATAAATAAAATTGAGAAGAATAAAACAATAGAAAGAATCAATCAAAGCAGGAGCTGGTTCTTGGAGAAAATAAACAAAATAGATAAACCCCTAGCCAGATTTATCAAGAAAAAAAGAGAGTCTACACACATAAACAGAATCAGAAATGAGAGAGGAAAAATCACTATGGATACCACAGAAATACAAAGAATTATGAGAGAATACTATGAAAAATTATATGCTAACAAACTAGATAACCTAAAAGAAAAGGACAACTTTCTAGAAAAATACAACCTTCCAAGGCTGACCCAGGAAGAAACAGAAAATCTGAATAGACCAATTACCAGCAAAGAAATTGAATTGGTAATCAAAACACTACCTAAGAAAAAAAACCCTGGACCAGATGGTTTCCCTGCTGAATTTTATCAAACATTTAGTGAAGACCTAATACCCATCCTCCTTAAAGTTTTCCAAAAAGTACAAGAGGAAGGAATACTCCCAAACACATTCTATGAGACCAACATCACTCTAATACAAAAACCAGGCAAAGACACCACAAAAAAAGAAAATTACAGACCAATATCCCTAATGAACATAGATGCAAAAATACTCAACAAAATATTAGCAAACCGAATTCAAAAATACATAAAAAAGATCATCCATCATGATCAAGTGGGATTCATCCCAGGGAGGCAAGGATGGTACAACATTTGAAAATCCATCAAAGTCATCCACTTCATCAACAAAAAGAAGGACAAAAACCACATGATCATCTCCATAGATGCTGAAAAAGCATTTGACAAAATTCAACATCAATTCATGATAAAAACTCTCAACAAAATGTGTATGGAGGGCAAGTACCTCAACATAATAAAGGCCACATGTGACAAACCTACAGCCAACATTATACTTAACAGCGAGAAGCTGAAAGCTTTTCCTTTAAGATTGGGAACAAGACAAGGATGCCCACTCTCCCCACTTTTATTCAACATAGTACTGGAGGTCCTAGCCACTGCAATCAGACAACACGAAGAAATAAAAGGCATCCAGATCGGCAAGGAAGGACTCAAACTGTCCTTCTTTGCAGATGATATGATATTGTACATAAAAAACCCTAAAGAATCCACTCCAAACTATTAGATCTAATATCTGACTTCAGCAAACTTGCAGGATACAAAATTAACACACAGAAATCTGTTGCATTCCTATACACTAACGATGAACTAGCAGAGGGAGAGGTCAGGAAAACAATTCCATTCACAATCGCATCAAAAAGAATAAACTACCTAGGAATAAACCTAACCAAGGAAGTGAAAGACCTATACCCTGAAAACTATGACACTCTTAAGAGAAATTAAAGAGGACAGTAAAAATGGAAATTCATCCCATGCTCTTGGCTAGGAAGAATTAATATTGTCAAAATGGCCATCCTACCTAAAGAAATATACAGATTGAGTGACTCCCTATCAAACTACCAACAGCATTCTTCAATGAACAAGAGAAGATAGTTCTAAACTTCATATGGAACCGCAAAAGACCCCGAATAGCCAAAGCAATCCTAAGAAGAAAGAATAAAGCAGGGGGGATTATGCTCCCTGGCTTCAAGCTCTACTACAAAGCGACAGTAATCAAGACAATTTGGTACTGGCACAAGAACAGAGCCATAGTCCAGTGGAACAGAATAGAGAGCCCAGATATAAACCCAAGCATATATGGTCAATTAATATATGGTAAAGGAGCCATAGATGTATAATGGGGAAATGACAGCCTCTTCAACAGCTGGTGTTGGCAAAACTGGACAGCTACATGTAAGAGAATGAAACTGGATTACTGTCTAACCCCATACACTAAAGTAAACCCAAAATGGATCAAAGACCTGAATGTAAGTCATGAAACCATAAAACTCTTAGAAAAAAACATAGGCAAAAGTCTCTTGGACATAAACATGAGAAACTTCTTCATGAACATGTCTCCCCAGGCAAGGGAAACAAAAGCAAAAATGAACGTTTGGGACTATATCAAACTAAAAAGCTTCTGTACAGCAAGGGATACCATCAGTAGAACAAAAAGATATCCTATAGTATGGGAGAATATATTCATAAATGACATATCCGATAAGGGGTTGACATCCAAATTATATAAAGAGCTCATGCACCTCAACGAACAAAAAGTAAATAAGCCAATTAAGAAATGCGCAGAGGAGCTAAACAGGCACTTCTCCAAAGAAGAATTTCAGATGGCCAACAGGCATATGAAAAGATGCTCCACATCACTAGTCATCAGAGAAATGCAAATTAAAACCACAGTGAGATATCACCTCACACCAGTTAGGATGGCCGCCATCCAAATGACAAGCAACAACAAATGTTGGCGAGGATGTGGAGAAAGGGGAACCCCCCTACACTGCTGGTGGCAATGTAAATTAGTACAACCACTGTGGAAAGCAGTATGGAGGTTCCTCAAAAAACTCAAAATAGAAATACCATTTGACCCAGGAATTGCACTCCTAGGAATTTACCCTAAGAATGCAGCAGCCCAGTTTGAAAAAGACAGATGCACCCCTATGTTTATCACAGCACTATTTACAATAGCCAAGAAATGGAAGCAACCTAAGTGTCCATCAGTAGATGAATGGATAAAGAAGATGTGGTATATATACGCAATGGAATATTATTCAGCCATAAGAAGAAAACAAATTCTACCATTTGCAACAACATGGATGGAGCTAGAGGATATTATGCTCAGTGAAATAAGCCAGGTGGATAAAGACAAGTACCAAATGATTTCACTCATATGTGAAGTATAAGAACAAAGAAAAAACTGAAGGAAGAAAACAGTGGCAGATTCACAGAACCCAGGAATGGACTAATGGTTACCAAAGGGAACGGGACTGGGGAAGATGAGTGGGAAGGGCGGCATGGGTGGGGAAAAAAGCTATTGCAATTAGCACACATAATGTAGTGGGGGTGGGGATGTGGTAGGGGGATACGGGGAAGGCAGTATAACAGAGAATACAAGTAGTGATTGTATAACATCCTTCTATGCTGATGGACAGTGACTGCAATGGGGGTTTGTGGTGGGGACTTGATAATGGGGGGTGTCTAGTAACCATAATGTTACTCATGTCATTGTGTAATAGTAATAGAAAAAAAAAGTAAAAAACAAAAAACAAAAATATATATTTTTAAACTCATCAAATTAAAAACTTTTGTTCTACCAAAGACCCACTTGAGAAAGTAAAAAGACAAGATATAGAATGGGAAAAATATTTATAAATAATGTATCTCACAAAGATTTTTTATTTAGGATACATAAAGAACTCTTCAAAACTCAACAGTTGAAAATGTGAAAACAATATAATCACAAAATGGACAAAAGTACCTGAACAGACATTTCACAGAAAAGGATACACATGACGAACAAGCATATAACAACATATTCAACAATATTAGCTATTAGGGAAATGTGAAGTAAAACCACAATAAGATATCACTACAATGTATAAAAATAACAAATATAAAAATATAGTGAAAACACCAAATTCCTGCTAGGATTTGGTGAAACTAGATCATTCATATGTTGCTGGTGGGAATCTGGAATGCTACAACCACTCTACCAAAGAGTTTACCAGTTTCTTTTAAATTTAACAATGTAATTACTCCATGACACAGCAATTGCAGTCTTGGGCATTTATCCCAGAAAAATGAACACTCATATTCACACAAAAACCTGCACATGAATATTTATTGCAGCTTTATTTGTAATAGCCAGAGACTGACAGCAACACAGATATCCTTCAATGGGTAAATGGCTCAACAAGCTATGGTATATCCATACTATGTAATACTACTCAGCAAAAAAAGGTTGAATTATTATGCATGAAACAACCTGAATGAATTTACAGAGATTGATAATGAGTTAAACAAGCCATTCCTCAAAGATTATATGCTTTATTATTCCACTTATAAAGAACTATTCAAATGACAAAATTATAGAAATAGAGAACATTAATGATTGCCGTGGGAGAGAAATGGAGAAGGAAATAAGAGGAAAATGGGTGTGTTTATAAAGGGGCAACCACAAAGCATCCTAAGGTGATCAGTCCTGCATCTTGATAATGTTGGTGATACATGAGCCTACATATGTGATAAAATTGCATAGAACTCAAGGCAGATACTGGGAGAAAATATTTGCAAAATTCTTAAAACTCAAAAATAAGAGAAATGAATAATTTGATTTTAAAATGGACAAAAGTAGGCCTTTATCTATTAAAGAAATTGAAACAATAATAATCTTCCAAAACAGAAAGCACAAGCCCAGATGGGTTCACTAGTCAATTCTATAAAACATTTAAAAAAGATGTTATACCAATCTATACAATGTCTTTCAGAGGATAGGAGCAGAAGGAATATTTCTTACTCATTCTATGAAGCAGCATTACCCTAATAATTAAAACGAGACAAAGACATTACAAGAAAACTGTAGACCAATATCTCTTGGAATATAGATTTAAAAAATCACAAATTGAATCCAACAACAAAGTATAAAAAGAATTACAAACCACAAGCAAGTGGGATTTATCCCAGATATGCAAAGCTGCTGCAACATTTGAAAATCAATTAATGTGATAAATCACATTCAACAAGCTAAAAAAGAAAAATCATATAATCGTATCTGTAGATGCAGAAAAAGCATTTAACAAATCAAACACCCATTCATGATAAAATTTGCAGTAATCTAGGAATAGCAGTGTCTTCAACTTGATAAAGAATATCTACAAGAAACCTACAGCTAACATCTTACTTCATGGTGAGACACATAAGCTTTCCCACTAAAATCAGGAATGAGGGATAGATGTCCCCTCTCATTACTCCTTTTCAACATCATACTGGAAGTCTTTGCAAATGCAGTAAAACAAGAAAGGAAATAAAATGTTACAGAAACTGTCTTTGTTCACAGATGACATGTCTGTAAAAAAAATCTGAAAGAATCAACAAAAAACTGCTGGAACTAATAAGTGATATAGTAAGGATGTAGGGTACAAGGTTAATATACAGTAAATTGCTTTCCTATACACCTGCAAAAAAACAAGTAGAATTTGAAACAAAAAAACTATTATTTGTAATAGCACCTGAAAAAATGAAATACTTAGGTATAAATCTAACAAAATATGTACAAGATCCAAATGAAGAAAACTACAAAACTCAGATGAAAGAAATCAACTAAATAAATGGAGAAATGTCCCATGTTCAGGGATAGGAAGACAAAATATTATCAAGATGTCAGTTCTTCCCAACTTGAACTATGAGTTCAAATTCCAGTCAAAATTCCAGCAAGTTGTTTTGCGGACTTCAACAAACCTATTCTAAAGTTTCTATGGAAAGGAAAAGACCAAGAATAACCAACACAGTATTAAAGGAGAAGAACAGATTTGGAGGTCTGACAGTACCCAACTTTAAGACTTATTATAAAGCTACAGTAATCAAGACAATGTAGTACTGGTTAAAAAAAAAAAGACAGACATACCCGTGAAATAGAATATGGGGTCCAGATATGGACACACATAAATATAGTCAAATGATCTTTAACAAAGGAATAAACACAATACAATAGAGCAAACATAGCTTTCAACAATTCGAGCTGGAACAACTGGATATCTACGTGCCAAAAAAAAATGATTTTAGATACAGATCTTACACTCTTCACAAAAATTAACTCAAAATGGAACACAGACCTGTATGTAAAATCAAAATCATAAAACTTCTAGAAGATAACATAGAAGAAAGCCTAAATGACCTTGCCATGATGATGCCTTTATAGATATAATACCATAGGCACAATCCATAAAATAGATAATTGATGAGCTGGACTTCATTGAAATTTAAAAATTCTATTTTGCAGAAGACAAGATCAAGAAAATGAGAAGACAGGCTACCAACTGGGAGACACATCTGATAAAGGGCTATTACCCAAAATGTACAAAGAACTCTTGAAACTCAACATTAAGAAAACAAACAACTTGATTTGAAAAGGGGGCAAAGACCTTAACAGACCCCTCCTAAGAAGATATACAGCTGGCAAAGAAGCATATGAAAAGGTGCTGTACATCATATGTCATCAGGGAAAAGCAAATTAAAACAATGAGATATCATTACACACCTATTAGAACAGGTAATATCCAAAACACCAACACCTAATGCTAGTGAGAATGTGGAGCAACGGGAACTCTAATTCACTGCTAGTGAGAATGCAGCATGGTATAGCCACTTTGGAAGATAGTCTGGCAGTTTCTTACAAAACTAAACTTTTATGATCCAGCAATCACATTCCTTGACATTGACTGGCCCAAAGGAGGTGAAATCTATGTCCACTCAAAAACCTGCACACAGATGTTTATAACAGCTTTATTTACAATTGCCAAAACTTGGAAGCAAACAAGATATTCTTTAGTAGATGAATGAAAAAAATAACTGTCATATCTAGACAATGGAATATTTTCAGTGCTGAAAAGAAATTAGCTATCCAGCCATGAAAAGACATGGAAGAAACTTAAATGCACAGTACTAAATGAAAGAAACCAATCTAAAAAGGCTACAGACTATACTATATGATTCCAATGTTATGATTGGAAAAAGCAAAACTATAGGGGCAGTAAAAAGATCAATGGTTGCCTGAGGTTGGGAGGGTAGAGAGATGAATAGGTGGGGCACCAAGGATTTTAGGACAGTGAGACTATTCTATATGATACTGCAATGGTGGAGATATTATGACCTCTAGAATATAAAACACCAAGAATGAACCCTAATATACATTATGGACTTTAGATAGTAATCATGTGTCCACGAAGGTTCATGGATTTTAACAAACTATACCCTTGTGCAAGATGTTCGTAGTGGGGGAGGCTGTGCATGCATAGGGGCAAGAGACAGATGAGAACTTTCTATACTTTCTGCTCAATGTTTAGCTAAAACTGTTCTAAAAATTAAAGTCTACTAAAAATGGCATAGAGCTAAATACACTCATACAAATGCATATAAAACTTGCAAAATCTGAATAAGACTGGTGAACTGTATCAATATCAACATCCTGGTGATGATATTGTACTGGGTAAAAAGGGCACATGGGATTTGTCTGGTTTATTACTTACAACTGTCTGGGAATCTACAATTATCTCAAAAGTTTTTAAAAGTTTAATTTAAAAATGTAAACGAATCAAAACTCCATTCTGCTTAAAAGCATTCAACTTCCATTCCCCTGAGAATAAAAGCAAGACTTCTTTCTCTATTGTATATGGTCTTGTAAGATCTGTCCTTTGTCAGCTTTCTAAGTGTATCTCTCTCTCTTTGAATCAGCTGCAACCATAACAGCTTCCTTTCTATTCCTGCTTCCCTCTTTGAGCTTTACACTTGTTCCTTCTGTCCAGATCCTTCTCCACTTGCATGGCTGCCTCAGACATTGAACATCAGTCCAAATGTCACTATTTTGGAGGGTGTGTCCCAGATCATTCTATTTAAAAGGACCAGACCAGGCCTTCTCTATCACATTTCCTTGTTCCTTATTTATGCTGATCACAATTGGAAACTCTCTCTAACTTTATTTGCCCTTTATTCCTTTATGCACCCTCTTCTGCAACATGCACGCTTCATGAGTGTAGGATGTTTGTGTCTTGTTTACTACTGTGCCCCAATGCCCAGCTCAGTACCTGATTCCTAGGAGGTACTTAGTAAATATCTGCTGAGTGAATGAAATCTTTAAAATGTGTAAATGTCTCTAAGAAGATTCTCATTAAAATAAGGGAAAAATTGATGGAAGAACTATAGGTTAGGCTCTTCACAAAGCAACTGTTTAAATTGCAGTTTCAGTGAGAACTAATAATTTTAAAGGAAGGAAATTGGTTGGTGGGAACCAGAATCAATTTCCTAGTTTCTCTGAACATACGTAGACGTGAGTCTGGAAAGTAGCTACAGGTTTCTGACTGAGACTCAGACTCTGGGTCTGAGAGTGAAGTCAGTGGACCGTCAGGGCAGAGGGGGCCCTGTGTGATCTCCCAAGAAGAAGATCCAAGGTCAAGAAGATTCACAAAGTGTATATTTCTGGTGCAGGGTGTCAGGGTGTTTCATTCTAGTTCATTGTTACATCTATGATTTGTCTGCTGTGGGGCTGATAGCTGATAGCTTCTTCTTTCCACCAGGTTGGGTGCCTGGGATCTTTGAAAGCTTGGTGAAGCATGAAAGAAAAAAAATGTCCAACTTTCTGACAAAATGTGTTCACTCCCCACAGCAGCACTTTGGCCAGATGCCATCTCGGAAGAACTGTTCAGAAGCAAAGCTCAGCAGAGCCAGGCAGGCGCTGGTCACCCTCCCCTCTCTCTGCACACTCTTGTAGTATGTGCTGCTGCAGACAGCCCCTAGGTCTGCAGGAAGGATGCTTCCAGGCCCTGCTATCTCAGTCAGTGTGGGCTGCCATCATTAGATGACACAGACTGGGTGGTTTAAACAACAGAAATTTATTTCTCACAGTTCTGCAAGCTGGGAAATCCAGGGATTGAATAATCCCTGGTTTGGTTCCTGGTAGATGATCGTTTCTTATTAGGTTCTCATTTAACAGAGATAGAGAATGGAATGAAGCTCTCTTGTGTCTCCTCCTAAAAAGGCAGTCATCTCGCTCATGGTGGCTCCACCCCCATGACCTAATCACCTCCCAAAGGCCGGTCTCCAGATACCATCACACTGGAGATTAGGGTTCAACACACTAATTTGAACGTTAAGTCCACAGAGCCTGCCAGTCCCAGATTCTCTCTTCTGACCCCAAAGTAAGTTTGCAAAGTGTAATTCCTCAACCCCCTGCTCCCAGCTGGGTCCTGGGAGTGTGAGAGAAAGAGATGAGCATGAAACTTCAGTTAGGAACCCCAAACTATCCCAGTGATGGGACAGTTGACCTTCACAAAGTCTAGGGTGCAGGAAGGGTTCTCTACTAGTGGATAGAAGCCCGGCACCCCCACCCTCCTTTCTTAAACAACAGGGTTTAAAAGTTTTCTTTGTTGGCTTCTTTGTAAGATTACATTTAGAAATGGTTTTTGAAAGAGTTCTACTGCTCTAAAAAGAAAGCTTGAAAACTGCTCTGCCACACTCCTAATTTTCTCCTTTCCTTCCTGGTTTAATGACTATACTATCTCAGTTTTCTTTGCTCTACACCCCTCATAATAATCCAGATTTCCAGGCACTGGAGTGAGGCCCAGTCCTGAGCCCTTTCCTCCTGCTCACTCCCTTGGTGTTTCCCATCCAGTTCCTTGACTTTAACACCTCGTATATGCTGACCACCCACAAACATATATCTCCAGCCCTTACACTGCCTCTGGACCCCAAATTTCTCTATCTAGCAGCCTAGAAGTTTTTCCACTTGACTATGTACTGGACATCTCAAGTCTAATGTGCTCAGTCCTGACCTTTTGCTTCAGCCATCCTGCCAAAAGCCATATTCTTCACTTTCCCATCTCATACCCCACATCCCATCTCTCAGCAAGCCCTGAATCTGCTGTCTCTCCAAAACCTATTCCAGTATTTCTCACCACCTGCACAGCTTGCAACCTTGTCTCTGTGATTTCCTGCCATAGCATCCCGACTATGCTCTTTATTTCTACTGTTGACCCTCTATAGGTGCCTCAGAGTTATCAGAGAAATCACTTTAGAATATAAATCAGATCATAGCATTTCCTTGCACAAAATCCTCGAGTGACTTTTCGTCACGTAGTGAAGAAAAACCAAAGCCCTTACCACGGCCATAAGGCTGCACAGTGTGGCCCTGGACCTTCTCCCATGATCCCCCACAGCCGACTGTGGCAGCTGCCCTGGCGTCCCTGCTGTCCTCATTCACACCAAGACGCTCCTCCTCAGGTCTTCGTACCAGCCTCCCCTTCTGCCTGGACCTCACTTCTCTCCAGTACTCACGCCCCCTTTCCCTCACTTCCTTAGCTCTCTGCTCTGGGGTCACCAGCTCAGAAAGGCCATTCCTGATGCCCCATCTAAATAGAGAACCCCGTCACCACCACTCTCTGTCCTCTTTCCACTGCTATGATTTTATTCTTAACACTATCACAATCTGACACTATAAGTTCTTGTTTTTTATAGTCTGCCTAACCCACTAGAATACAAGCTCCACAGGGCAAGGAGTTTCTCTTATTTGCTCCTCTATCTCCAATCCCCCAAACAGCACCTGGTATATAATAAGTGCTTAATAAATAGTTGCTGAATAAAAGAACTCTCTCATTTTTCAGATAAGAAAACTGAGGCCCAGAAGATTAAAGCACTAAGAGATGGAAAACTATGGCTTAATACAGATCGCTAAGATAAATCAAGTAAAAATTCAGGATTTCCCTCTCTTGCCTGTTTGAGAAATCTAGTGTTTCTGGAGGAAAGAGGTACAGAACTTTATAGAGATTCTTTTTCTTGGTTCTCTACTCACAGGAAAAATGATCAGTTGAGATAACGTAGTGCAAAGTGAAATAGTTTGGAATCTAGGAATATAAACTGAGACGGAATCTGTGCAGCCCCGCATCAATAATAGCAGTCCCCGGTTCAAAAGGGACATAGCTTTACTTGAAGCTGCAGTGGTCTGAGAGGAGCCTTCTTGGGGGTGCAGCAGGGTAGTGGCCACATGGATGCCCAAACAGGGGCACCCAGCCAAACTGTTTTGGGGTTGAAATAGATCACTGAGGGCTGGATGTTAAGGACAAAAAGTAGACACGTCTGATATATATCCCATTCTATCTCTAGTATTATATCAGTGGCTCCTTTAACCTCATGATAAAGCAATTCATGAAAAACATGTATATATACATATATGCACTGACAGGTAAGATGGATACTTTGTTCTCCTTTCTAGGACAATTATGCTATAAAGCACATAGGGTTTCTGTACTAATTTCTTGAATTAAATTTTCTTAACTCTTTCTTATAATCTATCCCCCCATCCTGTGGATATTCTTCCATAAAGCAAAGAGTGGAAATGCCCACTGACAGGTCAACTTGTTGTCTCTGTTCATCCTCAGTGAGATTGTGGAGTTGGATGTATTGACTTCTTTGGCCTTTAACATTGCCCTGATGGGCTATTTTTTATAATCCACCCCTCTCCACCTTCACACACACACACATAGACCCTTCACACTGCACACTCACTCAGTCCAGCTAATTTCCATTTGCACCAATTTTCTTGGGCAAGTTTTGCTTACGCTTGTTCATTTCCAGTGCCCAGACAAGTGGTGGTGAAGCACCATGGCACTGTGGTGGGAGTCCACATAAAACTAATCCTGAGTCTTGAAGCAGTACCCTATCTAACATCTTAAGTAAAGCCCTGGAAAAGAAAACAATTTTCTTCCAACAATTTCGGTATTAGCAAAGCCTACTGACTCCTGGAGAAAGAGAAGTGCCGAGAAACAGTATACCATTGAACTTGACAAGAGCTGACTTTTAAAACTGTGTTCTGCCATAGAGACAGCAGCACAAAGGGATAAATCAACAGAGGTCATCAGACTCTCCGCCTTGCCATCTGTTTCATGCTGCATTCTTTTTTTCTTTCAGAGCTCAACTCAGTAGCCATCTCCGGTAAGGAATCTGTCCCCATCATCACCAGCCCACTTAGAAACACAGCAGTCTTCTTGAGTCCTGGCAGTGAAGTGCGACAATACTACATTGTATGGGTACGTGATCTTCAGTTTCTTAATGATGAAGGGGGCTTAACCTGTTTTATCTTCCCATCAGTAATATGCTCTGATGGAGGGCTAATATTAACACTGAAAAATTAAATATATATACATGGTGTATGTCTGTATATATATAAAATTTAGCCTTCTCTCGGACCTCATGTAGGATATCATACAGACAGAGTAGCCGTTCTTGACCATGATGGCCCATTGAGATCAGGGAGGAACTTTTTGGAAGTACCAGTGCCTAGACCCCACCTCCAGGGATTGGGACTTAATTGGTTGAGGGTAGAGCTCAGGTAAAGAGATAATTATTTTTAAAGTTCCCAGGTACTTCCTAATTGCCACCAGGGTTGAAACCACTTACTTGGTTAGGGCAGGTTTGAAAGTCTGTTTTATCAACTATGAATTATTTCCACATCTTTGAAAAAACAGGCCTACCAATTCATACTTGCTTGGATTATCATTACCTGGATGGAATCACATCTTCACCATTTTGAACCCTTGTCATCTTAGGCAACTGCTTCACCTCTGAAAGACTTAGATTTCTCTTTTGTAAAATGGGGACTTTAATAAATTTCAACACATAGGTTTGTTGTGAGGATTAAATGAGGTAATGTGTGAAAAAATACTCAGTCTTGTGTTTGCAATATGTGAATGTAACAAATGTCAGCCACCTGGTGCAGTGCCTATCCCAGGATCTGCCCCCCCAGTAGACACTAAATGATGTCAATCCTTTCCTGTCTTTCCTGGCAATATTTTACTATCTCTATCCTGACCCCTACCCTCATGAGATAGGCCCTTGGTATTAACAGAATCCCCCTATGGGAGACCTAATGTCTAAATGAAATTTTTTTAAATTAAGGAATCAGTGATATACAATCTTATAAAGGTTTCACAAGAGTGACATCATGGTTTCAACATTCACCCATATTATCAAGTCCACCCCACACCCCAATGCAATCACTGTCCATCAGCATAGTAAGATGCTATGGAGTCATTACTTGTCTTCTCCATGCTGTACTGCCTTCCCTGTGACCTACCTGTACTGTGAGTGCTAATTATAATGCTCTTTAATACCCTCTCCCTCCCTCCCCACTCACTTTCCCCAATACCTTCCCTTTGGTAACTGCTAGTTCCTTCTTGGAATCTGTGAGCCTGCTGCTGTTTTGTTCCTTCAGTTTTACTTTGTTGTTATACCAGCAAATGAGTGAAATCATTTGGTACTAGTCTTTCTCCACCTGGCTTATTTCAAACACTGAGCATAATACCCTCTAGCTCCATCCATGTTGTTGCAAATGGTAAGATTTGTTTTCTTCTTATGGCTGAATAATATTCCATTGTGTATATGTACCACCTCTTCTTTATCCATTCATCCACTGATGGACACTTAGGTTGCTTCCATATCTTGACTATTGTAAATAGTGCTGCAATAAACATAGGGGTGCATATGTCTTTTTGAATCGGGGATCGTGTTTCCTTTGGGTAAATTCCTAGGAATGGAATTCCTGGGTCAAATGGTATTTCTGTTTTTAGTTTTTTGAGGAACCTCCATATTGCTTTCCACAAAGGTTGAACTAATTTACATTCCCACCAGCAGTGTAGGAGGGTTTCCCTTTCTCCGCATCCTTGCCAGTATTTGCTGTTTCTTGCCTTTTGGATGGTGGCCATCCTAACTGGTGTGAGGTGATATCTCATGGTGGTTTTCATTGCATTTCCCTGATGATTAGCAATGTGGAGGATCTTTTCTCATGTGCTTGTTGGCCATCTGAATTTCTTCTTTGGAGAAGTGTCTGTTTATATCCTCTGCCCATTTTTTTTAATTGGGTTATTTGCTTTTTGGGTGTTGAGGCGTGTGAGTTCTTTATATATTTTGGATGTTAACCCCTTGTCGGATATGTTGCTTAGGAATATATACCCATTTTGTTGAGACTTTTTATCATGAGTCAATGTGAATTTTTTCAAATGCTTTTTCAGCATCTATTGAGATGATCATTTGATTTTTGTCCTTCTTTTTGTTGATGTGGTATATGATGTTGATGGATTTTTGAATATTGCAACATCCTTGCATCCCAGGAATAAATCCCACTTCATCAGGATGGATGATCTTTTTGATGTATTTTTGAATTTGGATTGCTAATATTTTGTTGAGGATTTTTGCATCTATGTTCATCAGGGATATTGGTCTGGAATTTTCTTTTTTTGTGGTGTCTATCTGGTTTTGGTATTAGAGTGATGCTGGTTTCATAAATGAGTTTGGAAGCACTCCCTCCTCTTCTACTTTTCAGAAAACTTGAAGGAGGATGGGTATTAGGTCCTCTCTAAATGTTTGATAAAATTCATCAGTGAAGCCATCTGGTCCAGGAGTTTTGTCCTTAGGTAGTATTTTGATTACCAATTCAATTTCATTGCTGGTAATTGGTCTGTTCAGATTTTATGTTTCTTCCTGGGTCATTCTTGGAAGGCTGTATTTTTCTAGAAAGTTGTCCATTTCTTCTAGTTTATCCAATTAGTTGGTATATAATTTTTCATAGTATTCTCTAGTAATTCTTTGTATATCTGTGGTGTCCGTAGTGATTTTTCCTTTCTCATTTCTGATTCTGTTTATGTGCGTAGACTCTCTTCTTTACTTGATAAGTCTGGCTAGGGGTTTATCTATTTTGTTCATTTTCTCAAAGAATCAGCTCCTGATTTCATTGAGTCTTTCTATTGTTTTATTCTTCTCAATTTCACTTATTTCTGCTCTGATCTTTATTATGTCCCTCCTTCTACTGACTTTGGGCTTCATTTGTTCCTCTTTTTCTAGTTTCATTAATTGTGAGTTTAGACTGTTCATTTGGGATTGTTCTTTCTTGAAGTAAACCTGTATTGCAATATACTTCCCTCTTAGTGTGGCCTTCACTGTGTCCCACAGCTTTTAGGTTGTTGAGTTGTCATTTTCATTTGTCTCCATATATTGCTTGATCTCTGTTTTTATTTGGTCATTGATCCACTGATTATTTAGAAGCATATTGTTAAACCTCCATGTGTTTATGGGCTTTTTTGTTGTCTTTGCATAATTTATTTCTAGTTTCATACCTTTGTGGTCTGGAAAGCTGGTTGGTACAATTTCATTACTTCTGAATTTACTGGGACTCTTTCTGTGGCCTAGTATGTGATCTATTCTGGAAAATATTCCATATGCACTTAAGAAGAATGTGTATCTTCTTGCTTTTGGGAGGGAGTGTTCTGTAGATATCTGTTTGGTCCATCTGTTCTAATGTGTTGTTCAGTGCCTCTGTCTCCCCTTATATATTCCTTACATATTTTCTGTGTGATTGATCTGTCCTTTGGAGTGAGTGGTGTGTTGACATCTCCTAAAATGAATGCAATGCATTCTGTTTCCCCTTTAATTTTGTTAATATTTGTTTCACATATTTAGGTGCTCCTATGTTGGCCGCATAGATATTTATAATGGTTATATCCTCTTATTGGACTGACCCTTTATCATTATGTAATGTCATTCTTTGTCTCTTGTTACTTTTTTTGTTTTGAAGTCCATTTTGTCTAATACAAATACTGCAACTCCTGCTTTTTTCTCCCTATTATTTACATGAAATATGTTTTTCCATCCTTTCACTTTTAGTCTGTGTATGTCTTTGGGTTTGAAGTGAGTCTCTTGTAGGCAGCATATAGATGGGTCTTGTTTTTTTATCCATTCAGTAACTCCATGTCTTTTGATGGTTGCATTCAGACCATTAACATTTTGGGTGATTATCGATAGGTATGTACTTATTGCCATTGCAGGCTTTAGATTCGTGGTTACCAAAGATTCAAGAGCAACTTCCTTACTATCTAACAGTCTAACTTAACTTACTTATTATGCTATTTCAAACACAATATAAAAGTTCTTTTTTCTTCTCCCTTCTTCTTCCTCCTCCAGTCTTTATCTATTAGGCATCATATTCTATACTCTTTGTCTATCCCTTGACTGACTTTGTTGGTATTTGATTTAATTTTGCATTTGCTTTAGTAATTAATTGGTCTACTTCCTTAATTGTGGTTTTATTTTCTCTGGTGACTGCTATTTAGCCTTCAGAGCACTTTCATCTTTAGCAGTCCCTTTAAAATACACTGTAGAGAAGGTTTGTTTGAGGTAAATTCTCTCAAGTTTTGCTTATCTGGAAATTGTTTAATTCCTCCTTCAAATTTAAATGATAATCCTTCTGGGTAGAGTATTCTTAGTTTGAGGCCCTTCTGTTTCATTGCATTCAATATATCATGCCATTCCCTTCTGGCCTGTAAGTCTGCTGATAGCCTTATGGGTGTTCCTTTGTATGTGATCTTTCTTCTCTCTGGCTGCTTTTAATACTTTCCTTGTCCTTGATCTTTGCCATTTTAATTATTTCATGTCTTGGTGTTATCTTTCTAGGGTCCCTTGTGTTGGGAGATCTCTGCCCTTCCATGACCTAAGGAACATTTCCTTCCCCAGATTAGGGAAGTTTTCAGCAATTATTTCCTCAAAGAGACTTTCTATCACTTTTTTTCTCTCTTCTTCTTCTGATACCCCTATAATGAGAATATTGTTCCATTTGTATTGGTTGCAGAGTTCTCTTATTATTCTTTAATTCCTAGAGATGCTTTTTTTTCTCTCTGTGCCTCAGCTTCTTTGTCTTCATGTTCTCTAATTTCTATTTCATTTACCATCTCCTCTATTTCATCTAATCTGCTTTTAAATCCCTCTATTGTATGTTTCATTTCAGATACTATATTTTTTCAAAATTTCTCTCTCTTTCTTGAAGTGACCCCTGAGGTCTTGAATATTTTTCTGTAGCTCCATGAGCATGTTTATGATTTTCATTTTGAAATCATTATCAAGAAGATTGGTCATTTCAGTTTTACTTAGCCCTCTTTCTGGCATCTTCTCCTGTATTTTTGTTTGTATAACATTTTTTTGCCATTTCATTTTTTTAGTGATTCCTATGGAATTACTTCATGTAAGTGGCACCCTCTAGTTCCCAGAAGCTCTACTTTTTGGAGCTGCTGAGCACCTGCGGCAATGGCAAGTGTTGCACGTGAGTGGAACCCATGCCTGCCAGGAGAAAAGAGCTCTTTTGTTCGAGGCTATAGTGCCTGCCTCCACTGCTAGGTCCAGTGGGCCGAGCATGCAGAGAGGAGCCTCTGTGCTATGCCCCTGTAGCTGCCATAGGCAGGACTATCCTCTGGCTGGCCTGGTGCAATGGCAGGGGCAGCAGGTGAGTGGTACCAGTGCCTGCTGGGAGGAAGGAGTGGCAGGCTGCATTGCCAGCCAGGTCAATGGAGCATCTGAAGCTCCTGAGAGTTCCCAACCTACTGTGCTGAGTGTGCTGGGACGATTTTGTCTACCTGCCCTTTCTCCTTAGCAGTAAGCTCTATGTAATCCTTGCCCCTTTAACACCTCTCTCACTATTGGGAAGTTTTTCAAAGTGCCCACCTTTATTTTGTCCTCGGGGGCCAGTTTGCCTATCTGTTGTCCATAAGCATCTAGAATCTCAGTCTCTCCAAGAATTCCACCTGTCTTTACTTTCCAATCCCACTAATCCCCAAAGTACCATGTAATGTGGGTTTGTGCTCCTGAAGGAGATCTCCTGGGGTGGGTATTCAGCTGTCCTGGGCTTCTAGTCCTTTCCCACTGCATTTCTCTTCCTTCTGCCTGTGAGCTGGGGTGTGGATGTCTTCAGTCCTGCTGGATATTGGCTTTGCTTATTTACCCTTTTCTGTGAGGTCTGCTCTTTTCCCCAGATCCAGGCAGTCTGTTCAGTAGTATTAGGGTCACTCTTTCAGTCTTAGTTGTATTTGCTGTATTTTCATGTTATATGTGGTTTTGAGAGTATGTTTCTGCCTCACTTCTCATGCCACCACCTTTTCCCCATCTCCTAAATGCAATTTTTGAATTCTATCTCTTATTTAATTACGGTGAAATAAAGAGGACATGGTATGTGCGCTTGTGTGATAAGGAATATAGTTAAAGATATAGTTAAGAAATGACTCTGCTTTCAACTTCTGAAGAGAAAGCTTGAGGGGCAGAATCTGTAACCTTGGGGTTTAAGCATCTGGCAAAGCTAAGCAGCTCAGAAGAATTAAAATATTCCACAGGACCTTGTGAAAATTTTGCTCCCAGCAGCATCAGTATCTCCTGGGAGCTTGCCAGAAAAGCATAATCTCAGCCTCCAAACCCAGACCTACCAAAGAGATTCTGCATCTTAACAAGATGCCCAGGTGATTCATTTGCAGGTTCAAGTGTAAGACATACTCTTGTAAGGTGATATAAATGATGGCTGACAGTTGACAGTACCCATGAAACTAGACTACAGCAGCTTTTATATCATTTCTTCTCTACCAAACCTCTGTCTTCAGCCCAGTCTGCCAAATCAGTCGCCAGGACCACACAGCAACATTGTCAGGCCAGCTCTGAGTCTGAAGCAGCTCTAAACACAGGCCATGCATCCAGCGCCATTAGCATGAACACCCAGAACCCTTGTCATATTCACGAGTTCATGTTCATGCGCCTGATTTCCACCACCTTTTGCTCTTGCCTGCAATTTTAGTCTGATCTCAGCCTCCTTGCCTTCTGATTCACTGCCTTAGGCCCTGTAAGAATTCTTGTACTTCCTTCCAGGATCTGACAAACGGTGATGCTCTTTGATTTCTGATCCTTGGCTTACCCTTTATGTCCCTTATCCTGTTTTCTTTCTCTTCTCACTCTGGAAAACAGCCCTACCCAGTGTTGCCTAGGGGTCGAGGGCTTCTGGAACCACACTGGCCACTGTGACAGGAAACAAGACCAAGGAGGCAGATTCCATTGAGTCTTTGAGGCTGCCTGGACCCTTTCAAGAGCCATCTGACTTTTATTCTGGCTCTTCAGTCGTGCCTGGCTCTCTGGAGTAACTTTTCTTGGCCGAGATATGGAGTGGGAGAAGAGGCAGTGACCCGTTACAGTACATCCAGCTTGGCAAGAAAAACACTGCAAACACCACTCCCCATTTTCTCCTTAGAAGCTTCCATTTGGAGTGGCCTGCAAGTTCTGGCCTTTCTCCCCATCTATATTTTCATCTCAACCAAACCGGTTAACCAAAGACTCTCTGTTTTACAAACCACAATTATGTTGAGAATGAAACTCAATAAAAGCTGCATCTGACATGTAAACAATAGATCACTCACTCAGCAACAGCTAAAGGCAACCCAGCAAGCTGTCCTTACATGTTTTCCGACGGATACAGCATTTTGGTTTATTTTAGTGCATATTGTTTGGCATCTTGAATTATATATTTGTTATCCCAGTCATTTCATGAGTAAAACTGACTTCTCTGATAAATAAATTTCCCTCTCAGTGCAATTTCACCACTGATTTTCACTTTACTACAGGATGCCTGTGGTTTGTTAAGCTAGTGTCAGCTCTCACCTACCCACATACCTTCAAGGCAGTCAGCAAAAGGTGTCAACATTTCTAAGGTGTGCCCAGATGATGTGTAGTTACCGTAATTTCACATTGGGAGGCATGTATCTTGTTTATGCATACAGGGACTTATTTTAGAGGCTGCTAAATTGGGAAAGTGCTGAATGTGAAAATATAGCTTTTAATTGGCCAAGTTCTATTAATATATAATTTTTTATTGAATTTAAATATACTCTTACAAGTATTATTTTGGGTTTTAAGTAATATTTTATATTCCACAAAATCAGGAAAATTTTACTAGGATATAGACTAGCCTGTGAGACTAGCAAATTCAGGAAAAGATGGTCTATGATCTCAGACATCTAGATGTTCAACTAATGTGCTGCATTGCGATGATCCGGTCTGGCTGATGACTTAACTACTCCCATTCTCTTCAGTCCTTCCTCCACCGGACTAACATTCATATATCACCAACGGGACAGATCCTTCTTCATCTAGCCCCTAATACGGTATTTTCCAAACTGCCAGTTTCACTCCTTTAGTGAGTCATGAAAACAATTTAGTGAGTTTTACACAGTATTTTTAAAAATTGAATAGAATAGCTCAAAGTGCCTCCTAGGCAGAAAGGATAAGTATTGTTTGTGAAAGTTTTATTTCAGTGATATGGGTGTGTATATAATTACATGGTAATGTAGACTTTATTGCTTATTATAGGTTGTTGTAAAAAAGAGTTTAAAATGCACCAGTGGACCCAATATTGGTTCCCTCCTGATATGGTTCTATGATCTGGAGATTGAGGATTTTCATCTCCTGAGAAGCCAGAGTCTTTAGGTTGCTGCTAAGCTAGTGGCCACCACCAGGACCAAGCACTGGCTTTAGATCCCATAGGTATGCAACAGTACTGAGAAAAATCCAACTGTCAAAACCTGCAGGTCCCAAAGTGTAGATATGCACAAGTGTGTGTGTGTGGGTGGGTGGGTGTGGCTGTGAGAGGGGGAGAGAGAGAACCACAACCAGCAGCAGCAGCAGCGTGTGGGAACTCACTAGAAACACAGCCTCTCAAGTCCCACCCAAACTTACCAAGTGAAAATTCTGGGAGTGGGGCTCAGCCATCTGTGTTTTAACAACTTTCCAGGTGATACTGATGTGTGCTGATGTTTAAGAACTACTGGCGTATAACTCTGTGCAACCCAAGTTTGAGTCTGGACTTTGTTTCGACTTGTTAATGCAGGACCTTGTCCATCTGAAAATTCCACCCCCAGTATTTCTGCAGGTCCTCACGAGATACCACCCACAGAATGATGAATAAATCTATTCATTTATTGTATGACATCCAACTATGCTCTTCCTCTGTAGTGTGAGTTTATAAAATTATGCAGGACCTTATAAACTTATACTTAAGGGTTTTGTTGAGAAAACGTTTGTGGATAAAATGAGAGTTCCTGTGGCCAGGATTCTCACCTGGCCCTGGTTGAATAGCTCACTGCACACCTGTGGGCAATACATGGCTGTTGACTCTATATAAAGAGCTCTGCCCAGTGCTCTGAGCAACACGGTGGCACGGCTGCAGGAGAGCAGAGCAGAGGCTGGAGTGGTGTTAGCACTGAGGTCAGAGGCCCAGAGGATGGCTGTGTGGGACAACTGTGCAGAGAGGCCCAGAGGACGGCTGTGCAGACAGAGGAGCCCAGAGGCAGAGACGGGCTTGCTGCATACAGACTCGCTCTGAGTGAACAGGATTTTAGTGACTGACCCGCCACCTGGAAATAAAGTTGGGTATAACCCTTTCACCCCAAGAACAGTTTTGCTGTCAATTTCTTTGGTCACATTGAATCCATAGCAAACTTGCCCAGGGCTGAAACCCATTGGCAAGACAACCTTGCAGTCCATCCTACTCATTGAATGATTTTTGGTAAATTTTATATACTTGTAATTCTTTGTGTGATTTTAAGTCTATTTGTATGCACTTGCAGAATTTGAACAGTAGTTTTTTTATTTCTATAAATCTTGTGGGAATTGAATGAGATAACTTATATAAAGTGATTTGCATGTGTATGGCACAAAGTAAGCATTTAGTCTCCCTCTGGTAATGTGAAGGCTCTTGGCTGTTAGTTTAAGAAGGCACAAGAATCATACTCCAACATGATTGCTTCAGTTTCCACAATATCAACCCTAGTGTTTAGGGAACTAGATACATACTTACATGGGATTTCAATCTGAAGGGGCTAAACTGAATCCTTCTGAGGTTATTCCCAGTGTTTAAGTGACAGAATTCTCTGAGGACTCCAAGGGAGGCAGAGAACACTGAGCCTTCAGGTTTGAGAATTCTTCCATCATACCACACACATACAACACCCCACCACACAGACTCCTTCTTGTGCCACATCCTCCCCACATCCCTGCATACCACACCTACCTATGCCATGCTATAACCCCACCCTCTCCCATACCAACCTCCCCCTCACACACACATACATTCATACATACCACACACACATGAATAACTTGCCTCTATGAATTGTCTTCCCTCTGCGTCTGAGCCTGCTTCTACTCTCCATTGCTTGCAAGGTAAAGAAGCCACATCCTTTCCTTGACACCCAGACTTTGGGATAAGTAGAAAAATGTCAAGTATGGTTAAAAACAAAAAGAGAGAGAAACTATTACTATGACAAAAACATTAAAAGGTGTTAGAAAACTGCTTGAAAAGTGCTTCAAGTTCAGGTACTATTACAATAGAGAGTTTTCAAGCCTTCAAAGAATAAATATTTCTCTATATTAATTATTCCCAAATACAGGAAAAGAGAAAACTATTCAAATGACTTTACAGTGTCAACACACCCTGCAAACCGAAGCCAAACAAATGGCAACAACAAAAAAATAATGTACCTATTGTACCTATACTTATAGGTGCAAAACTCTAAAATTAAATGCTAGCAAATAGAACCTACCAGTGTATTAAAAGAATAAATATATGACAATGTGATGCCTCAATTGAAGAATAAAAAAACAGTTTAACATAAAGAAATCTAATAATGTAATCTATATTAGTAAGGTAAAGAAGAAAAATATATGACCATCTTGAAAGATGTGGAAAAGTATTTTGAAAAAAGGTAACAGTCATTCTTAATTACAAAATGAAACACATCAACAATGATAACAATGCTTCAGGAAACTCCTGTATTGTAAAAAATTATACATCTGAAATAACAGCAAGCACATTACATGATAATGGATACAGAAAAGTCAGGAAACGGCCAAGACCTTCATTATTCAGCACTGTACTTTATGGATTTTTAAAACACTACTCTGTACATATCCCTAGATAATATATAGCTTCATTTTCCTATCTTTTAATATAATATAAATAGGATTATTATATGTATTCTTTTGTGCCTTGCTTTTCTCAGTTAATGTTATACTTTAGAGACTCTACTATGTTGGTGAGTACAATTTTATAATGCATTCATTTGTCTTTTTTAGTATCCCATTGTACAAATATACTAATTTTTCTATGCTTTTGTAAATAGCCATATACTTTGTTTCCAATTTTCTTGCAAATACATATAACGGTACAGTGAATATTCATGTGTACATCTCTTGGTTTGGTTGTGCAAGAAATTTTTTAGGTATATACCTAGGAATAGAATTTCAGAGTCATCTGGCAAGGATACATTCAACTTTATAAAATAATGCTGCTAAGTTGTTTTCCAATGTTCTTGCACCAGATCATAATTATACCTTAAAAGTGAATGAAACCGGAATTCTGGGAAGATGGTGGCGTGAGCAGGGCGGCAGAAATCTCCTCCCAAAACCATATATATTTATGAAAATAAAACAAATACAACTATTCCTAAAAGAGAGACCAGAAGATACAGTACAACAACCAGGCTACAGCTACATCTGTGAGAACTCAGTGCCTCATGAAGCAGGTAACATACAAAGCTGCAACCCAGCGGGACCCGAGCACTACCCCCCACCCCAGCGCACTGGAGGGAGGAAAAGATTCAGAGTGGGGAAGGAACGGAAGCACAGGCCCGCCAAATGACCAGGCCTGGTGATCTGTGCCAGAAGCACTGACACACATCGCACAGTGTATCAGAGATTAGAGAAATGGAAGTGCAGGTTCTGAGACAGAGAACGCAAGTGGGTCCTCAGAGCCGGCTCCACGGGACAAAAGAAAAGTGGGTGGTTTTTTAAAAGTCTTAAAGAGACAAGGGCCCAACAGCGGAACAAAATCATCCCAGCGCACTCAGCTCAGCAGGCTGGGAGTCTTGGGGAATTTCAGACCCCTTGGCTGGCGGCTGGGCAAAGCAGCCATGCCAAAGCTTCCCACAGAGAACAGCAGCCTGCCATTTGTTCCCTCACCAGCCGGCGCCGCAGACTCTCCGCAGGGGTACAGCTAAGCGGGAAGAGCCCCAGAACCAGGTTTAGGCTGAGGGCGACCCTGCACACAGGCAGTTCAGGGGATTATCCCAGAGACTGCCTACCAGTTTGCAGGAAAACAGCTCAGGCCCAGGAGAAGGGCAAGGGGAACAACAAGCAAGAAGAGACTTTGTTCTCCCAGCTGACACACGTGGTGCCTACTATCGACCACTTCTATCACCATGAAAAGACAGAGGAATATGGTCCAGACAAAGACCAGCCAGACTACCCCAGAGAGGGAGCCTGATGGGATGGACATGCACAATCTTCCTGAAAGAGAATTCAGAATAAAAGTCATAACCATACTGACGGATCTACAGAGAAATGTGCAAGAGCTAAGGGAGGAAGTGAGGGAAGTGAGGAAAGACAAGTCAGAAATGAGACAAGCAATTGACAGGCTTAGCAGCAGACTGGACGAGATGCAAGAGACTGTTAATGGAATAGAAATCAGAGAACACGAATACAGAGAAGCTGAGGCAGAGAGAGATAAAAGGATCTCTAGGAATGAAAGAATATTAAGAGAACTGTGTGACCAATCCAAATGGAACAATATTCGCATTATAGGAGTACCAGAGGAAGAAGAGAGAGAAAAAGGGATAGAAAGTGTCTTTGAAGAAATAATTGCTGAAAACTTCCCCAAGCTTGGGAAGGAAATAGTCTCTCAGACCATGGAAGCCCACAGATCTCCCAACACAAGGGACCCAAGGAAGAAAACACCAAGACACATAATAATTAAAATGGCAAAGATCAAAGATAAGGACAGAGTACTAAAGGCAGCTAGACAGAGAAAAAAGATCACCTACAAAGGAAAACGCATCAAACTATCATCAGACTTCTCAACAGAAACCTTATAGGCCAGAAGAGAATGGCATGATATATTTAACATAATGAAACAGAAGGGCCTTGAACCAAGAATATTGTATACAGCACGATTATCATTTAAATTTTAAGGAAGGATTAAACAATTCCCAGACAATCAAAAGCTTAGGGAGTTTGCCTCTCATAAACCACCACTACAGGATATCTTAAAGGGACTGCTCTAGAGGGAAGCACTCCTAAGGCTAAAAAGCTGTCACCAGAGAAAATAAAATCATAGCAAAGAAAGCAGACCATCCAAATACTAACTAAAGGCAAAGAATAAAACACCTAGTATATAAAGAATGGAGGAGGAAGAAGAAGAAGGGAGAGAAATAAACATCAGACTGTGTTTACAATAACTTAACAAGAAAGATAAGTTAGACTCCTAGACAGTAAAGAAGCTACCCTTGAAACTTTGGTAAACACAATTCTAAAGCCAGCAAAGACAATAAGTACATATCTATCGATAATCACCCTAAATGTAAATGGACTGAATGAACCAATCAAAAGACACAGAGTAACAGAATGGATAAAAAAGCAAGACCCATCTATATGCTGCTTACAAGAGACTCACCTCAAACCCAAAGGTATACAGAGACTAAAGGTGAAGGGATGGGAAAAGATATTTCATGCAAACAAAAGGGAGAAAAAAGTAGGTGTTGCAGGACTTGTATCAGACAAAATAGACTTCAAAACAAAGAAAGTAACAAGAGATAAAGAAGGACATTATGTAATGATAAAGGGGTCAGTCTAACAAGAGGATATAACCATTATAAATATATATGCAACAAACACAGAAGCACCGACATATGTGAAACAAATGCTAACAGAATTAAAGGAGGAAATAGAAAGCATTGCATTCATTTTAGGAGACTTCAACACACCACTCACTCCAAAGGACAGATCAACCAGACAGAAAATAAGTAAAGACACAGAGGCACTGAACAACACACTAGAACAGATGGACCTAACAGACATCTACAGAACTCTACACCCAAAAGCATCAGGATACATATTCTTCTCAAGTGCATATGGAACATTTTCCAGAATAGACCACATACTAGGCCACAAAAAGAACCTCAGTAAATTCAAAAATATTGAAATTCTACCAACCAACTTCTGATATCACAAAGGCGTAAAACTAGAAATAAATTGCACAAAGAAAACAAAAAGGCTCACAAATACATGGAGGCTTAATAACATGCTCCTAAATAATCAATTGGTAAATGATCAAATAAAAACAGAGATCATACAATATAGGGAGACTAATGACAACAACAACACAAAGCCGCAACTACTGTGGGACGCAGCAAAGGCAGTTCTAAGAGGAAAGTATATTGCAATCCAGGCCTATTTAAAGAATGAAGAACATTCCCAAATGAACAGTCTAAAGACACAATTACTGAAATTGGAAAAAAAAAGGCCCAAAGTCACCAGAAGAAGGGACATAATAAAGATCAGAAAAGAAATAAATAAAATTGAGAAGAATGAAACAATAGAAAAAAATCAATGGAACCAAGAGCTTGTTCCTTGAAAAAATAAACAAAATAGATAAACTTCTAGCCAGACTTATTAAGAGAAAAAGAGAATCTACACACATAAACAGAATCAGAAATGAGAAAGGAAAAATCATGACAGACCCCACAGAAATACAAAGAATTATAAGAGAATATTATGTGAATCTATATGCTAACAATCTGGAAAACATAGAAGAAATGGACAACTTCTTAGAAAAATACAACCTTCCAAGACTGACCAAGCAAGAAACAGAAAACCTAAACAGACCAATCACCAGCAAAGAAATTGAATCGGTAATCAAAAACCTACCCAAGAACAAAACCCCTGGACCAGATGGATTCACCTCTGAGTTCTACCAGACATATAGAGAAGAACTAATACCCATTCTCCTTAAAGTTTTCCAAAAAATAGAAGAGGAGGGAATACTTCCAAACTCATTCTATGATGCCAGCATCACTCCAATATCAAAACCTGGCAAAGATCTCACCAAAAAAGAAAAATACAGACCAATATCCCTGATGAACATAGTTGCAAAAATACTCAACAAAATATGAGCAAACCAAATTCAAAAATACATCAAGAGGATCATACAACATGATCAAGTGGGATTCATCTCATGGATGCAAGGATGGTACACCACTCGAAAATCCATCAACATTATCTACCACATCAACAAAAAGAAGAATAAAAACCACATGATCATCTCCATAGATGCTGAAAAAGCATTTGACAAAATTCAGCATCCATTCATGATAAAAACTCTCAACAAAATGGGTACAGAGGGCAAGTACCTCAACATAATAAAGCACATATATGACAAACCCACAGCTAACATCATACTTAACAGTGAGAAGCTGAAAGCTTTTCATCTAAGATTGGGAACAATACAGGGATGCCCACTCTCTCCACTGTTATTTAACATAGTACCGGACGTCCTAGCCATGGCAACCAGACAAAACAAAGAAATACAAGGCATCCAGATTGTCAAATTGTCACTATTTGCAGATGACATGATATTGTACATAAAAAACCCTAAAGACTCCACTCCAAAACTACTAGAACTAATATCTGAATTCAGCAAAGTTGCAGGATACAAAATCAACACACAGAAGTCTGTTGCACTCATATACACTAACGATGAGCTAACAGAAAGAGAAATCATGAAAACAATTCCATTCACAATTGCATTAAAAAGAATAAAATACCTAGGAATAAACATAATGAAGGAAGTGAAAGACCTATACCATGAAAACTACAAGACACTCCTAAGAGAAATTAAAGAGGACACTAACAAATGGAAATTCATACCAAGCTCTTGGCTCTGAAGAATAAATATTGTCAAAATGGCTACACTACCTAAAGCAATACAGATTCAACGCAATCCCTATCAAAATACGAACAGCATTCTTCTATGAACTGGAACAAATAGTTCTAAAATTCATATGGAACCACAAAAGACTCCGAAAAGCCAAAGCAATCCTGAGAAGGAAGAATAAAACGGGGAATTATGCTCCCAGACTTCAAGCTCTACTACAAAGCTTCAGTAATCAAGACAATTTGGTACTGGTACAAGAACAGACCCACAGACCAGTGGAACAGAATAGAAAATCCAAACATTAACACAAACATATATGGTCAATAATATATGATAAAGGAGCCTTGGATATACAATAGGGAGATGACAGCCTCTTCAGCAACTGGTGTTGGCAAAACTGGACAGCTATATGTAAGAGAATGAAAGTGGACTACTGTCTAACCCCATACACAAAGGTAAACTCAAGGTGGATCAAAGACCTGAATGTAAGTCATGAAACCATAAAACTCTTAGAAAAAAACATCGGCAAAAATCTCTTGGACATAAACATGAGCAACTTCTTCATGAACATATCTCCCCGGGCAAGGGAAACAAAAGCAAAAATGAACAAGTGGGACTATATCAAGCTGAAAAGCTTCTGTACAGCAAAGGACACCATCAGTAGAACAAAAAGACATCCTACAGTATGGGAGAATATATTCATAAATGACGTATCTGATAAGAGGTTGACATCCAAAATATATAAAGAACTCACGCACCTCAACAAACAAAAAGCAAATAATCCAATTGAGAAATGGGCAGAGGACATGAATAGACACTTCTCCAAAGAAGAAATTCAGATGGCCAACAGGCACATGAAAAGATGCTCCACATCGCTAATCATCAGAGAAATGCAGATTAAAACCACAATGAGATATCACCTCACACCAGTGAGGATGGCCAACATCCAAAACACAAACAACAACAAATGTTGGCGAGGATGTGGAGAAAAGGGAACCCTCCTACACTGCTGGTGGGAATGCAAATTAGTTCAACCATTGTGAAAAGCAGTATGGAGGTTCCTCAAAAAACTCAAAATAGAAATACCATTTGACCCAGGAATTCCACTCCTAGGAATTTACCCTAAGAATGCAGCAGCCCAGTTTGAAAAAGACAGATGCACCCCTATGTTTATTGCAGCACTACTTACAATAGCCAAGAAATGGAAGCAACCTTAGTGTCCATCAGTAGATGAATGGATAAAGACGAGGTGGTACATATACACGATGGAATATTATTCAGCCATAAGAAGAAAACAAATCTTACCATTTCAACAACATGGACGGAGCTAGAAGGTATTGTTCTCAGTGAAATAAGCCAAGCTGAAAAAAACAAGTATCAAATGATTTCACTCATATGAGGAACATAAGAGCAAAGAAAAAAACTGAAAGAAAAAAAAACAGCAGCAGAATCACAGAACCCAAGAATGGACTAATAGTTACCAAAGGGAAAGGGACTGGGGAGGATGGGCGGGAAGGGAGGGACAAGGGGGAAATAGGGGCATTAGGATTAGCAGACGTAATGTTGGCGGGGGGCGCGGGGAGGGCTGTACAACTCAGAAAAGACAAGTAGTGATTCTCTAGCATCTCACTATGCTGATGGACAGTGACTGTAAAGGGGTTGGTGGGGGGGACCTGATGAAGGGGGTAATTTAATAACCATAATATTGCACATGTAATTGTAGATTAATGATTCCAAAATAAATTTTTTAGAAGTGAATGAAACCTCTTTTGCTAAAGTCCTCAGCACACTTGTTAATATACATTAAATATAAAAATATTCACTAATCTATTGGATATGGAATGCCATCGTATTATGTTTTTAATTTGTGTTTTCCTTATATTGATGTAGTTGAGCATCTTTTCAGGTGTTATGTTCATATCTCTTACCAATTTTCTATAGGGCCAGGTTTTATTTATTTGTAGACATTCTCTATATATTTGACACAAATTCTTTGTCAGTGTGTTGCAAGTATCTTCTACCAGTGTGGCTTGGTTTTTCACAAATGGTGTCTTTTAATATCTAATTACCTTCTTAAGCTCCCTTATTAATTAAAAAAATATCTGTAGATACTTTCTATGTAAGCAACTAAATCACCTATAAACAGTTAAGGGTTGTATTTGTTTTCAATCTTTATAACTTCTCTTTATCAGACTAGGATGTTTAGTACAATTTTAAATATAAATATTGATGGTGAAAACTCTCATCTTGTTCCTGGTTTTAAATGTAACATTTATTACTTAAAACTGTTGAATATGATGTCTAATACAGGTTTTATAGATATCCTTTAGGCTTTATTAGGTTAAGGATATTGGCTTCTTTTCCTGATTGTGAAATTTTATCAATGTTCCTTCTATATCTTTTGAGATAATCATGTGATTTCTCCCCTTTAATCTGTTAATTTGACAAATTACCCTATTAGATTTTTTAAAGTTGTACCAGTCTTGCTTTTGTGGAATAAATCTAAATAAGTATATATCTGGGGATCTAGTTTTCTAATATTTATTTAGTGTTTTATCATATATGTGTGTGAGTGAATTTGGCCATCCTTATCTTCTTTTTAGTCTTCTCAAATTTTAGTACTAAGGTTTTGTTACCTGTCCTAAATTAATTGGAAAGTATTTGTATTTTTCTTTTTTGTTAAAGAGTTTGAATAAGATTTGAACGATCTACTCTTTGAATGCAGGTGGAATTTGCTTATAAAATCACCCAAGTCTTTTTACTTTGTGGAAGGATTTTTAACTACTAAGTCACTTTCTTTAATCTTTAAGAATGATTCAGTTTTTCTAGTTCTTGTCAGTTTCGATAATTTATATTTTTAAAGAAATTTGTACATTTCACCTAAGTTTTCTAATTCATTGTCATAAAATTTTTCATAAAAGATTCTTAAATATCTACTACATTTGTGTTTATAAGGCTTTATTATTCCTAATCTTGTTTATTTTTACCTTTTCTATATTTGTATTGATTAGTTTTGCCAAAGGGTTTTCTTATATCATTAATCTTCTCAAAGAATCAACTCTTGGCATTTGTTGATTTTTCTCTAAATTCTATTATATCTTTATTTTTCATTTTGTCATTTTTTTCTTTTATATTTATTACTTTATTCTTTGGAAGAAAGAAATTATTTGGATTATTTACGGTTTGCTTTTTGCCCCTAACTTTTCAAGTTAATGATCCATGCTTTAAACTTTCTTCTTTTTACTGTAAGCATTTAAAGCTATAAAATTTCCTCTAAATGACATTAGCTGTAGCTCATAAGCTTTGAAAAATTACAATTTCAATGATAATTTTTGTTTTCTATTGTCTTTTTTAAATCTTGGGATTATTTAGTGTGTGGTTTTTATATTTGCTTGTTTGTTTTGGTAGTGCCTGTTAAGCTTAAAATTATTTTGAATATAAGATAGGGTCCTATATTATTTACAATAATTATTTAGTGTGGTTTTCCATTTCCAAATGTATGTTTTTTTATCTTAACTCTTTTTGTTCATATATATAAAAAACTATGTTGGTAATGTTATTAAATGCATACAAAATTCATATGTTTTAATGTCCTGATAGGTTGAAAATTTACTGAAAATTATATTTATCACCATGCAGTTAACTATTACTGTAATAATACTATTTTTCTTGTGGGCTATTATATATTGTTAAACTAGCTAGCCCTGTTCTCTTTTCACTGAAATATATTCAGTGTCTCATCTCCCATTCTTTTATTGTCAGCCTTTCTGAGTGTTCATGTTTTAGTTATGGCTCTTTTCAAGAGCTTCTAATTTGGTGTCATTGAGCTTTGACTGCATTTCATTTTTTTTTCAATCTGTCTAATAATCTTTATCTTTGAACTTCTAAGACAAATACATTTACATGGATTCTGACTACTAAAATACATAAATTTATTTATTTTTAAATTTTTGTTTGTGATCGAATACACATAACATAAATTTTACCTTCTTAATGAATTTTTAAGTGTATATTTCAGTAGTGTTAAGTACACTCACACTGTTGTGCAACCATCTCCTGAATTCTTCTTGTCTTAAAACGAAAACTCCATATCCATTAAACAACTCCTCATTCTTCACTCTCCCAGCCACTGGCAACCACCATTCTAGTTTTTGTTCCCGTGTATTTGACTACTATTGTTGCCTCGTTTAGTTAGAATTTTAAGACTTAACAATATTCTATTGCATGTCTATGCCATGTTTTGTTTGTCCACTCATCTGTTGATGGACACATTAGTTGCTTCCACCTTTTGGCTATTGTGAATAAAGCTGTTATGAACGTGGGTGTAAAGATACCTCTTCAAGAGCCTGCTTTCAGTCCTTTGGCCCCCCTCCCCCTTAAGTGGGATTGCTGGAACATACGATAATTTTATTTTTAACTTTTTGAGAAACCATACAAATTTTCATAGTGGCTGTACCATTTTACATTCCCACCAATAGTACACAAGGTTTTCAATTTCTTCATATCGTCACCAACAACTGCTATTTTCTGTCTTGTTTTGTTTGATTTGGTTTTCACATAGTAACCATCCTAATGATGTGTGAGATAGCACACTGGTTTTGATTTGCATTTCCCTAGTGATTAATGATGTTGTTGAGCATTTTTTTCATGTGCTTATTATCTATTTGCTTATCTTCTATATATCTATTGATGTCCTTCATTCATTTTTTAATCAGGCTCTTTGGGTTTGGGCATTTCTGGCATTGAGTTCTTTATTCTGGATATTACCCTTTTATCAGAAATATGATTTACAGATATTTTCTTCCATTCTGCCTTTTCATTCTGCTGATTGTTTTGAGGCACAAAATTTTTAAACTTTGATATATTCCAATTTATTTTTTCTTTTGTTGCTTGTGCTTTTAAGGTCATGTACAGGAAATAATTGCCCAATCCAATGTTTTGGAGTTTTATTCTTATGTTTTATTCTGAGTTTTGTAATTTTAGCTCTTAATATTTAGGTCTTTGAATCATTTTGAGTTATTTTTTGCCTGTGGTGTAAGGTAAGGCACTAACTTCATTCTTTCCCACATGGATATTGAGTTTTCACAGCATCCTTTGTTAAAAAGACTGTCCTTTTCCATTGAATGGTCTTGGCACCCTTGTTGAAAGTCATTTGGCCAAATATGCAAGGGTTTATTTCTAGGCTGTCTATTCTATATGACAGACCTTGGTCTATATGTCTGTCATTATGCCAGTGCCACACTGTTTTGATTATTGTAGCTTTGTAGTAGGCTTCTAAAGCAGGAAATGTGAGACCTCCAGTTTTGTTCTTTTTCAAAGTATTTTGGCTCTTTAGGATCCTTTAAGATTCCATATGAATTTTAAGATGGATTTTTTTTCTATCTTTGCAAAACACCATTGGAATTTTGTAAGGAATTGTATTGAATTTGTAGATCACTTTGGTAGTATGGACATCTTAACAATACTGAGTCGTCCAATCCATATACATATGATGTGTTTCCATTTATCTGTGTCTTCTTTAATTTGTTTCAATAATGTTTTGTAATTTTCAGTGGGTAAGTTCCTCACCTCTAAGGTTAAGTTTATTCCTAAGTTATTTTTTGGTCTTGTTATAAATATGATTATTTTTGAATTTCTTTTTAACATTATTCGTTGCTAGTTTATAGAAATGTAACCAAATTTTATGTGTTGATTTTGTATCCTGAAACTGTTGAATTCATTTTTTATTTCTAACAGTTTTTTCTTTTGTTGAATCTTTAGGATTTTCATATGTAAGATCATGTCATCTTTGAACAAAGATACTTTTCCATTTGTCTTTACAATTTGGATGTATTTTATTTCTTTTTATTAAGTTATTGCTTGAGCTAATACTTCTAGTACTATGTTGAATAGAAGTGATGAAAATCAGCATCCTTGTCCTGTTCCAGATCTTAGAGGAAAACTTTCAGTCTTTCATCATTGAGTACATTAGCTGTGGGTTTTTCTTATATGGCCTTTATTATATTGATGTTGTTTCCTTCTATTTCTAGTTTAAGTGTTTTTATCATGAAAGGGTATAGGATTATGTCAAATGTTTTTTCTACATCAGTTGGGATGATCATTTGTTTTGTTCCTCATTTTTCTGTTAATGTGGTATATTACATTGACTGATTTTCATATGTTGAACTATACTTTCATTCATTCCAAAAATAAGTCCCACTGGGCCAAAGAGTATAATCCTTTTAATGTACTGTTGAATTCTGAGTGCTAATATTTTGTTAAGGATATTTGTATCAATATTCATCAGGCATATTGGTCTGTAGTTTTCTTTTATGTCTTCATTGGCTTTGGTGTCCATGTAATACTGGCCTTGCAGAATGAATTTGGAAGTGTTGCTCCTCTTCAGTTTTTTTGGAAGACTTTGGGTAGTATTGGTGTTAATTCTTCTTTAAACATTTAGTAGAATTTACCAGTGAAGTCTTGGTAGCTCCTTTGTTAGGAGGTTTATCATTTCTGATTCAATCTCCTTACTACCTATAGATCTGTTTAGATTTTCTATTTCTTTATAATTTCAGTGTTGGTGAGCTATGTGCTTCTAGGAATTTATCCATCTTATCTATCTAATTTGTTGGCCTACAGTTATCCATAGTATTCTTTTATTATATTTTTTATTTTTGTAAAATCTCCTCTTTGTAATTTCTCCTCTTTCATTTCTGAGTTATTTGAATCCTCTCTTTTTTTCTTAGTCAATCTAGCTAAATTCAATTTTGTTGATCTTTTTAATGAACAACTCTTGCTTTGTTGATTTCCTCTAATGATTTTGTATTTGTTTTGTTTCTCTCTCTTTTGTTGTTGTAGTCTTTATTATTTTCTTCCTTTTGCTAGCTTAGAGTTTATTTTTTCTTCTTTTTCTAATTCCTTAAGGTGTAAGTTTGGTGATTGATGTGAGATCTTTCTTCTTTTAATGTAAACATCCACATCTATAAATTCCCTTTTAGTTTAGTTTTCACTGCATAGTATAAATTTTCAAATGTTCTATCTTCATTTTCACTTGTCTAAGGATATTTTCTAATTCTGTGTGATTTATTATTGTTTTGTTCAGCCAATCTTTTTTAAAATTCTCCCATATACTTACTGTAATTTTTGCTTCCAGTTCTTCTGGATTTCAGATTCCAATTCTTAAGATCTCTTCTGTGATCATTTTCCTTATCTTGAAGTTCATGCTTTACAAATTCTTTAGTGAATGAAGCAACAAACCCTCTCTATTATTTTAGTTGCTCTGAAAATATATTTATTTCATCTCATTTCTAAAAACATGGTTTCACCAGATGGAGAAGTCCAGGTCACAGCATTTTAAAGATGCGATGCAGCTGTCTTTCTCTTCCAGTGTTGCTATGGTAGACTGAATAATGGTGCACCAAAGATATCCACATTTGAATCTCTGGAATCTGTGAATATTGTATTTTCATTGTAAATGTAGTTTACAAATGTGATTAAACTAAGGATGTTGAGATAGGAACATTATTCTCAATTATGTTGAGGGTAATGAGCCCAGTATAATAACATGAGAGATAGACAGAAGGATCAAAGTCAATAGGATATGGGGTAATAAGAGAGATTGTGCTGATGTATCCACAAGCTGGCAACCTCTAGAAGGTAGGAAGGGGCAAGGAACAGATTCTCTCCTGGAGTTTCTAGAGGGAACCTGCCCTGCTGACATCTTTATTTTAGCCCCATATTACTCATTTAGAATTCTGACCTCCAGAACTATAAGAAAATACATGTGTGGGATTTTTTAGTCAACAAATTTGTGGTGATTTGTTATACTGGCAATAGGAAATGAAAGCAGTTGGTTTTGAGAAATCTGCTGCCCATCTAATTATGGTTCTATCATTGATAATTTGTCTTTACTCCCTGGCTGTTCAACTTTTTCAAGTTTTCTTCTTTAGTATTCTGTAAGTTGATCTTCATGTTTAATTGTGGATATCTTTTGATTTATCCTGTTTGAATTTCCTAACTGGTGTCTTGTGTCATTGCTGGAAATTCTCATTTATTGCTTCTTTAATCATCTCTCCTCCATTTTCTCCTCCTGGGACTCCATTTATGTTTGCAGATCTTTTTCACTCCATCTTCTATGTCTCTTAACTTCTTTTTCATATTTCATTTATTTATTTCCATATTCTAGATCCTCTGTAATTCCTCACATCTATTTTCCATATTCCTCTTCAGCTGTGTATAATCCTCTGCTTATTCCACTGACTTTTTAATGGAAATTGCTGTATTTCACATTTCTAAAATTTTGATTGTGCCCTTTTCAAATACATTTGGTCAGTTTAATAGTCTCATAGTTTTTCATCATACTTCAACGTGCTTATTTATTTCTGTAAACACATAACACATACTGATTTTATATTCTGTGTTTGGCCATTCCATTATCTGGACTTTATAATAAGAGCTAATAATGTGCTTTGTTGTTACTCCTAACTTGCTCATGGTTTTTTGTTCTTTCCTGTGTTTGGTGAGTTTGTTAGCTGTGCCCCAGATCTTTTATCTATGGATATTCTTTTAGGCATGTGTATAGACTGTTCTTCCAGAAAGAATTTGCCTTGCATCCTGCTAGGCCACTTGGAGAATTAGTAACCTGGAAAGACTTTGAACTAAATTTTAGCTTAGGATTTTGTGTCATACAGTACACATTTAAGCCCTGAATCTCTATGTTTTGTACGTTTGTGTTTAGGGATTTTAATGGGAGACTTTTTTCTTTTTAACTCCTCCCTCTGCTTTATTCAAGGTCAAGCCAGAGATATATAACCACTATCTCTTGCTACATGGTAGCATTTTTTCTTGGTCATCTACTGAGGACGTCATGCTTTCAATGACATACATGTGAGGGGACTCCAATCAGACCTTCCCCACTGCTCAGGCCCAGGGCTTGCTGCTGTCCTGTCCATTAAAACCAAAGCCTTAAGTCACTAGGGACTGGCAGATATCTTCAGGGCAAAACAGACTATAGTACCTGCTTATCAGTTCCTGGGTTTTCACTTCTTGTCATTCCTAGCCTATAAGGTTCCTTTATCTGTGAGCTTATATATACATTAATAAATATGTCCTCAATATTTCAGGTAGCATCTTTAGGTATGAGGTCTAAAAAACTGTGTTCCATATTTTTGTAAAACTCCTCAAATTGGTTAGCTATCTTCATGTAACAAATTATCCTAGGACTTAATATCTTCAAGCAACACCTCTTATCTTATAGGTCCAGTGAGTCAGTAATTATAATCTGTATGTAACTTCTCTCTCATAAGGCTGCAGTCAAGATGTTGGCTGGAGTTTTAGTCATTCCTAAAGCTTGACTGGGGAAGGGTCAGCTACTAAGCTCACCCTTTTGACTGTTTGCTGGTTGCAGAATATTCACTTCCTGGCTCACTCACATGGCTCTTGGCAAGAGTCACATCCTTGCTAGCTATTGGTTAGAGACATTACTTCCTTGCATTTGGGTCTTTCTACAGGACTACTCACAACACAGCAACTTGCTTCTCCCAGAGTGAGGGCTCTGAAGAGGAAAGAGAGAGAAAATAAGGGATAATAAAAGAAAGTGAGCATTATGAAAGCTAGAGTCTTTTGTAACCTCATCTTAAAAGTGTCCCGTGATTTTTGCCATCTTCTGCTCGTTAGAAGCAAATCACTATCTCTATACAGCCCATTCTGAAAGGGAAAGTGATTACACAAATATGTAAATACCAGGAAGCAAGGGTCATTTGGTACCATTTTAAGAGCTGCTTACTTCACTTCTGTAGAACACTTAAAAAAAATCAGTCAAAAGAAGGATTAAGAACATATTAACAGGCTTTTTTTTTCAAAAAATAAATGTATATGCCTGATAAATATATGAAAATTGTATAATTGCACTACTAATCACAGGAATATTATTTAAAACAGGAATTAGTTAACAGTTTTTACTTATCAAGATGACAAAGTTCTTTCTAGTATCAACAAGTGTAGCTAATACTATATAGAAACTAGCACCCTTGTGCAATGCCAGTACAAATCTACTTTGTAGTTTAATTTGGGAATATGTCAGTATACTTAAAAAAATCCTTAAGTAAACTGAGGAGGATGGGTGGGAAGGGAGGGACAAAGGAGAAAAAGAGGCAGTACGATTAGCAGATGTAATGTTGGGGGAGACGGGGAGGGCTGTACAACTCAAGAGAAGACAAGTAATGATTCTATAGCATCTCACTACGCTGATGGACAATGACTGTAATGGGGTTGGTGGGGGGGACCTGATGAAGGAGGTAGTTTAGTAATCATAATATTGCACATGTAATTGTAGATTAATGATACCAAAATAAATTATTTAAAAAATCCTTAAGTATCTCTCTATAAAATCTAAATTAAAAATCATTGCCCAACAATTTTAAAAGGAGGGACTTGTCCTAAGGAAAAATTATAAAAGCATGAAAATATTTATGTAAAATATGCTCATCTTTATGGTAAACCCATTGGAAATAAATATCTAAAAGGAGTCATTGTTAAATTAATTACCCCACATGCTCATAAGAGAAAACTATGCCTTTGTTAAAAATAATATTACAAATCTGCATATGTTAGTATGCAAAGATATACCCAACAAATTGTTAGTAAGAAAAATAATGTATATTATGTGATTCATTTCTCTTAGATATAATGTTCAAATATAGCTTTATGTCAAGGAAAAATTAGCAAGCTATAGCTAATACTAGTGAGGTCATCTCTGGATAATGGAATTACAGTTGACATTTATTATCTTCTTGTTTATCTGTATTGCTTAAATGCTCAATACAATATAGCACAATGACTAATACAATAAACATTTATTACCATAATTTTAAACAAAAGAGAATGTTTTTATAGAATAAAACAAGTATAATCCAAACAGCCTCCTATAACTTCCCAATTATTTAATGATTTCTGTTTTTGTTAAATATTTACAAATATACATTTGTCACTGAAATGAAAATAAATGTGTAATGCCAATATTTACTTTGTATCTAGGAATAATGCCATTAAAAAATTTCCACTCTTGACCCACAGATTTTTATGCAATTAATTTAATTTTCACTTTGGAGTCCCATTACTGAGCTAATAATTTAAAATTTCAAACTTCTTATAATACAGTATACACTGCACAAAGCAGTTTTTACATTACCAGTTCATTGAGTCATCAAAATCCTTGTATGGATATCCCAATCATTAACCATCTTACTGATGACGAAATTGAGCCGTGAAGAGACCAAATAATTTGCTAAGGACATGATTACTAACAAGTGGAACAGCTGAATTCAAGAACCCTGCACCATTGGCTGCAGGCACAGGATGTCTTTTCAGCTTCCAACACTGTATGCACCTACTCCCTGCTCTGACACTCAGCTAAGTGCAGGGAGCAGAGGGTTCAACAAAACATTGCTCTTTCCTTAAGAAGTTTATCTTAGACCTGCAGGTACCCTTCTGTCCTAACAGGTAGTTTTGTAAATAGATGTCTGGCACAGACCGTTCTTCTTAATATACTCACCAAGATGTTCCTATGCCTCCCTCCTTGACCAAGCCTGTGTGCCGTTTACATAGTGATTTCGGTAGCTGCACTGAGATCTTGCCAGAATCTTGGGTGACTGGGTTCTCTAAGTTGAAGAATTTCCCTTAGTTTTGAACACTGTGCAAAGTTAAAACCTCTTCCTTTGAACCCATAGTGTAAGTGGAGGATCTATGGTGCCCAACAGGTTACCATAGCATCATAGATGAAAATGCAATAACAATCCTCACAGGAAAATGGAAAACATACCCTCATGGCACAGTTCGTTGACTGTAATAAGGCATCAGGAAATGGTAGTTGAAACCCTCTGCAGGGCAATATTAGAAATTTGAATTAGAACCATTGAATTTAATTATTCCTTTAATTTCTATTTGATTTCTATTTTTAATATCTATGCCATTTTATTGGTGTTAGTATGAAGTTCTGTTTTCGTACATTGTGCAATAATTGTTATCTACTTGTATTTTTTTTGGTATTATTAATGTAAAATTATATGAGGCAAAATTATGGTTACTAGACTCCCCCTATTATCAAGTCCCCACCACATACTCCATTACAGTCACTGTCAATCAGCGTAGTAAGATGCTATAGAATCACTACTTGTCTTCTCTGGCTTATACTGCCTTCCCCGTATCCCCCCCCCCGCTACATTATGTGTGCTAATCGTAATGCCCCTTTTTCTCCCTTATCTCTACCTTCCCACCCATCTTCCCCAGTCCCTTTTCCTTTCATAACTGTTAGTCCATTCTTAGGTTTTGTAAGTCTGCTTCTGTTTTGTTCCTTCAGTTTTTTCTTTGTTCTTATACTCCACAGATGAGTGAAGTCATTTGATACTTGTCTTTCTCTACCTGGCTTATTTCACTGACCATAATACCCTCTAGCTCTATCCATGTTGTTGCAAATGGTAGGATTTGTTTTCTTCTTATGGCTGAATAATATTCCATTGTGTATATGTACCACATCTTCTTTATCCATTCATCTACTGATGGACACTTAGGTTGCTTCCATTTCTTGGCTATTGTAAATAGTGCTGCGATAAACATAGGGGTGCATATATCTTTTTCAAACTGGGCTCCTGCATTCTTAGGGTAAATTCCTAGGAATGGAATTCCTGGGTCAAATGGTATTTCTATTTTTAGTTTTTTGAGGAACCTTCATATTGCTTTCTACAATAGTTGAACTAGTTTACATTCCCCCCAGCAGTGTAGGAGGGTTCCCCTTTCTCCACATCCTCGCCAAGATTTGCTGTTGTTTGTCTTTTGGATGTTGGCCATCCTAACTGCTGTGAGGTGATATCTCATTGTGGTTTTAATTTGCATTTCTCTGATGATTAGTGATGTGGAACATGTTTTCATGTGCCTGTTGGCCATCTGAATCTCTTCTTTGGAGAAGTGTCCATTCAGCTCCTCTGCCCATTTTTTAGTTGGCTTATTTGCTTTTTGTTTGTTGAGGTGCATGAGCTCTTTATATAATTTGGATGTCAACCCCTTTTCGGATATGTCATTTGTGAATATATTCTCCCATACCATAGGAAGTCTTTGTCATACTGATGGTGTTCTTTGCTGTACAGAAGCATTTTAGTTTGATATAGTCCCACTTGTTCTTTTTGATTTTGTTTCCCTTGCCCAGGGAGGTATGTTTATGAAAAAGTTGCTCATATTTATGTCCAAGAGATTTTTGCCTATGTTTTTTTCTAAGAGTTTTATGGTTTCACGACTTACATTCAGGTCTTTGATCCATTCTGAGTATACTTTTGTGTATGGGGTTAGACAATAATCCAGTTTCATTCTCTTACATGTAGCTGTCCAGTTTTGCCAACACCAGCTATTGAAGAGGCTGTCATTTCCCCATTGTATATCTGTGGCTCAGATATTAGATCTAATAGTTTATATTAATTGACCATATATGCTTGGGTTTATATCTGGGATCTCTAGCCTGTTCCATAGGTTTATGGGTCTGTTCTTGTGCCAGTACCAAATTGTCTTGATTACTGTGGCTTTGTAGTAGGGCTTGATGTCAGGGAGCATATTCCCCCCACTTTATTCTTCCTTCTCAGGATTGCTTTGGCTCTTCTGTTCTTTTGTGGTTCCATATGAATTTTATAACTATTTGCTCTAGTTTATTGAAGAATGCTGTTGGTATTTTGATAGGGATTCCATTGAATCTGTACATTGCTTTAGGCAGGATGGCCATTTTGACAATATTAATTCTTCCTATCCATGAGCATGGGATGTGTTTCCGTTTATTGGTTTCTGCTTTAATTTCTCTCATGAATGTTTTGTAGTTTTAGGAACATAAGTCTTTCACATCCTTGGTTAGGTTTATTCCTAGATATTTTATTCTTTTTGATGCAATTGTGAATGGAATTGTTTTCCTGATTTCCCTTTCTACTAATTCATTGTTAGTGTATAGGAATGCAACAGATTTCTGTGTATTAATTTTGTAGCCCAGAACATTACTGAATTTAGATATTAGATCTAATAATTTTGGAGTGAAATTTTTAGGGTTTTTTATGTACAGTATCATGTCATCTGCAAAAGGGACAGTTTGAGTTCTTCCTTGCTGATCTGGATCCCTTTTATTTCTTTGTGTTGTCTGATTGCCGTGGCTAGGACCTCCAGAACTACGTTGAATAAAAGTGGGGAGAGTGGGCATCCTTGTCTTGTTCCCAATCTTAAAGGAAAAGCTTTCAGCTTCTCACTTTTAAGTATAATGTTGGCTGCTGGTTTGTCACATGTGGCCTTTATTATGTTGAGGTACTTGCCCTCTATACCCATTTTGTTGAGAGTTTTTATCATGAATGAATGTTGAATTTTGTCCAATGCTTTCTCAGCAACTATGGAGATGATCATGTGGTTTTTATCCTTCTTTTTGTTGATGTAGTGGATGATGTTGATGGATTTTCGAATGTTGTACCATCCTTTTGCATCCCTGGGATGAATCCCACTTGATCATGATGGATGATCTTTTTGAGGTAGTATTAATTTGGTTTGCTAATATTTTGTTGAGTATATATGCAGCTATGTTCATCAGGGATATTGGTCAGTAATTTTCTTTTTTTGTGGTGTCTTTGCCTGGTTTTGGTATTAGAGTGATGTTGGCCTCGTAGAATGAGTTTGGGAACATTCCCTCTTCTTCTAGTTTTTGGAAACCTTTAAGGAGAATGGGTGTTAGGTCTTCACTAAACGTTTGAGAAAATTCAGCACTGAAACCCTCTGGTCCAGATGTTTTGTTCTTAGGTATTTCTTTGATTACCAATTCAATTTCTTTGCTGGTAATTGGTCTATTCAGATTTTCTGTTTCTTCCTGGGCAGCCTTGGAAGGTTGTATTTTTCTAGAAAGTTGTCCATTTCTTCTAGGTTACCCATTTTATTAGCATATAATTTTTCATAATATTCTCTCATAATTCTTTGTATTTCTATGGTGTCCATAATGATTTTCCCTTTCTCACTTCTGATTCTGTTTATATGTGTAGACTCTCTTTTTTTCTTAATAAGTCTGGCTAGGGGTTTATCTATTTTGTTTATTTTCTCGAATATCCCACTCCTGCTTTCATTGATTCTTTCTATTGTTTTATTCTTCTCAGTTTTATTTATTTCTGCTTTAATCTTTATTATGTCCCTCCTTCTACTGACTTGAGCCTCATTTGTTTTTCCTTTTCTAGTTTCATTAGAGTTTAGATTGTTCGTTTGAGATTGTTCTTCTTTCCTGAGGTACCCCTGTATTGCAATATATTTCCCTCTTGGCATGGCCTTCACTGCATCCCACAGATTTTGCGGTGTTGAATTATTGTTGTCATTTGTCTCCATATATTGCTTGATCTCTGTTTTTATTTGGTCATTGACCCATTGATTATTTAGGAGCATGTTATTAAGCCTCCATGTGTTTATGGGATTTTTCATTTTCTTTGAGTAGTTTATTTCTATTTTCATACTTTTGTGATCTAAGATGCTTGTTGGTACAATTTCAATCTTTTTGAATTTGGTGAGTCTCTTTTTGTGGCCTAGTATGTGATGTATTGTTGAAAATGTTCCGTGTGCACTTGAGAAGAATGTGTATCCTGTTGCTTTTGGATGGAGTGTTCTATAGATGTGTTAGGTCCATCTGTTCTAACATATTGTTCAGTGCCTCTGTCTCTTTATTTATTTCCTCTCTGGTTGATCTGTCCTTTGGAGTGAGTGGTATCTTGAAGTCTCCTAAAATGAATGCATTGCATGCTGTTTCCCCCTTTAATTCTTTTAGTATTCGTTTCACAAATGTAGGTGATCCTGTGTTGGGTACATAGATATTATAATAGTTATATCCTTTTGTTGGACTGACCCCTTTACCATTATGTAATGTTCTTCTCGTCTTGTGTTACTTTCTTTGTTTTGAAGTCTATTTTGTCTGATAAAAGTACTGCAACTTCTGTTTTTCTCTCCTTATTAGTTGCATGAAATATATTTTCCCATCCATTTACTTTCAGTCTGTGTATGTCTTTGGGTTTGACATGAGTCTCTTGTAGGCAGCATATAAATGGTCTTATTTTTTTTATCCATTCAGTGACTCTACGTCTTTGGACTGTTGCCTTCAGACCATTTACATTTAGGGTGATTATTGATAGGTATGTACTTACTGCCGTTGCAGACTTTAGATTCGTGGTTACCAAAGGTTCAAGCATAATTCCCTATCTGTCTAATTTAACTCACTTCATATGCTATTACTAACACAACCTAACAATTCTTTTTTTTCCCTCCTTTTCTTCCTCCTCCATTCTTTTTATGTTATGAGTCATATTCTGTATTATTTGTCTATCGCTTAGGTGTCATCTATTTAGCCTTAGGAAAACTATCTATAGGAGTCCCTCCAAAATGCACTGTAGAGGTGGTTTGTGGGAGGTAAATTCTCTCAGCTTTTACTTATCTGAAAATGGTTTAATCCCTTCTTCAAATTTAAATGATAACCTTGCCAGGTAGAGTATTCTTGTTTAAAGGCCCTTCTGCTTCATTGCATTAAATATATCATGCCACTCCCTTCTGGCCTGTAAGGTTTCTATTGAGAAATCTGATGATAGCCTGATGTGTTTTCCTTTGTATGTGATCTTTTCTCTCTCTCTAGCTGCTTTTAAAAGTCTGTCTTTATCCTTGATCTTTGCCATTTTAATTATTATATGTCTTGATGTTGTCTTCCTTGGGTCCCTTGTGTTGGGAGATTTGTGCATCTCCATAGCTTGAGAGACTATCTCCTTCCCCAGATTGGGTAAGTTTTCAGCAATTACCTCCTCAATGACACTTTCTATCCCTTTTTCTCTCGCTTCTTCTTCTGGTATCTCTATTATGTGAACATTGTTCCATTTGGATTGATCACACAGTTCTCTCAATATTCTTTCATTCTTAGAGTTTTTTTTCTCTCTGTGCCTCAGCTTCTTTGTATTCCTCTTCTCTAATTTCTATTCCATTTACCATCTCTTCTACTACATCTAATCTGCTTTTAAGTCACTCCATTTTATGTTTCATTTCAGATATGGAATTTCTCAATGATTGAATCTCCATCTTAAATTTGACCCTGAGTTCTTGAATATTTTTCTGTACTTCCATAAGCATGTTTATGACTTTTATTTTGAGCTCTCTTTCAGGAAGATTGGTGAGTTCAGTTTCATTTGCCCCTTTTTCTGGTTTTTGTGAGATTTTGGTCTGAACCATGTTCTTTGGATGTTTCATATTTCTGTGTGGTGCCCTCTAGTGCCCAGAAGCTCTAGTCTCTGGAGCTGCTCAGCCCCTAGAGTGAGGTTGGGCGTCATAGGGGAGCGCATCTGGTGCCTGGGGGGAGGAAAGATATGTTTCCTGCTTCCCATCTGGCATGCCTGTCTCCAGTATCAGAGCCAGTGGGCTGAGCACACAGGTGTAAGCCTCTGTGCTTGGCATCTCTAGATGTTTTAGGTGTGGCCTCCCTCTGACTGGCCTGACAGCAGTGCAGTGACTGCTGGTTTGTGAGCCGGTGCCGTCAGGCCAGGAGGAAGGTGCAGCAGGCTGTGAATCACAGTGGGGGCCTCAGATCTGAGTAGCCAGCCAGGGGGATGGAGCACCTGAAGCTCCTCAAAGTTCCCTACCTGCTGGGCAGAGCATTCCCAGACAACCTTGTCCCCCTATCCCTTCTCCCACACCACAAACTCCATGCAAACCCTGCCCCTTCAGCAGCCCTCTCGCTGCTAGGAAGCCTCTCAGACCGCCTGCCTTTCCCTTGTCCCAGAGCCGCCGGATGTGGGTCCCATCCTCCACAAATGGCCAGAATCTGTTTCTCAAGCACTCCGCCTGTCCCAGCTCCCCATCTTCCAGACCTACACAGTGTAGGTTTCTTCCCGCAAAGCAGATCTCCAGGGCTAGGTGTTCAGCAGTCCCAGGGTTCCTCTCCTTCCCCACTCCATTTCTCTTCCTCCTGCCGGTAAGCTTGGGTAGGGGAAGGGCCTGGGTCCCGGTGGATCAAGGCTTTGGTACGTTACCCTGTTTCATGTGGTTTGTTCCGTTTGTGAGGTCTGTATGCAGTCTGGTGCAGCCTTCTTTCCTGTTGCTGTTTTAGGGTTAGTTGTATTAACTATATTTCACACTATCTGTGGTTTTAGGAGGAGTTCTCTGTCTCACCTCTCACGCCGCCATCTTGAATCCTACTTGTATTTTTAAAATACCCTAGTTCTGTTTTAAGAAAAGAAAATGTCATGTGTCATTAAAAAGCAAACTTCCAAGAAAAGAAAACAACCCTGGGGCAGAATTGTAATCATGCAACCCATTTTAAGAGTTTGTTATGATGTAATTATATTAACTTTAGTTAATGCATTTAGTTAGTATATTAATTATCCTTGGTGCATTCCATTTACACTCTGAACCTTCCTATTTTGTGATAACAATAATAATAATAATAAATATACTCATAGCTCTGTGTTTATATTACCTGCCATTCAAAGGGAGGCATCAGTCAATTGTTAGGGCAGCTCTGGCATAAGGAAAAAGGAAGTGGAATATGGTACAGATGACTTAGTGGGAATAATAAGTATTCCTGTGCTAAGTGTGTGTGCTTTGGGTAAGTCACTCAGGCTCCCTGAACTCATTTCCTACCTGAAAAATATGGCTAATAATGGTTATAGAGTTGTAGGATCAAATAGGATAATTCTTATAATGATACCAGCTCATATGCATTGAAAATCCACTAGGTCTGGTGCTGCCCTAAGTCCTTTAGATGAATTATTTATTTTATTGTCACAACATTGCCTTTTAGTAGGTGCTATGATTATTGTTATTATCCCCAAGTCACAGATGAGGAGACCAAGGCACAGAGTGGGGTGAATAATTGCTCAGAGTTGCACAGCTAGTACAAAAGGCGAGATTCAAACTCAGGCAGTTTGGTTGCGGTGCTCACACTATTAGCCACTGGGCCACTGGGATGTATTGCCTTTCAAGCATATCTGTGATTGAGTTTTAGCTTATAATGGTGCACAGTGAAAAGGAGTTCTTATTATAGCTAATGTCTGTAAAATGTGGTTATTAAAAACCATCTTGAAGAACTCTAGTAAAGATAAATGAGACTTGCCTGTAAAATCACATGGCACAGACCAGTTTCTCAATATATGCACAACATCTTTTGGATTCAATTTTTTTTAGCACAGAGTGAAAGAGAAGAGATAGCCTGGGTGAAAAGAAGAGGCCAGGACGCATCATAGGGTGGCAATAGGGGCCATGGGGCCACTGTGGGTTTCAGAGGAGGATACATGAAGACTTCTGTTGAATGCCTCTTGCTACTACTCCATGCTAGGGCTTCAGCCACTGGAACCCAAATTCTAGCTATTCAGCCAAAATATCTTCTGTGACATGAAATTGCCACCGCAGGAAGGATTCTATCGTAGAAAAAGTTTTGCACTAGCAATGGAGGCAAGAGAACATGCTTCCATATATGTCAATGCTCAGAGGAAAGAGCACATGGAGAGAAGATTGTTTGACACCGAAAGAAGGGACTAATTGAGCATTATGGTTAAAACAGAGTCAGGCTGGCTTAGATTCTATCTCCAGCTCTGCCATTCACAGTGGGTCATCACATTTATAGTCTGTAAGCTGCTATTTATTTATCTGTAAATGGGTATAATAAGTGTTTCTACTGCATTGGACTGTTGAGAAGATTAAAGGGAATATTGTATGTAAAGCTCTCAGCACTGTGGCTAACTGAAAACTCCATAAATATTAGCTTGTATTGTGATTGTTAGCATAGTTGATGGAATAAAGACTCTGTGTAGTAAAAACAGAACATTGTCTATGAGTAATAGCACATAGAAGGTGCTTACTACCCAGCAACATCATTGTTACTAGATTGTAATTATCATTAACTACTTGTGGTATTCAGATCCCCCGTTCATCTTTGTGAGCTTAGAAGTCATTTCACCACTTTCAGCCTTGTTTTTTCCATCTCTAAGATGGAAGAGTTGGATTAAATTAGTAGTTCCTGAACACGGACAAGTAAATGTATGATAGGTTGTAACAAAGTTTTCTCTGGGCCGTGTTGGAGCTGTCTCTACAAAGCTGCTAATCTTTACTCTGAGATAAAGTCCTCCTAACCTTTTATTGTTAATTCATTTATTTCATGAACTGATGACGCTAGACAATAGACTTTAAAAATTGATATTTCACAAAATGCAATGTTGACAACCCTTTAAGTGTCCACATTCCTTCTTTTTATAAATATATTTGAAGTACACTTGTTTGTGAAATATAGAATTCTGGAGACTATCACTGCCTAACATGGACTACCTTGCTTATGTGAAGTAAAGAAATTGGTGATGGAGAACAGATTCAGCCTGTGGAGTCAGGCCAGTGGTGAGGCCCTCAGATAGAAACGAAATAGAAAGAAAGCTCTGGAAAGAGGTCCAGAAGCACTTTTTTCTTCCTTTTAACAAATGTTTATGAATCACTAACTATAGCCCAGGCACCATGCAAGACACTGGATATGAAATGGTCAGGGTAGTGAGTTGAATGGTGCCCCCACCCCAAGAAGATGTCCATGTTCTTATGCCCGTGACTAAGAGAGAATGTCAGTACGAGGAGTGGGGGACGGCTGTAAGAAATACCTAAAAGTGTGGAAGTGGCTTTGAAACTAGGGAATGGGCAGGGACTGCAAGACTTTGGAGGTAATGTAGAATAAACCTACATTGTGATGAATGTGCCATCAAGGTGATTCTCCTGAGTGCACAGAAGAAAAGGGGAGCTATAGAGAAAGCCTCCGTGTTCATGGGGAATATCTAAGTAATCCTAAATAGAATGTGGGTAGAAATATGGATGGTAAAAGTCATTATGATGAGGCCTCAGACAGAAATGAGGAACATGTTACTAGAAACTGGAGGAAAAGCCATCCTTGTTATAAAGTGGCCAAGAGTTTGGCTGAGCTGTGTTCATGTCCTGGTGTTGTGTGGAAGGTAGAACTTGTGAGCAATAAGATCGGTTATTTAACTGAAAAAAACGTAAGCAAAATGTTGAAGGAGGGGTCTGGCTTCTGTCAAATGTTTATAGTAAAATACAAGAGGAGAGAAATGATTTAAAGGTGGAACTTAATCAAAAGGGAAGTGGAAGTGGAAAATTTTGAAAACTCTGAGCCTATTGACATTGAAAGAAATAAGACAACATATTCAGGGAAAAATAAAGGTGTGCCAAATGGCTTTTTGAGATTAGTCAGTCATCTGAATGGAAGCCAGAACCTATTCTTCTGGGCAATGGAAGAATCACCCCAGAAAGCATTTGGGAGACCTTGGGGTTCCCCTTCCCACCACAGGCCCATAGCGCAAGAACCTGCTGAACAGAACAATTTCAAAGCTGCCTCACATCACTGGCTGGGCCCCTCGCATTGCACACGAGGTGGCTACCCCATGTGCCAATCCTGTGGGCGCAGTGCCATGCTGGCCTGGTGGCCGTCCCTCTGGAGAGCACAGGTGGTAACTCTTGGCAGCAACTGCACACTGCCTTGTCTGCGGGGCACAGTTCAAGACCTGTGGAGGCGGGGCTACTGCAGGGAGCACCTGCTGGGACAGTGCCTTGTAGAGCCATGGGACAGGGCTGTCAGTGGACCCTGGGCCAGGAGAGCCACAGGCCCTGAGGGGACTCAAACCCATGAGAGGTATAGGATGGGCTTCACCCCCAAAGCCCTGGGGGTGAGCCTCCCAAAGCCATGGCAGGCAAAACTGTGCCCCAGGGGGCCTTAAGGTTTTGGACTTCTAGAGACCTGTGCCTGCAAGAGACCCTTTCTTCTTTCCTATGTCTCCCTTTTAGAATGGGCATTATTTATCTACGCCTGTCCCACCATTGTACTTAGCAAGCACACAACTTGTTTGATTTCACAGGTTCACATCTGGAGAGAACTTTGCCTTGGATGATTGTACCATGAGTGTCACCCATGTCTCATTTAGATGATTTATAGATGAGACTTTGGACTTAGACCTTCAGCCTATGCTGGAGCAAGTTCCAACTCTGAGGGCTAATGGGATGGAATGAATGCATTCTTCACATGAAAGGGACATGAATATTGGGAGGGAGGAGTGGAATGCTGTGGTCTGAATGTGTGTCCTCCCAAATTCTTATGTTGAAATCCTAACCCCCAAAGGTAATAGTATTAAAAGGTGGGACCTGTGGGAGGTGCGTAGGTCATGGCTGTCGTGAATGGAACTAGTGTTCTTATAAATGAAACCCCAAAGCACTCCCTTGCCCCTTCCATTGTGTGAGGACACAGCAAGAAGACTGACTGTTGAGCAGCTACAAGAAATTTAAGTAGTCAGGAACTTGGACATAGTACCTTGCCTTCATGGAGCGAAGGGCAGGGGTGCAGGCCAGGGACAATGAGACAAGTATTACAGTAAAGAGAGACAACAGTGAGGAGTGATAGGATAGAAGAGCAGAAGCTCTGGGACTCCTGACATGCTAAGAACAACCTGTTTTAGATGAAGAACTAGGGAAGCTTTTCCTCTGCAGGCTGAGCAGGAACAGAGAGTGCCCCCATCTTTCTGCTCTCACCTCTGTGTATTTAAAGCCCCTGGGGCATGCTCTGTATTCCTGACTCCCTACTGCTCCAGCTGTAGGCAGTAGGTGTGTCAGTTGGAGCTGCCTGGCCTCTGACTCTGCCGATCGAGCTCGGCGGAGCAGAGCACTGCAGGTGATGCCAAACACTGGGCATACTGCCGGATGTGCAAGAGAGCCCCTACGGGTCCCGGTAACCACCGCTGCCTCTCAGAGGGCACATGTGCATCCTTAAAGTCCCAACACACACACCGATCTTACAGCGGTTAATTAGGACATCCCTTTGCCATGTATGAGCCAGATAGAAATCGACGGACTAAGAGTTTGTCTCAGCTTAAATTTCAGGGAGTTAGCAATGAAAAAGCAACTGGTATGAAGATAAATTCCATTAACTTTGATCGGGGTACATAAGTAAGAGAGAAATAGGGGCTTCTTCCTGGCATTTTTCCATTTCCCGGCCGATTTTCTCCCTTGAAAGCGTTCTTCTTGAGGATGTGTGTTATCACTGACAAACCAGACCGAAGCTGGTGGAGGGTGAATACATGTAAATACCAAGTCAGACTATTTTTTTGGGATGTCATTTATTCTAAAGTATGTAAGAATTACTTTAAAGCCATTAGTGTCTGGAATTCTCTAAAGGTAGAGACACATTTTAAAAACACACTTTTCCTATCAGACTTTAATAATGTTAAAGGCAGATCCTTTTTTCAACAAGAAAGAAACAAAAAATATTGCTTTTGACCTGACAAACCATAACATCTGCTTGTATGCTTTTCATCAGGATCTCAAACACAGTATCTTGAGGTATTCAGCTGTTAAAAGTTATTCTGATTAGAAATTTCAAGAAAAATATGTTATGTTGACTTGAGTACTACAGGTTCTATGTGTGGGGGCAAGTCAAGCCTTGCATAGCACTTATTGTTTGACTTAAGATTATTGCAGATTTTGGCATTTTTTTTTATGTTCCCTTTGTCATAGTTGGAAATTGGAGGTCAAGAATAATCCTTTCTTTTTTACTTCCACCCATCCTCAAACTATGTACTGAGCATCTGTGTATTGCAATGTATCTTGTAAAGCACTGTGAATGACCTAAAACAAGGAAAAATATTAAGTGTTCAGTGTCAAAGCTTTTAAGGAAATCATGAAAATCTGCCAGTCTTTAAGAGCAAACTTCTTTCACAAAAGACTGATTTGAAATGAGAAAGACAATCATGTTAACTGCATTTGCGTTGTATTTCCAGCAGTTTTCCCAGATTCCCAGAATCTCTGAGTGTTTTCTTGACCCGTATTTCAGAGAAAGTCAGTGGTGATTCTGAACTAACATCTTGCCCTATCAAGACTTATGGGGAACCATTTTTACAAGCTTTAGGATCTTGGCTCTTTGCATGCTCTCTGAGAAATTACAGTCTAATGGCAACTGACTCTAACTGGGAATGGGAAAATGGGTTTGGAAGGAACAGCACGCTTACTGGAATGATACTTTTGCCGATTGTGGGAACTGGTCTGATTTGAAGTTGCAGACGTTTGCCTGAAATGATGTAGCATCTGCTCTCTTTTCTCTCTCTCGATCTCTTTCTCCTTGAGAGAAGAATGGAAAGAAAACAGGTTCTCAGCGAGCTATCAATTTTAGAGTTAAAGCTTCCCATTTTTGGTATGGGAAAGGGAGAAAGCCAGAGGGAGTGGATAGGAAACAAACAAGAGAAAAGGCGAGAAAGAGAAACATTACACAGACACTGTGTTCTCAGCCTCTGTCCCAATGACATATTTGCTCATTCATTTGAACATGTACCTGAAATTAATATTAGTTCCTGCAGACAAAGGGAATGATCTCTGGGTGGTTTTAGGCATTTATTTCACCTTCTCCACAGTTTGACTTGTAGAATAAATAGAAAATAACTTTCAGAGCAAGCAACGTGTTGGAGGTGACAATTTTGCGACGTCTGTAAATCTGAACTTTCTACCAACCTCTCTGGGCAAAATACTACTCTTGTCAGCTGGTAACCTTGAGATGATAATTAAAGGACATGTCTGTTGCTCTGTTGGTATATTGAAGCATTTGAAAATATGTATGTAACATGTCATATGATCGTGGAAATAAAGACCAATTATGATTATTTTGATACAAGTTTGATATATCCATCTGAGAGAAACTAGCTGATTAATCCATGGGAAACTAACTCTTAGAACAGAGTCTGGCACTTACTAGGAATTCCAGATTATTAGCTATCATTTTTATTACCTAGGTTTTCTCTTCTTGTCAGAAATGTTGTTTGGCTTTAGAAACTGCATGCTTATAGGTATGAGAAGAAACTAGAAAAGCAAGCTGAATTTAAAAGGCATATATTTTGTTTTCCTCACACTTGAAGCTGAAGTTTGGGTGTCCTCTAATCTCATTTCTAATTCATATGCAGGAACTGAATGTTGATGCAGAGGTATGGCCGGGAGGCGAAGGATACAGGATCTGGAGTCAGACTCCTGCTAGAACCCTGCCGGTCTTTGTGATCGGGGTCGTTACTTTAGGTGTGATCTGTGTAATGGCAGTCATTGCCCTTGTGGCTGGAGGAAAGATAATATGAAAAGAAATGGGAGAAGGAGGTGTGGTTTTTAAATGTGTTCATCTTAATCTGTTACGACATAAGCATGTTGTCTTTTGAGGGATAAGACAAAAATCACTGGAAAAATCTAGGAAAGTAGCTATCATGACCTTGACTAATGGGCCTGGCTCTTTCTAAAATCTTTAAGTCCTTTTATTCATTGGTTAAAGTCCTTTAAGTCCTTTCCCTGAGATAAGCTTCTGACCTTCATACCTTCTCTTCTCTTCTCTTTCTTCTTAAGGAGAAGGTCGTGAGAACGTAAATGTACCTGCTGGGATTCCTGCCCTGCTGGGTGCTGGGGAATTGCCTCACATTCTGGCTTAGGAGAAGAGCTTTCTTTGGGGGTGTGTACAAAGAGAAGTGGAGGATGGAGGAGGAGCCACTGGAGCTGCCTGGGGCTGTCCGGGAAGGCATCAGGGGAGTGGTTCCACTCGCGCTGGACCACAAAAACACGGAAATGTTTCCCAGCAGTGAACGTGTCTGTAGTGAGAGGACATTGCTACCTAAAGGCATAATGAGTGTCATGTAAAACTAAGACCCACATGTACCTCTTTCCTAGCCAGATTGCTAGGCAAAAAAAAAAAAAAAAATTTTGTTTAGATGAAATGTATCATAATTATATTAGTATTATTCGGAAGCAAAATTAAAATGTTTAGTAACTTTACCTCCAGCACTAATGATAAAATTGCTTACTCTATATAAGACCCTGTCCTATACACTTTAATTTTTTAACTCACTGAAACCTCATACAATCTTGAGGATACTACTGTTATTATACCCATTTGACAGATGAGAAAACTGAAGTGCAGGAATGTTAAGATACTTATCAAAGATGACACGTCTGTGTAATAAGTGGAAAAACAGGGATTTGATCCAGGACAATCCAGCTCCAGGTTCTAGGATGGCATCCACTGCACTCTGCTGCCTCTACAGCAACAGTCTGTAGGTTGAAACATTAAGACGTTATTTCCAGTGCTTTAAAATATTATTTACATTACAAACTAGTCTAGATGATTTTCTAACAATGGGCTTTCACAATTTTGCATTCGTTGTCAAAGCATGTAAAATGTGTGTTCAGGGAATATGCTAATAATTCAAAAATCACATTCAGATTCCTAGAATTCCTCGAATTCCATGGGAATAGCAGATGTGACTTTGGTTCAATCTTACAAATGTTTGGCATCTCACACACCCATAATAGGAAGGTCACTGAACTCTCATACTGACCTCAGTGAGCCATTTAATCAGTCAATCAATAGTCCACATCACAAAAGGCTATGTGGATGGATTTATGTTAATAATTAACGTTAAGGAAAGTCAGAGGGAAGTTGGGTCTGCATGTTTTCCTTCCATATGAGAATGTGTGGAGGGAATATGCTCCATTCTTCTTGGCGATCGCTTTCAAGCTCTCTTCTCTACGTATAGCTAAAGACTCTGATTTGGCTGTTTTGATGGTTAAGTTGCACATTAAAATTCTTAAGTGACTTCCTAGCTCTCCTCTATGTTGGCTCAAACCCAGGAGCAAGGGAGCAGGGGAGTCCCTCCGAGCAGTCTGCTAGCCACTCTTCTGCGGGTGCCTGGGACTCGGCACTGTGAAATAACCAGCACCTGTGAATTCTCTGGGGAGTCCCTTCTCCTCCTTTCTCATCCCCTCTCTTCCCTCTCACACACTCCACCTCAAGTGCTGTGCTCTGCCTTTAGATCGAGGGATGGCCTTGATCACAAATGCGTGCTCAGGCAGGCCCAGCCTCCCAGACGAACGCCTGCTGCGGCCTTTGCGGCACCTCGGACAGCACTCTGAGCCGTGCTGGGGACGCTCAGAATCTGCTGCAGCTCTCGCCTCTTGATTACGCCCCAAAGCCAAGGCTTCCAGGTAGAGCCACACTTGTCAGCTGTCAGTCGGGAGGCAGCCTGTCCCTCCCACGTGCTGCCCCTGCCACAGGGGGGTGACCAGACTGTAAAAATGAAATAGACTTCAGTGGGATGCCAGAAATTCATTTTCTCCCTCGGATGCTTTCATCTCACTCATTTCACTGTGTTTACAGGCCCACAGGTTTCCTGAGGGCAGCCATGATTTAGATTTACAGTTCCCCAGGCAGTCTGATTCCAAGGAAAAGTTATAACACCTGTCTCCTAGAGGAGCAAAAAAATGTCAGGAGCTGCAGAGGTTGGCTACCCCAATAACTGCAGACTCTCTCTGCACTGCGGCACTGAGAAATGCAGGCTGGGCTGGACCAGTCTTAGCCTCTCTCATTATCTGCAGGCACACAACACACTCAGGGTCCTGGAGACTTGATGGCAGTGGTAGTGATGGCGGGGCGCGTGGTGGTAACTTCACTGTGTCATTACAAGAGACTCTGCATAGCAGAAGTCCAGTCAGCCACGCCCCAGACAGTGGACAGGACAGAGAGAGTTCAGATATGAGGCCCAGAAACTAGACTGAATTTGGTGGGCAGGGAAACAAGACAATCTGGCTGGGATCAGGGGAAGGGTTGCCACTAGCAAAACGTTTTGCACAATATTAGCAAAAACAGAAGCTCGCAACAGGCTTGTCTCTCTTGTTGAGTGACTAGCCCCTGCCCTGCAGGGTGTGACTCTGGTCATTCTCAGGTAGGAGTGAAGCTCTCTTGAGGGTTCCAGATGCTGCCCCTCAGCTCGGTAGCCACTTAGGGTGCAAAACCACATCAACATCACTTTCTGAAGTGGAAGGAGGCGGTGGGCTTTTGAAAGGTTGAGCCAGGTTCATTCTTCCGCTTGCCTCTAGCACAGGCTCTGGAATGTGAAGATCCAAGGGCTTCACTACCCTTCCTCCCGATGTCCTGTCCTTGTTCTTGAAGGTCCCGTCTGAGTTCAACTCACTCTTCCTGACATGTGTGCATTGCTTTCACTTCCGTAAGCATGGACGACACACTGAGGCCCTCATTTGCTTCTACACGTCCTCCTTCTCATTCTGCTCTGCCGTCTAGCTGTGGGAGAAGCCATCACTCTCCCTGGGAGCCTGTGTATGGGGACCACGTGACTAAATGTGTCCTTGAATCACCAAACAGAAATCCACACTTACGACTACATAGTTAAATGTGGCTTATGAAAAATAAACATTTGTGTACCATTAGGAGACTGCGTCCTCAAGAACCCAGTGGCAATCTCAAAACCTGAGAGAACATGACATTCTAACATCAGTGTTCATCTTGGCCCTCCCCTGATGCCAGTGTTTAGGGGATGCCTACAGTTATAACTTTAGTACATACTTTTTTATTTGGTACTAATTTATAGGCAGACATGTCCTGGGATACTAAAGGGAAAAAAATCAAGTTTCCTTTAAGTTTTAACATTTCAGTCAAAGCCATCAGTTTTTAAGATGTGGAACTATTTAGAAGGATTGACCAAAAGCTTGGGAATCTCAAAGGGAAATTTTATCTTAAGCCAAAAAGTAAATGTCTAGGTGAACAACAGCATCTTGCACCCTAATGGGGTCAGGGAATCTTGTTTCCTTTGCCTTCTAGAAACACATTCCCAAGCTTCCCTAGAGTCAAGCACAGCCATGTCATTGTCTTCTGGCCAACTCCCAGGTCTGATCCCATCCGATCTTGTACGTACTCTCTTTCATCTCCCACCAGATGGGTACAGAGGAGAATGAGGCCCTATAAAGCATGTGAAGTCCATGGCACAGGGAGCCCGGTCCGTGAACGGCAGCATGGAGCAGAGACCTCACTGTGCCTCCGCCCCCACCCTACCCTCAGCACATACTCACGTTCCATCCTGTGTCAGACTCTGACATGGGTAAGAAATAAACTCGTATGGTGTCAAGCCACTGAGATTTGGGGTTTATATGTTATATGTGATGAAGTCTTTCATTCGGTTAAAAATACAGGAACTTCTTTCGATAAATGTCAACATACCTTCTTCCACCCCCCACCCTTGGTTGCTAATGGAGTCCTTCTTCTATCACTAATGCTTCACTTCTGTTGAGAAAGTTCACTTTCCCAAAAAAGACAAGCAAGAGGCCCAATTTTAATAAATACTGCCCAAGGGACATGCCCGATTTGCAAATACTAACACAAAGAGAGTGTTCAAGAGAAGAACGTAAAATTTTATTAGACAGACTTTTGCATTCATTCAGTCTTGTTTAGAGCATTAATCATCTTGAGGAGAGCATCTCTTATGTACTATAAATAAATAAAATGGTTTGAGAGATATTGCAATGTTCTTAAGGCAAAATTATAGGTAGGAATAATAATGGCTTACATTTATAGAAGGCTTAATATGGGCCAATCATTGTGCTAAGCACTTTACATGAATTATTTTCTTAAAAGATAAAGAAATTGAGGCCTGGGAGGTCATGTAATTTGCTTAAGTTTACATAGCTAGGAAGTGGCAGATCCAGGAATCCAATAATCCAGGACAGGCTGGCTCCAAAGTCCGTGCTCTTAAATATCATACTTTTGCTAATGAAAGATCAACAAATGTCAAGTCATCCTTAAGATGAATGGTGCATTCTGGCCATCTATAGTGAAAAAACCTAATCCATATTGCTAGACCAAAAAATCCACTTTAATCTCCTTTCCGTAACAAAGGCCTTGGAAATGGCAGATGCAGGAAGGCCAGTCTGCACAGGACTTCTGGCGAGCAGGCTGTCTAATCAGTTCTGAATCCTCTCTGTTGATTTTCCTTCCCATAGACATGTTGTTTGGGATTTATGTGATTTTTCTGCACCATGTCTACCATGGCCAGATCCCACCTTATCTGACCCTTTTTTCCAGTGAGTGTCCAGGCCTGTATCCTGTGACCCAGGGCAAAAACGTATTCAGAAAGTGATGCTGGCTAAGGCTCCCAGAGATGCAGCTTTGATTTTCATTCCTCCACAAGATGTTACTGCCATGATAGCTCTCTAGCATGGCTTGGGATAACTACAGCAGATTTTCTTGTTCCTATATTAAGAATATGTTCTCCGAAACAGCTGGTGTGTTACCAGTGCAACTGAGTGCCTTCAGTGGGATGATTAGAATCCCACTCCCGAGCACACAGGCTGTCGATGCTTGAGAGTTGGTAATGACATGGCAGGAAAAGTGTGATGGTGACCAGGGTGGGGTGAGCCCTGGAGAGCCAATCCCCCTGCATCTGCTGGCTTTGTGAACCTGACTTGGACCTAACCATGACTTTGGAGGACTACTGTAGGAAGTGGTTAGTTTCTATTTGTAAATCAATTATCAGATCTTTGCAGTAAGATGTTGGCTGAGAAGACTGTTTTATGACAGTCTTCATGGACAAACATGGACGGCATATGGGTAGCTTTGAGCGGTCATTCTTCATTCTTCTGAGATTAAAATGGTCCAATCAGTATGGGTGGAATTTTTGTTCACCCAGATATCACAAAAATGTCCCAATATTATGGGGCATATTAGCAGTGGAGGCTTCACCTTCTCTTTTTAAAATGGTCAAAACTAACATTAATGGAATGATGTATTGTTTGCAATTCAATTTTACATGCATTGTTCCAACTGATCTTTCAGGAAAATTAAGTGGGAGGGACAAATGTTACTGTTACCATCCCCATCATGAAGGTGGAGAAACTGAGATTCAGGGAGGTTATGGGACTTGCCCAGCTTACCCACCTTAGAAGAGATACTGCATCCATTACCCCTCTGATCTCCCTCCTTGAATCTCTACTTTCAGCTTCTAGGACAGTGTATCTCTGGTTCTTCAGTTACCATCTTGATCTTTCTTTCTCAGTTTCATTTTTTGGATATTTTCTTCTATCTTCCCTGAAGAACTCCCGTTCTAGATCTTCATTTTCCCTTTCCCTTCTCTCCCTTTTTCAATTAACCATCACAAGGAAAACTCACCTAAAGCAAAGATTAGTTTGCTCAACATTCACTTCAAACTCTTCCTAGTTTATCTCCCCATACAAAAAATATGGGAAGCTAAAAATTACATTGCCCAGACCCTCGGCAGCTAGGTTTCAGGATACAGAATAAGTTCTAAGAGTTAAAAAATATATAAGATATTTTAATGTCTTTATTAAGAGAATTCACATACCATACAATTCACACATTTACAGTATATAATTCAATAGCTTTTAGTGCATTCACAGAGTTGTGCAGCCATCACCACAATCAAGAAAGGCATACTTTTTGAAAGGCAAATGTGAGACCTAAACCATCTATCTGCTGCTTTTCACTGTAATTGCTGGCAGGCACGCCTGTGGAAGCACTAGGTTTCTCTTCAGCAGTTGTACAGAGTCCAGTCACTGACTTCCCACATGTCAGGAGGCAGTTACAGTGGCTGCCTGATCACTCAAGTGAGTTTCCTAATAGTGACAGTGATTGTAGCTTTCCTGCCAGCACAGTATTTCTGCAGCCTTTTTTCTGAGCATTATTCCTGGAAATCCTATTTAGAGCCTGCTCCTCCAGTCTTTCCAATGATTTCATGAACACTTAATTTTCTGTATTAATTATTCGTTGAAAAAGTGGTGACCATGATTAGTTTATTACAAATGGACCAATTCGAGCTCAATTTTTATATCTTTAATTTCCAACTTCTTACTGATCTTCTCTCTCTTGAGAGGTACTCCGTAGCCAGCATGCCCAGAACTGGTTCTCCTCACTCATGAGCCCACTCTCCATCCTGATCTCCTACCCCAGTGAATGGCTCTACTCGACAGCCCAGTTACCATGTCAGTAATCTTGGAGTCATCCTTATCTACTTTTCCTCCCGACTTCCCTCTGCAACCCTACAATCAGTTAATCAGTCACCATATCCTTGATCTCAAGGCTTTCTATCATCTCTGCTTAGACCTTCTTTCTTTGTTGCTCAGATTATTACAAAGAGTAACAGTCCTTACTCCTAACTGGATCCCCTCCCGCCCTCAGATCAAACTCCATGGAGGTCGGTCAGCCCACACGTATGACAGCACCATTCTCAGGATGCCATGTCATTTCTTAAGATCCTTCAATAGCTCCCCTTGCCTAAAGAGTAAAGTGTTGTATTTCAGTTCCTTACCATGGTGTCCAAGGATTTTCATGATTGGCCTCTGTCCAGCTCTCTACATTCATATTCTGCTGGGGTTTTTTCCTCATATTTTATACTTCAGTCACATTAAACTATATGCCACAACTTCTCACACTCTTATTTTTGAGTATGCAGTTCATCAATCTTAATTTTACTGTTGAATTCTTATTTATCATTATTTCATCTTTGACTGTGAAGACTTTACTGACCAACTTACCACAACTCTGTATAGTCAATCACTCCTGCCTCTCTTCCACTCAGTGTATTCTGTTATTGCCCTGTCTGCTTGTCCCACTCATCTGATACTTTGCCTGACTACCTGAACCCCAAGCACATAGCACAGAGCCTGACACACAGCAGAAACCCAAAATACACTGGAAAGACTTAATTGAGTTAGAACCCACTCCCAGATCCAGTCGTCTTCCCGTGAAATGTTCGAGAAAAAAGATGGCTAAATCACATATTGATATCAGCAAGGGCTCCAGCCTACCGAGGATGTGAGGTATTGTGGTGTAGTCAGGAAAGCATGGTCTCCAAAAACTCTGTTCCTAGATATATGCCCAAAATTTTTAATTGGGGATTTGAACAGATATTTTGCATCAGTGTTCATAGTAGCATCATTCACAATAGCCAAAAGGTAGAAACAACCCAAATGCCCACTGACAGATGAATAGATAAACTAAAAATGTAGTGTTTGTATATAATGGAACTTTATTCAATCTTAAAAAGGAAATTCTGACACATACTACAACATAGATAAACACTGAAGATATTGTGCTAAGTGAAAGAAATCAGACACAAAATGATAAATCTTGTATGATTCCACTTCTATAAAGAACATAGAGGAGTCAAATCCATAGAGACAGAAAGTAGAAAAGTGTTTACCAGAGTCTGAGGGGAAAAGGGTGGGAAGTTATAATTTTGGACATATTTCAGTTTGGGATGATAAAAGTTTTCTGGAGATGAAAAGTGATGATGGTCGCACAATGATGTAAACATACTTAAAATGTCACTGAACTATACACTTTAAATGGGTGAAATAACTTTTATGTTATGTGTATTTTATTGCAGTAAAAAAGGGAAGCACTGTTCTGTTCAGGATACATGTGTTCTAGAAGTCCCAGATCTTCTACCACACAGCTACATAAAATTAAACTTAATACTCTACTTTCCTGATATTCAGTTTCCTCATTATATAATGAAATGTCTGAAGTAAAAGTTGACAGTCCCTTCTAGCTATAAAATGATTTTACCACCTACTGGAAGATCCAGTTCAATTTGGTTGAGGGTCCATGTCAGTGACCATGCCTCAGAAGATTTACTACATCACAACCCTGAAGGTTTTCTCCTGTAGGCTTATAGAGAGCAGCTAAGCTTCAGTAGAATGGTTCTAACAATGGTTGACTGGAATGTGATACTTTCTTTGTGTCCATGGCATATCACAAATGGAACAAAATGTATCCAGGATTCAGTTAACCATTCATTCATCCATCAGTTCATTCAGCATTTATTAAATAATTGCAATGTGTCAGAGACTCTACTAAAAATCAGGAAGATAGATATCAATAAGACATGTATGGTTCAAAGCATTCACAGTATAGTGGGAGACACCAGTATGTTAACAAATACTAAACAGAATTTTACACTTAAAAAAGCAAAACAGAGATATGTACAAAGAACTGTGGGGTTTGTAAAGAGTCACTTACAGCCTTTGAAGAGTAAAACATCACAGAGAAGGTTAATTTGAGCTAGTCATAAATTACGAGTTCTTGAAGCAGGAGCTGAGTAAAAGAATTCCTGGTTTTTTTCTTTCTTGATCTACCCTGTGTTCTTTTTGGCCCAAAATGGCAGCTTGGGTGTGACAAGAATTCAGGAAATATTGTCATATTCATGGCAGGATGGCTTCTATAAATCACATTTTTTCTTAAATCTGTTATCCTTGATACATTCTCATAGATATATCCTGTCTTAATATCCTTTAGAGGTACCCTTAGGCACAGATAAAATACTCTTCTCTTCTCTTAATAGCTTTGCCAGTGTTTGCTGTTCCAATGTCAACAGCCATTATATGGCATGGCTTTCAGTGTGGGTTAGACCTCTTTTATTCTTGCAATAATCAGAAAACAATTGGATAGTTAGTATGCTTTTTGGAATCCCATTGCAAAAGAATGAAGTTCTGCCTGTCATGGAAGAAGAATACAGACACAAAAGGTGGGAAAAAATGTTCCTGAAAAGGAAGTGCTGACAGGTTATACCAATCACAAAACAGACAAGGGTCACCAAATTGGAAGACATGCCAAGGTTGGCCAGCAGGTCCCAGCATGCCGAAGCTGAAGGGAACTAATTAATTAAAAAGTGTCAAACATGTTGTCAGAGTGCAGACGGCAGGAAATAAAGTGGTTTAACTAGTAAAGAAAGGTTAAGATCATATTGAATTCACAAAAAAATGTCTTCAGGAAAAGAGAAGTTCCAGCATATTTTGATTCTATCATGGTTAGAATATAAAGTTGCTGTTTCAAATTCTGACCACAACAGAGGCAAAATCCATCTTAAAAGGAAAAAAAAATTAACATTTATTGAGCACTTACTATGTACCAAAATGGAGAGAAGCCTTTGGCGCAAATAAACTGACATTTCCATTTCCATTTCCATTGTATTCTACATAGAGCTGTAGAGTGTTTCAGCCCAGGCACCATTTCGTATATGTAAACTGTTCAATTATTATGAAAGCTCATTGCAGGAAGTATTACTTTTACAGATGAAGAAGCAGGGAACAGACCTGGGTCTTAACTCTGGTACCATAATATGTAGCTGTATTACCTCTGAAAGTTTCTCAACCTCACTGGACCTGGAAGTCCTTTCTTCCTATTATCCCATACGGATGCCAGAGAGCAGTCATTGCAGTATGAATAACATCCGTGGGAACAATGAAGCAAGTAGTCCAAATCTCTTTCTGGCTTAATTAAGCAAAATGCAAACATGGATAGGGTTTGCTTCGACCTTTTTTTCCCCCTTGTAAGAGGTTTTCTCCTCAAGGCATGAGCCTTCTCAAACTCTCTTCTCCCTCCTTTCAAAAACCTGCTCTCATGTCCCACCTTCACATCAGAGCATAAAATTCCCAAGAACCTTTCTGGTGTCCACTCTTTCAGGAAAAGAGAAGTTCCAGCATATTTTGGAACATCTGTATTTTAACGAGGAGCTAAGCATTGGACTAAGATCCCTGAGACATCATTCACATCTTCCTGAAAACCTAGGAATCTTACTGGGAGAGTTCTCTTGCCAGGCTTTTTTCTTTATTTTATTTTATTTTATTAGGGTACCATTGATATACAATCTTATGAAGGTTTCTCATGAGCAACATTGTGGTTACTACATTCACCCATATTATCGAATCCCCCCCAAACCCCATTGCAGTCACTGTCCATCAGCATAGTAAGATGCTATAGAGTCACTACTTGTCTTCTCTGTGCTATACTGCCTTCTTTGTGGCCACCCTACATTATGTGTGCTAATCATAATGCCCTTTAATCCCCTTCTCCCTCCCTCCCCAACCATCCTTCCCAAAACCTTCCCATTGATAACTGCTAGTCCCTTCTTGGAGTCTGTGAGTCTGACGCTGTTTTGTCCCTTCAGTTTTGCTTCATTGTTATACTCCACAAATGAGTGAAATCATTTGGTACTTGTCTTTCTCTGTCTGGCCTGGCATGATGGCAGGGGCAGCAGGTTTGTGAACCGGTGTCTGGAGGGAGGAAGGAGCAGCAGGCTGCGTATCACAGTGGGGGGCCTTGGAGCATGTCGCCAGCCAGGGGAATGGATAGCCTGAAGCTCCTGAAAGTTCCCAACCTTCTGGGCTGAGTGTGCCAGGACGATTTTGTCTACCTGTCCTTTCTACTTAGCAGCAAGCTCTGTGTAATCCTTGCCCCTTTAGCACCTCTCTCACTATTGGGAAGTCTTTCAAAGTGCCCACCTTTATTTTATCCTGGCATGGCCAGTTGTGGGTACCTGATCTCCACAAGAGGCTTGAATTCAGTCTCTCCAAGTATTCCACTTGTCTTTGCTTTCCAGCCCCTTTAATCTCCAGAGCACCATGTAATGTGGGTTTGTGTTCCTTGAGTAGATCTCCAGGGCTGGGTGTTCAGCAGTTCTGGGCTTCTACTCCCTCCATTTCTCTTCCTCCTGCCTGTGAGCTGGGGTGGAGGGAGGTCTTGGGTCCCCCCGGATTGTGGCTTTGATACTTTACCCTTTTCCATGAAATCTTGTCTTTTCCCCAGATATAGGCAATATGTCACATCTTCTTTCTGGTTGCGCTTTCAGGATTAGTTGGATTTGCTGTATTTTCATGGTATATGTGGTTTTGGTAGAAGGTTTCTGCCTCATTTCTTATGCCACCATCTTTTCTCCCACCTGATATCTTTTGCTAGGCTTCTTTAAGAGCCCACTATACTATTGGCACGATTTCTCCACTTGTGGCTTCTGTGGGAGTGTGTGTCTTAGCTTCATATCCTCATTAGGGATAGATGCTGTAGTCTGTTGCATCCATAGTCTTGTTTCTGATTCATCAGAATATTTTACTCTTCAGAACCTTTACATTTTGGTGCTGTCTTTAGGTTTAAACATAAGGCTAAAAGTACTGCTCATGATGGGAAAAAGGTGCTTCCATGCCCATCCAAATAAGACCACTATCCCAATCCATTGTCACATTTGTGTAGATGGTTTGTTGAAATTCTCAGCAGGAAGGAGAGAAACGATTATTAGGCTAGGCTTTCCTAATCAAGTCACACTTGGTCATTTCTTATACATAACCCACTGTCAACTAATCATATAATTGCAGAAATAAAATAGTATCCCTTGAAAGAGTGTTGGACATCTCTGACTTTAGCAAAACCAAGAATATAGAAGATAGACGTTTAGGCCTCAGGAAATTGATTCAGTATGGTACAGAAGTTGGTAGCTCATGGTATCTCCTCATGCCCTAGATCACATTAGCAAGCAGTCAACTACTCCCTTTACCTTGATGCTATTCTTACTTAGATTTAAATAATCATTTCTTCCTTAACCCGGGGGTACCACTGACACTTATTTCAGTTATCCTTATGGAAATTATAAATGCCTAACTTTAAGTTTCTGTTTGCTCTATTCTTCTTTAGGAACTTGGAAATAAAGATTTTAATTTTGTTTCAGACCACTCTCTTGAAAGTTTGGAAAGAGTTGGAGAGGGACACAAGTAATACCATTGAGCAGTAATTATATACTTGGCCTTTTATATAATTGACTGTACTAAATCTCATAAAAATACTCTGATGTAGATCTTATTGGCATTTTGCAGGTAGGTATACTAAGACCCATAGCTTGCACTGAACTTGCCCCAGGTCCTAGTTATACAGGACTAGTGACGTGAGCCACTCCACTGTATCTTCTCCCTGCACTGTTGCCCCTGACTCTTGCTGTCCAAGTTCCTAGACTCTAATTGTTATCTACATAACATGAGGGAACTGGAAGGCTCTTAAGTTCCACCCAAGTCACCTTGGATAGCTGAGGTATTGTTTTTAACTCTGGAAACCAGTGCTGATTCTGTCCTCAAGCTACAGTGCAGCTGATGCTGGAAGGAAACACTGAAGAGGCTGTAAATCAGCATAAAATCACCGTAATGGGTTGGACTTAATGGTCATCTTGTTCTCTTCCCACTTTGGGATAAAGGACCCTGAAGCCCAGAGAGAGACTTTGATGTTTACAGGGTCACACAAAGGAATTAAGCTCAGTTTAGAACTAGGTCTTTTAAGCCTAGCCATCAAAAGCAAATCCCTGTGACCACACATAATGTTTCTTCATCCACATAGTTCCATAATCTCCCACCTCTGAACCTCAGAGATGTCTGAATATTGCCTCTAGGGGTATGCTGAGAAAGAATGATTCTACACACTGCAGTTTTTCAAGAAATCAAGTTGTTCATTTAAGGATCCTAGACATTCACAGGCCAGTCAACCCCAATGACAGGTTATATCCAGTGCTGAGATCAGAGTTAGTGCAATTCCTAGCGCACGACACCTTGCTTGTTTTGATTTATTTGTTGTCTAAAAGGTGATTGAGAAGTTGGGTGCTACTTCTAAATCACCAGGTTTTTCATTGCAAGTGACAACCTTTGCATTTTATTAGCATAGCCTACTTTTTAATAAGCCTTTACAGGGCCAATATATCATAACAACATCATTAAAACAGTCCTCTCTACTAGTTATAAATTGCATTGATGGTGTTGTGACTACATCTCCCAGAGCACCTTTAACAGAATGAGTCTTAAAATCCAAGCATGTCGCTGTCACAGCAGAAAGATGACATTGGAGCCCAGCCCAGCTTCCCTCCTCAGGGAAAAGGCATATGGTGGCATAAGAAAAGGCAATTGTAAAGGATGCCTCTGGTGGATCTTTCACTAATGAGCTGTTAGACTTTGGAAAAGCCATTTAACCATTCTGGGCCTCTTCTTTATCAATAAAATAAAGCCTTCCTTGTCTAACTCACAGGTTTACTGTGAAGAGCAAATAAAGTAATGGATATGAAAGCATTTTGAAGAGCAGGTTGGGTTCTCCAGAAAGCAGACTCAGGACACATTTTAGCATGCAGGGTGTTTATTGGAGACTGCTCTTCAGATCACACCTCTGGGAGAGAGGAGAAGGAAGCAACATTAGACAGGGGTGAAATGCAGTAGTCCTTCATGCCCAATAACTAGCTCATCCACCCCCACACGAAGACCTAGGACTGACATGGTCTCACCTTGTCCTGAAATGCCAGACTTTTATAGCTGGCATCAGTTTGTCATTGGATGCCAATTGCCTTAGGAAGGGGTATGAGTTTAAGCTCTTTGCAACTGAGGTATGACAGGTGGAAGTTGTCTGCTGATAGCATTCCTAGTAGCTAAGGTAAAAATTCTTTCCTTAAAGAGGTAATTTGGGGGGCACAACACCGTGTCTACTGCTGTCCACCCCTTGTGCTGCTTGGATTCACTTCTTTGTGTGTGTTCAGGGATCAGCTCTTCCAGGATTCCAGTGAGCAATTTTTTCTTGAGGGGAATTTGAAACAGAGAGGAAAGTGGGACAAAATCTGCTGCAATAGCTAATCTCAGGACCATGATAGGCACTTCTCCTCACCCTCCTCTACTGACCCATTTCTGATTCCCTTCAACTCTGCTAGTGCCTCTGCTGGTCTTGGTCGCTGCTCTGGTGTGTTGATGATACAGACCCTCAAGCTGGATGGATTTGAACACCTTGTCCTAGTGCCTTTCTCAGGCCAGGCTTTACTAACTTGTCATTTTACATTCATCACTGGGGGATGGAGTACCAGAAGACACTCAAATAGTAATCTCCATAGTCTTGCCTGCCCCCATTGTATAAAAGTCACCTTCTGATGAAGGTCAGTTACCTCATCCGAGATGGCATCTCCTCTTCTTTCTTCCTGGTCCTCAGACACAAGAATCTGAGAATTAGCAGATAGTGTCCTTTTCAATGTATTTACAATTCAGTGTACTCTGGCTAAGTTCCTTGGCTGAAATCCTCCTTCCTTGGGTGACCAGGATCACTAAACCTAGAGAACCCAGTCATGTGGGGAGGAAAACATAAATTTCCTAAGTGGATCATTAGGATCAAAGGTAACTGGACTCTCCTGCTTCTACCCCTCGATTATAGGCCCATGTGTTCTGTTAGAGACAGAACCCCATATACAGATCTTTAATTCAAGGTTTCTACTGTGCCCTAGAGGGTGGTGCACCGTTACTGTGATAAAGGATTGATTCTGAGCTGGTAGTTTGGTCATGCCTTCTGCAGGACATCCCAACATACTCTCAGGCCAGCACAGTCTACTTGGTTATGTATGTTGAATAATCAGTGGATCTTCTGGTCTACACTTTCTTACTGCCTTTGCTTTATAGGATCCCATGGACTGATTCTAAGCAGGATTCTAAGCTAAGTAGGACTTTATGGTAATGGATCAAACAGTCTATAAGCCCATGCATAGTGCTTCTTCCTGAGTTTCCATGGATAAGAAAGGCACACTCATGCCTGAGAACTGTAACTATTTTTGTCAGAATGAATACCTGCCATTTTCTAGATCGAAGAGGTGTAGTACAGTCAGGTTGCCCCCAAGTGGCCAATTGGTTTCCTCAAGGAGTGGTACCACATTGAGGACTTAGTGTTGGTCTGTCTTTCTGGTAGATTGGACGTTCAGTGGCTACAGTTTCTAAGTCACCTTTAATAAGTGGGAGTCCATGCTTTTAGAACACAAACAATCTCCATCCCTGTGATGATGGCCACTTGTTTCAGCTGTCCATTATGCTAAAACCAGGTGGCTAATAACACAAGCTGGCTGACATCAACTGACCTAGTCATTTTGTCTAATTGGTGTTTGCCCTTTCAACTCCACAGAAACTCTCTGGTTGCTATTAACATGGAATACAAAGATTTTCACCCACTAGCTCTACTCCCATGAACATATGCATGCTACTGCCACCCTCGCAAGCTATCTTGTCCCCGATCTTGCAATCTTTCTCCTTCCAAGTCCAGACCAGCCACCCAAGTTATTTACCACTGTCTGTGAATCTGTACCCATTCTTCTCTCGAGACACATATCTTTCCACATTCTTCCTCTCCTTCCTCCACTATCCATTTCATATGTGCTTCATCTCACCCATGTCCTCGGGGGGCCTTGGTTCCTTACATGGGATGGTGACCCAGACACTTGAGCATAAGGAGTCTGAATATCTGGTCCTGGAGCCCTACTCAGGACAGAGAAGTGTAAATGCTCAGGTACACTTCCAAAAACTCTGTCCATCAAGAGTATTTTCTGTCATAACTGTTTCTCAAGGTCAGCCTTGAGTGAGGATGTAGTATGTCCATACATTTTCGATTTGATACACAGAATGAACCAACCCATTCATCTGTATGCATAACTCCTTTTCTCATCAGTCAGTTGGTCATAAGGAACCTCTCATAACAACCCACACAACTGTGGGTGTGACTTGAGTGAGGAGTGGTAGTGGATAGTGAAGGAAGACATTGGAGTTTGAGTTCCACACAGCTGGCACGCTGTTCCCCTTTGGTCTTGCTTGTCATTTATTCCAGATGTACCACTTCCACCTACAATGTACTGTTGCTGGGCCTGCCTGACTTGGTGAATCTGACAGAACCCAGATCATGATAGGTCATTCTAGACACATGGTCATTTGATGTCCCCTGGTAAAATGCTCTGTATCTCTCAGAGATTAATAGCAGGCCAAACCTTGTTTTCAGAAGGTATATTATTCTCCAAGGCAAGTGGCATGGCCCTACTCCAGAAGCTCAGGCATCTGTATTGTGATTCTCCCACTGGGGCTTCACATAAATTCCATCATAAAATATCTTTTCCTATAACTGGTATCTCTAATAACATAAAGTTTTCAGGATATTTGTACTATATGCTGAACCTACCATGCAAGGCCCTTTTCTACTCTGGGCTCTCTAAAAGCTGGCAGCCTTCTTTATATGGGCTGAAGCCACATTTATATAGAATATTCCGCTTTCAAAACACGAAGAGGGCTAATAGGCACTGTGCTTCAGTCTTTGTGGAGCGAGAAGCATGATGAAGTGATTAGGCCTTTACTTTGCATGTGATGTCCCAGCATGCCCCTCACCACCAGACCTTTCAAAAATGTGGCAGGCCCCTTGATCTATGTAAGATGCATCTAAATGGTGAAGTAAAGGTGTCTTACCAAAGCCTCCATGGTGCTAGCTACCTCTTGTTCATCTAGACCAAGAAATAGGATGTCATCAAAATAGTGGATTAACGCAGTATTCTGTGGGATATCCAGATGGTCAAGATCTTTTCAAACTATCTTATGACAGAAGATAGGAAAAGTTAAATTAACATAGCCCTGAGACAAAACTATAAATATATGTAGGTGTTTATTCCAGGTGAATTCAAACTGTCAACTGGTCTCTAATAGGGAAAGAAAAGAATGCATGTGTGAAATCAGTGGCTGTGTACCATGTGCCTGGGGCCATATTAATCTACGCTAGTAAAGTTAGTGCATCTGGGTCAGCAGCTGCAACTGGAGATACTATTTAGTTCTGTTTGCAGAAGTCGCCTGCCATCCTCCATCCTCTAGGTCATATCTGGTTTCTTCAGGGACCAGACAGGTCAATTAAATGAGGACCCGATGGGTATGAACATTGTTACATCCTTTAGATCACATTTCTGCCATCCTCCAATTGGACAAATTTAAAATATTTATTATCTTCTCAAGGAGAGAGAGAAGGGCACAATTTTAGAGATTGCTATTTGGCCTTTGCACTAAGCTAGCCATTGTTCCACTAGCCAAAGGACCCACTGTAGGAGTTGTGCTGATTATAAGCTATGTCTATCCCAATTGTATACTTGGAAAGTGGTGACAAGACTTAAACAGTGAGTTTGAGGACCTGATGGACCCACTGTGAGCAGCATCTGGGCCCAGACTCCATTAACTGTCTTCTCTAACAGAAGGATCATGTTGGAACTTTGGGCTCCAGCTACTCTGACTGTATATTAAATGGTTCTGAAATGTTTGGATAGATGACTCCAGACCAAGATGGAGTCATAGGAGGCTCCTGGATTTCCCTTCTTCCATTGACACACTGAATGCACAGTTGCACTTGGAACAGTTCTTTCTGAGAGAAATCCAGAAACTAGCTGAGTGACTCCTACACACCAGGCAACTGAGAAAACACCCATTTGATTGCAATGGACAGGAACGGCTCTCCCCATAAACCCTGTCCCTTGACACAGTGGCATACAGTCAGGAGGCAACCTCAACACACAGCTTCTCCGTGAGGAATGAAGGGTTTGGACCATGCATCTAGGGCCCAAATTTTAAGGCCCCCTTGTTTACCATCCTGACCTTGCTGCTGGTTACAATAATCACAGCCACATGTTCCAACTGTAAGCCCTGCGACCAGGCATCCATTGTTCTGGAGTCTTATCCTCTTTGCTATCAAGGAGCATCCTTCAGTAATGACTATGCCTACAAACAGCTCTGACCTGTTCACAAGGGCACCTCTGAACATTACCCTGTTACTGATGCCCTCTCACAAGGTCACACCTTATGACCTTGGCAACTGGTTATCCTCCTAGCTTTCCTGTGGAGCATTATCATCTGGTGGGGCTTCTGGCCTCACACAGTATATTCACTTCTAACACACCCACTTCTCTAATCCTTTTATTCCCTTCCTTCATCAACTGCTACAAGCATTCTGACGTTTGAACCTCACTCGGTGTGAGTCATCACTCTTCCCAGCGTTCTAGCAGTCATTCTCATAGCCAGTTCCTATTATTTCCTGCGGTCTGTGACAGAGTATTAAATCCTTTTTCTGAGGAGTACTCTCAAGTTGCCAAACTCTCCCTTATCCAATGTAATGTTCTTGCTTTCTTGATCAAATAGCTCTTTTAGCTCATGCATTACCTGGTGGCTAGGTTTTACAGCTCCTTTGGGATATAGTTCCCTATATCCCTTATCAGCCCTAACATGTCCCTAGCTAGGTTTTGCTGTGATTTAACTCCATGGTCCAAAAGAGAAGGTAGAGGCAGATCCTGGGAAGGAGACATGTTGTCTTGCAGGAGAGAGGCCTCCTGTGGTCTTCAAGGAGGATGTAGTATTATTGGCTATGACTGGGGAGTAGTGGACCACTTTGGCAGATTCAGGAAGTTCAGGGAGGCCGAAGGATGCAAGATTTTCAGGAACAACAACCAGATGTTTCCATCTCCTATGTCAGGGTTTTAAAATAGCCTTGACTCAGAAAGAATTTAACCTTCTTTGATGGTATAGATGGAATGTTTGTCACCTCAAAATTCATACATTGAAACCTAATCCCCAATGTGATGGCATTTGGAGGTGGGGTCTTTGGGAAGTGACTAGGTCATGAGGATGAAGCTGTGGTGGGATTAATAAATGGGATTAGTGCCCTTATTCAAGGACACCCCAGAGAGCTCATGTGCCCCCCTTCTGCCATGTGCAGACACCGTGAGAAGATGGCTGTCTGTGAACCTGGAAAGGAACTTTACCAAACATAGAAGTTGCCAGTGCCCTTGTCTTGGACTTCCAAAGGCTGCAGAATGTGAGAAACAAATGGTTGCTGTTTGTAAGTCACCCAGTCCATGGTACTTTGTTAAAGCTGCCCAGACAGTTGGCTTGTCTTATGATGAAGTTCTGACTCTGGTCCTAAGCTTTCTCTGCCTAAGCTTCCATTGCAGGAGAGGTGAATGTCTTCATGTGCCACCAAGGTAGCCCTCTCATTGTTATACTTGGCTTTCAATTGTCTATTAATTGCTCTTTCATTATCTTTTTCTAGAGTGTCATTCAAGCTTAGCATTCATCATTAGAATCTTGCATTTTTGTAATCACGTTCTCCCCATAGTTTTCCAAAGCCTGGAATACTGTAACAGTTAATGCACTCCTGTCTACCTGTATGCTTACATACCATCCCAGTTCACGTCCAGGTGTCCGTTTTAACAAGTGGACAGTCACCATGTGCCAAACACTTAGTAGGTCACTGACTGACAGTGACTGGGTCTTCAGTGACAACTAGGCAATGAGCATGTGATCTGTCTCCAAAACCCCATCTTGCCAGCCTCTTACTCCAATCAGTCCTGGTTAAGGTGGATTCTCCAGGAAGCAGCTCTGAGACAAAGTTTAATGTACAAGGTGTTTATTAGAGTTGCTCTTAGACTCACACCTCTGGAAGAGAGGGAAAGGGAACAGAACATGATAAGGTAGACAGACAAGTCAAGTTGCAGTGTGTCCAAAGCCTCTGAAGCCTGGAGCTGAAATGCTTTATTAGAGCTGAATAGAATTTAATGGAAAAGGCTGGGCTGTCACAGCCACATCAAACAGTTATTGGATGTGGGTTGCTGCCCCAGCAAAGGGCATGATTTGGGGTGAGGAAGCTTTGCAGCTAAAACTATCCCTGAAGGGGCTGATGGCTAGAAGCTTTCTGTTGACACCTCTTTCCAAAGCTAGGGCAACAAATCCTTTAGTGGGGGGGATCGGGGCAGCACACCCTAGCCTTCACCACAGAAAATATTACTACCCTGGCTTCCCCCGCTGTCCCTCATCGAACCGAGCTCATTGCTGATGTGTTCCCCCTGCCGCATTAAGCTTTTGTCACCTTGATTTCTCATCTGTTAAATGGGAGTGACAATCCCTCCCTTGCCTCTACCCATAGTTGTTAAAGGGCTCAAAAGAGATAAAGGCTTATATGTAAACTATAAACCCTTTTACAAATGCTAGGAATTATTATCTTCACCAACTTCAAGATTATTAAGCCTCAAGAAATATTTGGTAAAAACAAACAAAAACAGTCTCTGTCTCCTGTTAATCTTCTATTACAAAACTGCCTAGTTTCTGAGATGGTTACCTCAAATTTTTGGCCCACTGTTGATTATGCTTTTCATAATTGTGCTGCTCAAAGATGCCAGGTCTTTTAAAAACTATTGTGAATACCAGAAAACCACCTTTATGCTTTACCAAGGATGCCACACCCTCAGTAACAAAGATCTGATACTTGGTGGTGGAGACGAAGGAGCAAATGCAGAGGGAAGTTGTTTCTATTTGCCAAACGCTATGTAAGGTGCTTTCCATGTTGCCTTTTCCACATCCACCACGTGAAGTTTGGTAGTAGGGTCATTTGAACTCCAGGTCAAGTAGCAGGCTCTTTATTTTCATTTTAGAAATCCCTGCTGCCTCCTTGAAGAGGCAGGAAGACCCACAAATCCCGTCACGCCATCCCTGACGTACAGGCCCCATAGTCAGTTCTTGCTTCATTTCTTGGAAAATTGTAGTTACGTCTGCAGAGCATAAATCTGTAAAAACACAAAATTAATACATCATATCCATCTTCGAAGTACCCACATTTGGGAATTGGGAAACTACCACAAGTATTTTTCCTGCAACTAATCAGAGACCAAGCCAGACACTGAAGCCCCAGAATGCACCTGTGTTCAGCAGTCCTATCTAGGGAGTCACCCGGCATGATCTACTGCACTGGCTCATTCAAAGAGAAGCCTCAGAAGGGAGGAGAAGAATGTCTGAGGGTTCATCTGGGGAAAAATAAAAGAAATAATTGTTCTAAAAAAAGGAGAAATTGGTATTTCACTGGCAGCCCAAGTTGCAAAGGAACACTTTAAACTTCTGTGGCTGGTATCCTTCATCTGAAAATCACCACCTTGTTTAAAAACCCCTCTTCTGGGGATTTGGCTGTCTGCAATCCCACAACCTGAAACAAAGTGCATCTGGATACCCATATGTCCTCAGCGGGCGGGGGCCTTGGAGGACTCTGGTGTGCTGTGGCCTGATTTCCTCTTGCCCGCATGTGTGTATGGGAAGCAGAGGGAAAAGAAACTCATTTTCAACACAACTAATCAGTGATCAAGAAGAAGGGGCCAGGTGGAAGTGAGGTTTTTGCTATCGTGATTTCAGTGAGCCCCAGGGTGTATGGTAAAGGAGGGAATTTTGCCCCATACAAGTCACTGTACCACTGCTGTGTTCTTCCCCCTATTCTGGCTTTTGTAATATAGAGATAAAATGATTCTCTCTGAAAACAGCGCAAGTAGCATGGTGCAGAGAGCTTTGGGGTTTGGTTGTGTCTGTGGGTAATGAGTCTAAAACCATCCTTCCAAAATGAGCTTGGTTTAATGTTCTCCTGTCTGCACCTATAGTATTTAATTTCTCTCTTACTTAACTGTAAAACTGTAGTCTTCCTATGGTAAAGCATTTTGGCATGGTGCAAGGATGATGGCATTGTGGAAAATAAAGCTGAGTTATACTGTGATAATATTAAAGTAGCTCAGAGAGAGGATTAGTAGCGCCTGGCATGGCACGTGGCAGTCTGGACTGGAAGTTAGGGACCTGAGGTGCACCTCCTCATCCAACAACCATACCAATGTGCGGTGTTAGCCAAGTCACTGGTCCCCTTTGAGCCCCCATCTCTTCATTCGCAAGATGAACGGATCGCAGGTGGTCTGCGAGATGGTTTTCTGTCTCAGCAGATCCTGACGAGCGTCACTTAGCAGAGATCTTTTGTTCACCTGCAAACATTTGCTTAAATAATGATGATGCGTAATTTCTAGCCTGGTGCCTAGGGGAACAGTAGGAATACTTTCAGCTGCAGGTAATGAAAAGCCAACCAACAGAGATTTAAGCCATGATGAAAGACGTTGTGATGAAACATGGAGTGAGGTGCTTTTGGGAAGGTAAAGTTTGTTTCCCGAATCAACATTTTCATCAGGCACCAAAGCACTTTCTTCATATTTGCACCCATGGTTGAGGTGGTGTCCACCTGGTGGAATTGGTCCCTGTATTATTGTGAAATACCTTTCTCTTACTTTATTTTCACCTTAAGTCTATATCTACTTCTATCCTTAGTCTTGCCTTAGAGAATGATTGTACTGATATTTGTATAGTTACATGGCCCTTTTTTTTTTTTTTGCTAGAGTTTGTGTGGTACATATTTTTATTTTGGACCTTTTGTGTATTTATATTTAAGGCATGTAACTGGGTTTTGCTGTTTCATCCAGCTGGCAGCTTTAATTTCTTACTTGAGTTAATTTAAATGTAATGTAATGACTGATATGTTTAAAATTTTTATCTACCATCTTTTTTTTTTGATCCATCTGTTTTATGTTCCTATTCCTCTCTTTTCTTGGTTTATTTTAGAATAGTCATATTTTTAATATTAAATTCCCCCCTGCTAACTGGTTAGTTATACATTCTTTTCTGTTCTTTTAGTGGTTACACTAGAGATTACAACATTTCTCATTGACCAGTTATAGTCTCTAACCAATAATTACCTTATCTGCCTTTTATGTTATTTAACATTTACAATTTACCCCTTTGCCTTTTATGTTATCATTGTCATGTATTTTAATTCTACATGTATTTTAAACCCCATGAGACATCACTCTATTTTATACAGTGTTTATTTACCATCACCCACATTTTTCTGTTGCTCTTTATTCCTTCCTATAATCCTTATTTCCTTTTAGGATCCTTTTCCTTCTCCCTACAGAACCCATTTTACTATTTTCAGAACAGATTTGCTGGTGGTCAAGTTTATGTTTGTGTTAAAGTGTCCTTGTTTCACTTTGAATTGTGAAGGATAGAATTCTAGGTCGTTGGTACTTTCAGCATTTTAAAAACGTCATCATCCCACTATTTCCTGGCTTTCATCGTTTCAGTTGAGACCTAATCTTTCCATTTTATTGTTGCTTGATCGAAGGTAATGCATCTTGTTTCCTGTCTGCTTTTCTGACATTTCTCTTTATTTTCCTCCTTTGTTTCTATCACACACTGAAGTGTGGTGTAGGTATATATTGGTGTTGACCTGTCTTTCGGGTCACTAATCTGGTCTCCTGCTGAACTCTGCTACGTCTCATCTGATGTTTAGCCCATATAATGAATTGTTAATTTCAGATTTTGCATACTTAAGTTATGAGATTTCCATTTGTTTCCTTTTTAATAGACTCTATTCTCTGGTGAAATTGCAAGACTTTTATCTATCTTTGCATCTTTTCACTTTTTATATTGAATATATCAGCCATAATTATATTAAAGCTCTTTTCAGCTAACTACAATGTCTGAATTATCTGTGGCTCTGTTTTTAGTGTGTGGGTATGCATGCACGCGTGTGTGTTTTCCTCCTCATTTTCAGTCATGTGGTTCTGTCTTTTGTCAAGCCAGGTAATCTCAAGTTCAATGCCAAATACTGTGTATTCAAAAAATATAAATTCCAGGCCATTTCATCATCCTCTGGAAGGGATTTACTCCTCCCACACTGATGGGCAAATAGAGTGGTAAACTGATCACCTGCCTTAGTCTAATCAGGGACAGAGCTGAATCAAGGTAGGTGTCCCTAGAAAGGTCTAGCTTATTTCCTGCTCTCCCTGGGCTTCTAAGTTTTTCAACTAAGAACGCAGTGTGTTCATTAAGACCCTTCCATTTGGTTTCTGCTTAGGTTTCCTGACTTCCTCTCCATCAGCCCTAGAATTCAGCTAATGTCCATAAGGGAAAGCTAGCTGCACACTGAAGTACCTCTCCACAAGCTTCAGCCCCAAGCACTCCTGTTTCCCTGTTCACTAACAGCAGTTGGTTTAGATCTCAGAATCTAAATCTCTTGCCCTGGCCCCAAATCACTAAATGATGCCAGAGTGAAAGTGGCAGTAGAATTCAGCTCACCTCTCTGAGGTCCTCGCCTCTCAGAGTTTCAGCCCACATACATTCTCACAGCCTCAGCAGCTCCCAGTGCCTTCAGTCACCTGGCTGGTGTATTTTCTCTGTCATTTTCAGCTGTTGTCAGTAGGAATATTGGCCTGACATCAGCTCTTCCAACCATGCGAAGTGGAAGCCCTTCAGGCACTTAACATATTTCTGCTCTTTTAGTCTCAGGAAGGACTTTCCACCCTTGTGCTTTCTGTCTCCTGGTTGCAGCCAGACATACTACTTACACCAGTATCCTAGCACGCAAGGATGAGATGGATAGAAAAGACTCCTTTTACTTTAAAAGATATCATATTCAGAAGCTCCTATGCATGCTTTTCTGTATACTTCAAATACAAAACTAGGTCATTTGTTCACTTCTGGTTATAAAGGAGTCTAAAAAGTATCTTGCAAAGGGAAATGGAATTGCCATTATTGGTTTATACCAATTAAGTCTTATTTTCTGGGATTGGGCAGTTTACCACCCCATTCCAAATCATGTTCTATTATCAGGGAAGAAAGGTGGTATGGAATAGCATTTGGATTAAAAATTACTTCCTATTTTACTGTAGTTAAAAGAGATGGTAATATAGACAAAGGAATATAATAGGTAGTCAATGCCCTGCTCCTTGAATGAATAAGTAATGAATTGATGGCAAGATACTCATTTTGGATTTTTGGACATTTTGGCCTTTTGCAAAGAGCAAAAGAAATATGAAGTTGGTCCTTCTGTTTCCCTTACTAAGTTACATGTCTACCTGCACCCTACACAATATAGTAAGAGCAGAGGTTGGGTCCCATCATCTTTGTAGTTAATGTGTTGTCATACAGAAGATATTCAGCTGCCATTTGTTGATCTGAAGAGAACTTTAAAGGTTGGGGAGGATTTGGATCACTCTAGAGAGGAATGTAACAGTTAAAGTAATAGCATGAATGTGTGTATGTATGGTAGGACTAAGCAGTTATGAGTGGAGGGCGTGTGAGGGATGGACAGTGTGCTACAGCCCAGCTCTGATACAAAATCCACATTGGCAATAAATGAAGAACTATCTTCCTGGACTGGATTTCTAAGAGCTTTTATACAACTAGGGTATGGAATTATAAGTATTTCATTGGACAGAAAAGTGAGCCAAAGGATTAAGAAAGGAGCCAGCCCAAGGTCATAATATCTAAGAATCTATTACATAGTCCAGACAGCAACCCCAACTCTCCAATCCTCCATTAAAATGAAGTCCTTCCAACAAATTTTAGGGAGTTTTGAAAGACATTCTTTGACCTAGCCACTAGATAGGCTATACACAGCTGAGCTCCACTTAATTTCATAATGAATGAATCAACTACTTTAAATCACTTCCCAAAATCCCATCCACTATCACATTTCCTTCCTTGGTACCAATACCTGTTAAATGCAATCCTCATAGAGAAATAATTCACTTCATTGTATTAAAAAAATGCCTAACTGGAGTCCTTTAAGTGTTGCAGTTCTCAATTATCTTACCCCAAATCCACTGTGAAGTGATAATTAGGGGCTAAAAGCTAAACTGATTGCTGCAGAATTTTCTCCTGACAGCCATTTAATAGCTAATCAGGTGTTAAATCCCCAAATTATGCATTTCTCAGCAGCACACAGACCACAATAAATTTTAAAAGTTTGAAGTTACCAACTTGTCTTTCACAACTTTGCCCCAACACACCAAAAGTAAAGGAATTACCAATGCAGAGGATTAGAAATCCTTGACAGTTTCTTGTTTTTCCATGTGGAATGTTTGTTTTGATTAATGATAATTTTTAAATCCAAATTCTGGCCATCGTACCTTATCATAATACTTGCCTTTGCCCAGTGAAAGATACCAGGTCTTACTAGTATCAACAGGTTAGAGTTTCCTGGTTTGCATATATGTGAAGCCTACATCCAAATCAGTAGAAGTCATGGAGCTAGTAAGTGTGTTAATGATATATAGGACCATCATATATGGCTTTACTAATTTGAAACAGCCTGAGTTTGCACAGCTGTATGACCCACGCTCTTGCTCCAGGGGTGCAAACTGTCTGCTATCCTAATGCTGCACTGTTATATCTCTGGCCAGAGATCTGCACTTCACTCTGACAAGACCACTCATGCCACATTCAATCCACAGTCACACCCCAACAGCTGTCAGAGAAAGGGAAAGAGCATCCATAGCCACATAGTGATTAATGGACCATCACAGACACCTTTATAGGTGAATGCTAAGGTACTGTAGCCTTCTATCCCTCCACCAATAAAATGGATGGGGGGTCAATTAATAGGAAAGTAGTTTATTTAGATCAATCAGAGAATTTATAAATTTTCACTGTCTTAAGCAATTCTACAATAGGTATAAGTAATCTACAAAGGCTACCTTTGATCATTTTTTACATACTGCATTAAAGCCAGCAGAGTGAAAGTAACACATTATGTATTTTACTTACTTTTCAGCCAAGGGAGATTTTGATCCCAGGAGAACATTTGGCAATATCTAGACACATTTTGGTTGTCAGACTATAGGGAAGATGCTACTGGCATCTAGTGACTAGAGGCCAGGGATTCCACTAAACATTCTACAGGGCAAGGGACAGCCCATCACCAACAAAGAAATATTTGTCCTGTAATGCCAGTAGTGCCAATGTTGAGAAACCCTGCCCTAGGTTCTAGATCCTCTTAGCTTTGACACCCTCCTACATGTGGATTCTCCAAGGCTGTGTGGACAGATATGATGGAAAACAGAAGCAATGTGCTGTACCTCTTCTTTTCACTTTCCATTCTGCTCCCCATCTTTTAAAAGAATATATAATTCTATCTAGCTCCATCACTTTTTTGTTCTATATTTTTCTGGGCTTTATTTATTTACCAAAATGCCTCATCACTGCTTGGTGCTTTGTTAGTTTAATTATATATTTACATATACATTTAACAATTAATGTTCAAGGAGCCTATTGTTCACTATGTATGGTCCTTGACTTCATGAATCTTAGACATTAGTGGTCAATACCAGGAAAGATGTGATAAAGATAAAAGTTAAGAAAACAGATGTTTGGAGAAAGATGGCAGCATGAGAGGTGAGACAGAGGCCTACTCCTAAAACCGCATATAATATGAAAATATAATTAATACATCTAATCAAGAAAGAGCAACAGGAAAGAAGGCTACGCCAGACTGAATACACCTGGAAAAAAGAACAGACCTCACAGAACGGTAACGTACTAAAGCCGTGATCTGGCAAGACCCAAGCCCTTCCCCCACCCCAGCTCACCAGCAGGAGGAAGAGAAACAGAGTGGTGGGGGAGTGGAGGCCTGGGACTGCTGAACACCTAGCCCCGGAGACCTGCTCTGGGAGCACAAACCTACATTGCATGGTGCTCTGGTGATTATGGGGTTGGAAAGCTAAGACAGGCTTCTTACCTAGAGAGACTGAGATTCCAACTGGTTGTGGAAAACAGGGATTCATAACTGGCTGCTCTGGGACAAAATAAAGGCAGGCAGTCTGGGAGACTTCCTAACCATGAGAGGGCTGCTAAAGGATTGCACAGAGCTTACTGCTCAGGAGAAAGGACAGGTAGACAAAATTGTCCAGCTGCACTCTGCCCAGCAGGTTGGGAACTTTCACGATCTTCAGGCGCTCCAGCCCCCTGGCTGGCTATGCAGCTCCAAGGCCCCCCACCATGATACGCAGCCCGCTGTGCCTTCCTCCAAGCCAGCCTGCACCCGGCTTACAAACTGGCAAACCCTACCCTGGCATCAGGCCAGCCAGAGGGAAGCCCCACCTATAGCAGCTACAAACGAAAGCATAGAGGCTAACATCTGTGGGCTCTGCCCACAGGTTCTGGCAGTAGAGACAGGCATAGCAGCTGGGAAGCAGGAAACAGCTCTTTCCTCCCCCCAGACACCAACACCACTCCCCTGTGACCCCTGACATTGCTCCAGGGACTGAGCAGCTCCAGAGAGTAGAGTTTCTGAGCACTAGAGGGCGCCACATACAAATATTAAAAGTCAAAAGGAAACTGGTACAAAAGCAAAATCCTAAATTCACCAGAAAAAGAGTCAAATGAAACCAACCTCATCAATCTTCCTGAAAGAGATATCAAAATAAAAATCATAAACATACTCATGGAGATACAGAAAAATATTCAAGAACTCAGGAAGGAGTTCTGGGCAGAGGTCCAATCATTAAAGAACACAATGGAAGTTTTTAAAACCAGATTCGAAATGGTGGAAGAGATGGTAAATGGAATAGAAATTAGAGAAGAGAAATACAAAGAAGCTGAGGCACAGAGAGAAAAAAAGATCTCTAAGAATGAAAGAATATTGAGAGAACTGTGTGACCAATCCAAACGGAACAATATTCATATTATAGAGGTACCAGAAGAAGAGAATAAAAGGGATAGGAAGTGTCTTTGAAGAGGTAATTGCTGCAAACTTTCCCAATCTGGAGAAGGAGATAGACTCTTAGGTCATGGAGGTGCACAGATCTCCCAACACAAAGGACCCAAGGAAGACAACACCAAGACATATAATAAATAAAATGGTAAAGATCAAGGATAAGGACAGACTATTAAAAGAAGCCAGAGAGAGAAATGAGATCACATACAAAGGAAAACATCAGGCTATCATCAGACTTCTCAGCAGAAATCTTACAGGCCAGAAGGGAGTGGCATGATATATTTAATGCAATGAAGCAGAAGGGCCTTGAACCAAGAATACTTTATCCAGCAAGATTATCATTTAAATTTGAAGGAGGGATTAAACAATTTCCAGATAAGCAAAAGCTGAGAGAATTTACCTCCCACAAACCATCTCTACAGTGTATTTTGAAGGGACTGCTATAGATGGAAGTGTTCCTAAGGTTTAATAGCTGTCAGCAGAGATAATAAAATCACAGTAAAGAAAGTAGAACAGTGAAGTACTAAGCAAATGCAAAATTAAATCAACTACCCCCAAAGTCAGTCAAGGGATACACAAAGAGTACAGAATATGCTACCTAATATATAAAGAATGGAGGTGGAAGAAAAAGGAGGAGAAAAAAAGAACCTTTAGATTGTGTTTGTAATAGCATACTGAGTTAAATTAGACTGTAACTTAATAAGGGAATTACCCTTGAACCTTTGGTAACAACAAATCTAAAGCCTGAAATGACAATAAGTACATACCTATTGACAATCACCTTTAATGCAAATGGTCTGAATGCACCAATCAAAAGACATAGAGTCACTAAATGGGGAAATAAACAAGACCCATCTGTATGCTGCTTACAAGAGACTCACTTTAAACCCAAAGACATATACAGATTAAAAGTGAAGGGATGGAAAAAGATATTTCATGCAACTAATAGGGAGAAAAAAGCAGGAGTTTCAGTACTTGTATCAGACAAAATAGACTTTGAAACAAAGAAAGTCACAAGACACAAAGAAGGACATTACATAATGATAAAGGGGTCAATCTAAAAAGAAGATATAACCATTATAAATAACTATGCACCCAACACAGGATCACCTACATATGTGAAACAAATACTAACAGAATTAAAGGGGGAAATAGAATGCAATGCATTCATTCTAGGAGACTTTAACACTCCACTCACTCCAAAGAACAGATAAACCAGCAGAAAATAAGTAAGGAAACAGAGGCACTGAACAACACATTAGAAACACATGGACCTAGCAGACATCTACCAAACTCTACACCCAAAAGTAGCAGGATACACATTCTTCGCAAGTGCACGTGTAACATTTTCCAGAAAAGATCACATAATAGGCCACAAAAAGAGGCTCAGTAATTTCAAAGAGATTGAAATTGTACCAACCAGCTTCTCAGAACACAAAGGTATGAAACTAGAAATGAATTATGCAAAGAAAATGAAAAATCCCACAAACACATGGAGGCTTCACAACATGCTCCTAAATAACCAATGGATCAATGACCAAATAAAAAGACAGATCAAGTAATATATGGAGACAAATAACCACAATAATTCAACACCAGAAAATCTGAGGGACACAGCGAAGGCCGGGCTAAGAGGGAAGTATATTGCAATACAGGCCTACCTCAGGAAAGAAAAACAATCCTGTATGAGCAGTCTAAACTCACAATTAATGAAACGAGAAAAAGAAGAAAAAATAAGGCCCAAAGTCAGTAGGAGGAGGAACATAAAGATTAGAACAGAAATAAATAAAATCGAGAAAAATAAAACAATAGAAAGAATCAATGAAAGCAAGAGCTGATTCTTTGAGAAAATAAGCAAAATAGATAAACCCCTAGCCAGACTTATCAAGAAAAAAGAGAGTCTACACATACAAACAGAATCAGAAATGAGAAAGGAAAAATCACTACAAACACCACAGAAATACAAAGAATTATTGGAGAATACTATGAAAAATTATATGCTAACAAACTGGATAACCTAGAAGAAATGGACACCTTTCTAGAAAAATACAACCTTCCAAGGCTGACCCAGGAAGAAACAGAAAATCTGAATAGAGCAATTACCAATAATGAAATTGAATGGATAATCAAAAAACTACCTAGGAATAAAACCCCTGGAGCAGATGGCTTCACTACTGAATTTTATCAAACACTTAGTGAAGACTTAATACCCACCCTCCTTAAAGTTTTCCAAAAATTAGAAGAAGATAGAATACTTCCAAACTCATTCTATGAGGCCAACATCACTCTAATACCAAAACCAGGCAAAGACACCACAAAAAAGAAAATTACAGATCAATATCACTAATGAGCATAGACGCAAAAATACTCAACAAAATATTAGCAAACTGAATTCAAAAATATATCAAAAAGATCATCCAACATGATCAAGTAGGATTTATTCCAGGGATGCAAGGATGGTACAATATTAGAAAATCCATCAACATCATCCAACACATGAAAACAAAGATTGACAAAAATCAAATAATCATCTCCATAGATGCTGAAAAAGCATTCGACAAAATTCAACATCCATTCATGATAAAAACTCTCAACAAAATGGGTATGGAAGGCAAATACCTCAACATAATAAAGGCCATATATGACAAACCCACAGCAAACATCATGCTTAACAGTGAGAGGCTGAAAGCCTTTTCTTTAAAATCAGGATCAAGACAAGGATGCCCATTCTCTCCACTTTTTTTCAACATAGCTTTTGAGGTCTTCACCACAGCAATCAGGCAACACAACGAAATAAAAGGCATGCAGATTGGTAAGGAAGAAGTTAAACTGTCACTGTGTGCAGAGGACATGATATTGTACATAAAAAACCCTAAAGAATCCACTCCAAAACTACTAGATCTAACATCTGAATTCAGCAAAGTTGCAGGATACAAAATTAATACACAGAAATCTGTTGCATTCCTATACACTAACAATGAACTGGCAGAAACAGAAATCAGGAAAACAAACCCAGTCGCAATTGCATCAAAAAGAATAAAATACGTAGGAATAAACCTAACCAAGGAAGTGAAAGACCTATACTCTGAAAACTACAAGACACTCATGAGAGACATTAAAGAAGATACCAATAAATGGAAACACATCCCGTGCTCATGGATAGGAAGAATTAATATTGCCAAAATGGCCATACTGCCTAAAGCAATCTACGGATACAATGCAATTCCTATCAAAATGCCAACAGCATTCTTCAACGAACTAGAGAAAATCGTTCTAAACTTCATATGGAACCACAAAAGACCCTGAATAGCCAAACCAATCTTAAGAAGGAAGAATAAAGCTGGGGGATTATGTTCCCCAACTTCAAGCTCGACTACAAAGCCACAGTAATCAAGACAATTTGGTACTGGCACAAGAGCAGACCTATAGACTAATGGGACAGACTAGAGAGCCCTGATATAATAATATATGGTAAAGGAGCCATGGACATACAGTGGGGAAATGACAACCTCTTCAACAGGTGGTGTTGGCAAAACTGGACAGCTACATGCAAGAGAATGAAACTAGATTATTTTTTAACCCCATACACAAAAGTAAACTCGAAATGGATCAAGAAGCTGAATGTAAAGTAAGTCATGAAACCATAAAACTCTTAGAAGACAACATAGGCAAAAATCTGAATATAAACATGAGCAACTTCTTCCTGAACGCATGTCCTCAAGCAAGGGAAACAAAAGCAAAAATGAACTCATGGGACTACATCAAACTAAAAAGTTTCTGTATGGCAAAGGACACCATCAACAGAACAAAAAGGCATCCTACAGTATAGGAGAATATATTTGTAAATGACATATCCGACAAAGGATTAACATCCAAAATATATAAAGAACTCACATGCCTCTACACCCATAAAGCAAATAACCCAATAAAAAATGGGTGGAGGATGTGAAGGGACAATTCTCCAAAGAAGGAATTCAGATAGCCAACAGGCACATGAAAAGATGCTCCACATCACTAATCATCAGGGAAATGCAAATTAAAACCACAATGAGCTATCACCTCACACCATTAAGGATGGCCACTATCCAAAAGACTAAGAACAACAAATGCTGGCAAGGATGTGGAGAAAGGGGAACCCTCCTACACTGCTAGTGGGAATGTAAGCTAGTTCAACCATTGTGGAAAGCAATATGGAGGTTCCTCAAAAAACTAAACACAGAAATACCATTTGACCTGGGAATCCCACTCCTAGGAATTTACCCAAAGAATACAACTTCTCAGATTCAAAATATACACCCCTCTGTTTATCAGAGCACTATTTACAGTAGCCAAGATATGGAAGCAACCTAAGTGTCCATCAGTAGATGAATGGATAAAGAAGAAGTGGTACATATACACAATGGAATACTATTCAGCCATAAGAAGGATACAAATCCTACCATTTACAACAACATGGATGAAGCTGGAGGATATTATGCTCAGTGAAATAAGCCAGGTGGAGAAAGACAAGTGCCAAATGATTTCCCTCATTTGTGGAGAATAACAATGAAGCAAAACTGAAGGAACAAACAGCATCAGACTTACAGACTACAAGAAGGGACTAGTGGTTACCAAAGGGGATGTGTGGGGGACCACTGATGGGGAGGGAGAGAGAAGGGGATTGAGGAGTATTATGTTTAGTACACATGGTGTGGGGGAATCATGGGGAAGACAGTGTAGCACAGAGACGGCAAATAGTGAATTTGTGGCATCTTACTACCCTGATGGACAGTGACTGCAATGGGGCATGGGGGGGTGGAACTCGATAATAGGGGTAAATGTAGTAACCACATTGTTTTTTCATGTGAAACCTTCATAAGAGTGTGTATCAATAATACCTTAATAAAAAAAATAGATGTTTATACCAGATGACATATATTTGAGGGTCCTGTTCAGAATTACTTTCTTTGGACTGAGCCTTTCTTGGGGGAATAAACATGGCGAATCATATCAAAGAATACAAGTTGGACAATGACTTATTTAAAAGGAATGGTTTTAGAACTGGGGCTGTCCAACCTATAGAAGGCAAAGCCAAAGCATAATGTCATAAAGTAATAAGTCCCAACAATTTCCTTCTCTTCTTTAATTTCTCTGCTAATGAAAGTAGTACGCAAGCTCAATATTAAAATCAAATAGTAATTACTGACAAATAGCAGCTCCCTGCTCATCCTGCCCGTGTCTTGACACAATCACCAAAAGCAGTCATTTTTACTTATTTTACCTGTTTCTTTTGATATTTAGCATGTTATTTCTAACTATCATGCTTATACTACTAATTCATGGTTTTTCTTTTAAACTGTAACAGAAGGAATCTCATAGTTTTGATGGCTCCGCATGTCACAAAGACACAAAGCAACATATTAGAAAGCACACAGTCACCTCAGTCTCTGAGGATCGGAAGCTCAGGAGTCAAACAACACCGACTATTGTTCTAATCATTGGCACTTGTGGCTCCTCGGGCTCGATGCAAATACTTCTCCCTCACATATCTTTCTCTATGTCCTAAAATTTTAATGCCTGACTTTTGATGGGTTGTAGCATTAATGATGCTCAGACATCTCTTCATAGTGTGACATGATTTGAGTGGCAAAAGCATGTAGGAAAAAGGACAAATTAACTTGTCAAATCCTTCTCCCCAGATTCTTGAATAAAGAAGATTCATTTCCCAGGAATTACTGATACCCATGTTCTAGTTTCCAATTCATAGTTTCACAAATAATCACACACTAGCAATATCCACAACAAGTGTACTTGGCAACTGAGGAAGATTTTGCCTTATTAAATAATTTATTGTACTCTTCATTGAACCTGGGAAACCAACTTTATTTTTTAGAACAGTTTTAGATTTACAGAAAAACTGAGCAGATAATACAGAATTCTGTATAACCCTCTCTCCTTCACACAGTTTCCCCTATTTTAATATCTTGCATTCATGTAAGCCTTTTAATTAATGAACCAATACGAAAATACCATTGTTAAGTTATGTTAAATGTAATTATGTTAAGGTTCATTCATTGTGCTATACAGTTCTGTGGGTTTTGAAACATGCAAAATATCATGTATACACCATTACAGTATCAAACAAAATAGTTTCACTGCCCAAATATCTTCTGTTTTCCTCTCTCCATCTGCTCTTCTCTCACAAACCCTGATCTTATTCACTGTCTAGTTTTGTCTTTTCCAGAATGTCCTATAGTTGCAATCAAACAATATGTGCAGCCTTTCCAGACTGGCTTCTTTACTTAGAAATGTGTATTTAAGGCTCCTCCACATCTTTTTGTGGATTGTTAGTGCATTTTTTAAATTGCTGAATATTATTTCATTGTATAGATGTACTATAGTTTGTTTATCTATTTGCCTGTTGAAAGATATCTTGGTTGCTGCCAGTTATTAGTGATTAGGAATAAAATGCTATAAACATTTGTGTGCAGGCTTTATGTATTTTCAGACATTGTTTCTTGAAATATTTTTCTGCCCCCTTCTTTCACACCATTTTACCTAGGATTCTAATTACATGCATGTTGGACAGCTTTTTACTTTCCCATGTGTCTCTAAAGCTTTGTTCATTTCTCTTCTTTTTTTAAAATCTTCTCTGTTCTTCATATTGAATAATTTTATGACTCTAAATTCAAATTCATTGATACTTTCTTTTCTATCACAAATCTGCTATTGAGATAATTGCACTCACCATAGTGAATTTTTTCATTACAGTTGTACTTTTCAGTTCTAAAATTTCTGCTTTGTTCTTTTTTATAGTTTCTACTTATCTCTTGAGATTTCCTATCTTTTCATTCATTGATGCCATATTTTCTTTGAATCTCTTGAAAATTCATTCCTTTTCTCCTTTGACATATTTATATCTGCTGACTGTATCTACTACTTAGCAATCCTCTCTACTAAATACAGTGCCTGGGTCCCTTGATGTCCTTTTTACTGATTACATTTCTCCCCTGATATGGATCACTTATGTTTCTTTGCATTCCCAGTAATTTTTGGTTAAAATAGTGGACATTATACTGTAGCCACTCTTTATTCTGTTATTGTTCTGATGAATATTATTGCCTTTTTTGTTGTAATATACAAGTTACCTTTTCTGGACTCAAAACTACAAAATATGACCTCAGGTTGTACCACCTTCTTTTTCAGCTTCCAGTTGCTGCTTTTTAAACTTGACTTCCTGGTTCTCTCCCCTGTGCCTGCACATTTTAGGAGTCAGTCAAGAATTTGAGTAAATGTATATTAAGACTGTGGAGCTCATCCTCTCTATGGCTCTTTTGCTCTGTTTCCCCATAAATTTCCAGTTGCTCCTTCAACTGCAAGTTCCTCTCTCTAACATTTCAAAGCAGTAAGACTTGTACTTTTTGCCAGTTGAACTGCAATCAGTCCACAGGAAATTAGCACATCTCATTAGGAGTAGTAGTGTATTTCAAGGGTAGACTGGCCTCTAGCTTCTGACTACTTTTATGTCAAGCTCCCTGGGATCTTTTGTGTGCATACTTAGTTTAGCAGTCACCCAGAGACTGGGGCAGAGTTTATACTCAGACTTGGATATCAGCCTTTTCTGATCCTCTCTCACTCCAAAATTGCAGCCTTAAATTTCCAGCTGCTCTGATGATCTGAACTCTTATCTGCCACCCTGAACTGACGAGACTGCAATTTTCTGTTACCAGAATGAGGATGAGAGTTTGGGGAATCCTTTGGCCAGCAAAGCCACATAATCACAGTTCTCACCTAAAGAACTAGCCAGCTATCAAGATTATATTTTTCCCTAGTTTCTACCTACCATTGGTCATTTCCCAGTGACTTCAAGTAATGACTTTATTTATAATTTTATCCAGTTTTAAAAATTGTCTGCTGGAGGTCACCTTCATATCAACATCACTGGATAGCCTGCCCATGTTACATTAAACTTTATACTTTGATAGAATTTAAAAGACAAAGCACAAAAAATGTTAAATCTATATTAATAGACACATATTGCATATAACCATATTACATATATAAAAATATAATTTGTGATAAAAATAACATAAAGGTGCAGAAAGTGGAATGTAAAGGAGTAGAGTTTTATGAATAAACTTAACCACAGTGGTGAAATACATGTACACTGAAAACTACAAAGTATGCTGAAAAAAACTAAAAAAGCTCAAATGAAAAGAGATGCCAGTGCTACCCAAAGTGGTCTACAGGTTTAAAGCAATCCCTACCAAAATCCTAGTAGTTATTACAGAAATAGAAAAATCCATCTTAACATTTGTGTGGAATTCCAAGGGATTCTGAATAGCCAAAACAATCTGGAAAAAGAAGAACAAAGTCGGAGGACTCACATTTCCAACTTATTACAAAGTTACAGTAATGAGTGTTTTGCAGTACAAAACAGTGTTGCTGTATTGCATAAATACAGATATATAGACTAATGGACTAGCATAAGAATCCCAGGGGAAAAAACACCCAAACATTTACATATGGGCAAATGATTTTGACAAGGGTGCCAAGACCATTTGGTGAGGGAAAGAACAGTCTTTTCAATAAATGGTGCAGTGATAACTGGATATCCACATGACAAAGAATGAAGTTTGTCCCTTACCTTACACCACATGCAAAAATTAACTCAAAATGGATCAAAGACCTAAACATAAAACTATAAAACAGTTGGAAGAAAATGTAGAGTAAAAGCTCCATTAACATGAAATTTGGCAATGATTTCCTAGCTATGACACCAAAAGCCAGATAAGAAAAGGAAAAATAAAATGGATAAACTGGGCTACATCAAAATTGAAAACTTGTGCAACAAAGAACACAATCAGTAGAGAGAAAAGGCAATCCATGGAATGGGAGAAGATATTTGTAAATCATACATCTGGTTAACATCCAGAATATAAAGGACTTTCACAACTCAATAACTTCAGCAACAGCAAAACCACCAAAAACCTGATTGAAAATGGGCAAAGAGCTTGAATAGACATTTTTTTCCAAAGGATACATACAAATGACCAGCAAGCATATGAGATTCTGGAGCATTACAAATCATTGGGGTAATGTAAACCAAAACCACAATGAGATATCTATACTCATTAGAATGGCTGTCAGAAAAACAGAAAATAAGTGTGGGGAAGGCTGTGGAGAAATTGGAATTCATGTGCACTGTTATTAGGAATGTAAAATAGTACAGCCGCTATGGAAAACTGTATGGTGGTTCCTCAGAAAAATTAAAAATAGAATTACCATGAGTCATTAATTATACTTCTGAGTATATATCCCAAGGAATTGAAAGCAGGATCTTGAAGAGATATTTGTACACCCATATTTATAGCAGAATTATTCCAGAGAAAAGTGGAAGGAACCAAATGTCTATCAACTGATAAATGGGTAAAAAAATTGTGGCATATACATACAATGAAATATTATGCAGCCTTAAAAAGGAAGAAAATTCTGATACATGTTATGGATGATTGAACTTTGAGGATATTACACTAAGTGAAAAAGCCAAATACAAAAAGACAAATTCTATATTGTTTCACTTATATGAGGGAAGAAAATAGCTTGGTGGTTGCCAGAGGCTGGGGGGAGGGGCAAATGAGGAATTGTTCAGTATTGCAACAATGTTTCAGTTTTGCAACATGAAAGTTCTCTGGAGCTTAGTTGCGCAATGGGAATATATTGAACTACACACTTAAAAATAGTTATGGTAAATTTCTTCTGTGTGTATTTTACTCTAATTTTTTTAAAAGATAGAATATTTTCTGTTAATATATTCAAACATATTTCATTTGTTTGATTTTGAGATATCCCTTCTATAATCAACCATCCTCCTGCCCCAGTCAATATAGACTGGTCTCTCTTTACACTTGTTTTATAGCTACTGTCAAGCTCTGCTTTTATGATTATCCTTAGGATTCTTTTGACTTGGATCTTTTGTGAGATCCTCTGGTTTGTGGAGCCTATCCTTTTCTTTTTTTGTTGTTGTTCACTGCACTGTTTGGTAGAACACCTTCTTCAGTAGCTTCCTAAAAAAAAGTGGATGAGACATAATTTTTTCAGACCTAATATATCTGAAAATGTCTTTTTTCAGTCTTCATACTTGATCAATTATTTAGCTGATTATGGAATTCTTGGTTGGAAGCCATAATTGTGGAAATGCTACTTTTTTCTTTTCTTTTTTAAGTGAGGTGGTTAAAAAGTCCACTGCCATTCTGATTCCTCTTTTCTCTTCTGGGATTAAAATATATATATATATTTCTGAAAGCTTTTAAGATTTCTCCCTTGTTCTTAGTTATGCTTGCTCCAAGTATTGAAATTTCAGTCATCTACCTTGGTACGTGTCCACTGTGCTGCCCATTCAGTGGGCCCTTTGATTCTGGAACGCCATGTTCTTCAGTTCTAGGGAAATGTATTAAATTGTTTCTTTAATAAATTTCTTCATTTCTTATATTTTCCCTTTCTGGAAATATTACCATTCACATGTTACACTAATCCTCTTGTTTTCTTATATATTTTCTCTCTTATTCACTATCTCTTTGACTTATTCTCTATAGTTTCTGAGAGATTTCCTCAGAAATTTTAATTCCAACTTTTATCATATTTTAATTCCAACTTCCAAAATTTGCTTCTTCAGATTTGTGTGGTTTCTCTTTTGGTGCCTTCATGTCCTTCTTTCAACAATCTGAGAATAATAATTATATATTTTTTACTTTTCTTTGGTCCCTCATATTTTCTGTTTCCTTCAAGTTCCTTCTTTTATGTTTGTATCATGTTGCTTCCTGTCTTTCATGTCAGATGCTGCCCTCAAATACCCAGTGATCCTTGTCTGGCTACTCCTATTTAAGGCATTAACTCACTAACTACCGGACTGAAAGCTATGTCTCCAGATACAGGCACAGAGATTACTGAGCTGAACTCTGGGGTTATCAGTCAGGAACCCAGCTCCTCTGTTGGGCGAACACCTCAGAATCTCTTGCTCTAGTCTATTTCTCTATAAAGGTAATTTTCATTCTCCTGTCTTAAAGTACTACCGCCAGAGCTCTCAGGAGCCAAGTAATGGGGAGTCCAGAAGGGAAAAAAGGTTTAATATTCCTTTTTTTAACCTCTGTCTTACTGCTACATATTGCTATGCCAGTCCTGAGCAAGTTAACAATCCCTCTGGTTCCAGCCCATCCAAAGCTTTAATCTGGAGTCTTCTTCCAGTGTTGGTGTTGGGGGGCAGTTCCCTGGTTGTATGGGGGGGTCAGGGCAAAACTGCTTCTAATATAGATTTTTTTTAACTCTTTAAAATAGGTATATTATTCATAGTTTATATATAAACAAACAAGGCCACAGAAAGAGTTGATCAATGCCATACAGCTAATAAAATATAGAACTAGAGTGAATATAATAGCGATAGTGAAAATAGCAGTTTCTCCCTAATTGAACCTGCAACTGCGCAGAGTAAAACACAAACAGAGCATATAACTTAGATACTATTAACCTCACATTTCATAGAAAAAGCAACTAAGCTGAAGAGAAGCTACATTATTTATTTCAACCCTCTTGTTTTTAAGCCACTCACACTCCTACTCTCTTAGCTCCCTGGTGTTTCCAGTCCTTGAGTCTTTCTGGATTCTGCAGTGCAATTGCTGGCTTCTGGTTCTCCATGATTACAGATGTAGCTCCAGCAATCTTTGGTCTTCTACTTCAGGAACTCAAAACCAACTGCTTTTTTGTTTCCACAAATTTCATGCTGATGCCTCTTAACCCATTCTCCTTGCTATTTCCAACATATTTTATGGGTGTTTTAATAAATGGTAGAATTAACAACATGTGGTCATCTCTCTTAAGTTCAAGAATCTCATTCTCACATCACTTAATTTTGGGCCATGCTCAAGGATAGAATTGTCTCTGTTTTTGTTTTCCCTTTATTGGTCTTCTCATGTTTTTAGCACCTATTACATACCAGACATTCTATAAGGCTGAATGAGACATGAAGGTACTTTGTAAGAAATGGTTCACTCTTGTGAAATCTATTCCTTCCATTGCTATGGGAAAACACTCACTCCATAAGCCTCTATATAAGTTCTTTTGCCTTCAAATTCCCAGAGAATCTTTGCTCTTTTAAAGAGTAAATACATTTCTGTTTTCTGTCAGTATAAACTGTGCAACTCACCATGTCTCAGTTTGAACCAAGGCTTCCAGGAAGCTCAAAATCAAATCTAAGCTTTGACTACACATTTGTAAATTACAGGCTTTTCATTTCATGTCCTGTTCTTGAATGTCTGTTCTTGTATCTTCATTTATGTTGATTTTTCTGTTCAGAAATTTTGTACAAGTGTTTGAGAATGATTCATATCTTTGTTCAGTGAGATGGCATAAGCACTCCTACCTTCATACATAAAAAAACAGTTAATAATGATTAATTTAAGTGCTTCTTAGTGAAGCACTTACATATAGTTAAGTTTGAGAAACTTGTTCAAAGAAAATGACAGGCCTTTCTTCTTCTCTTAAAAATACTTTGTATCATTCCCACACACATAGTAGGTCCTTTGGAATATTCCCTAATTGAATGAATGAATAAAATAATTTCTTAGAGATTTGCTAATTAGTGGAATATTTTATTACTGAATAATTAAAGGAGCCCTTTCATTGGCAAAGTCAACTAACATTTACCGAGTGCATTTAAGTTTAATGTCATCTTAAATTACAAACACCCATTTCTATTGCCTGAAAAGAGAATAAGCCTAACGATATCTCAATGGCCCTGCTAACTATAAGATTTGATGATTTCTGTGGTTTTATAGCACTACTAGTTGTTAGGTTTTATATTTTAGAGCAAGTCCCTAAGCACAAAACAAGTCAGCAGATTTAGACCTTCATCCAGATCAGTGCCTTGAGATTCTCCAGACTGGATTTTTGTTGTCCTCCCATGTTTCAGAATTATATAAAACAAAAACAAAATCATTCTTGATTGAATGATGGGTGCTTTTAAAAGGGCTGGCTGTGCTTGTGGATATTAGAATATATAGACATTCTCTAAGAGTCATACTCATCAGCTTTTATCAAGTTCTCCAGCGCAGATACCTCACCCTCCCTAAAAAAGGCAAAAAAATTTTTGAGGGGTGGAGTGGTGTGAGATCAAGAAAGTTTTCATACTTAGTAAGACCTATAAAAGGTTTGGTCTTGAAGAATATTTGTAAACCAGTCTCTGATAGATTCTATTGTTATTGGTATTGTTATTATTGTTGTAAAACTTCATGGCCCTCCTGGTGGGTCGAGTCGATATTAGCTAGTCCACGGCACTGCCAAAGTATTTACACAATGCAATGATTTATAATTGAGTTGGGTGGCGTCCTTTTCTCTGTGAGGAAAAGATAGAAGAAACAAGATTGACCAAGTAAATGTTAATATTCAGAAGATGATTTAGAGTGCAGAGCTCAGATTGGTTTTCCCATTACACTGAAGTATTACAGAGATGTGCAGAAACACTGTTGGTTATTATTACTAATACACATGTGCCAGGATGTATAGGCAGGTAGAAGGATTGAAAGGCAATAGAATTAGGTCTGGATTCCAGGGAGTTTATAAGCTTAAATCACAGATACTTGACATCAGGCAAATGGAGTTTCAGGGACTGAACAATAATTTGGAACCAAAGGTATTTGAGAATGCCAGTTATTAAGATAAATTATTTTCTTAAGATCACCATGGCAAAGCAACTTCTAAAAATGTAGTTATCCCAGTGCATGTCTTTCCATATTTTGAACTGTCTCTTCCTTTTTTATTTGAAATAAGCATTTTGACCAACATATTTTACCTTTCACCCAACCCTGTGAGAGGTTGGGGGAAATTTGTAATGGAGGTTCTGGGAGAAAAGGAGTATCTCAAATCTGTTAAAAGACATGTCAGATTCAGCTTTGAACAGGATTATTGTCTTTATTCAAAAACTAGGGCCCTTTGTACTTTTCTTCTTAGTGGGAAAAGGCACCCTGACCCTATCTCAACTCTCTTTACTCTCAGGTGAGGAAAGAAGAGATTTGATTGATTATGCACTAAATGTGGAAATTTTGGAATGCATCAATGAAGGGAAGGCAGCAGGGATGGTGGCAGTCTTGCTGGTCATGTGACAGGACAATCACAACACACACACACAGTGTTTAGATCTTGGTCAAATTCAGGATTGTGAGGTCTGGAGGAGGCAACGGCTACACTACATGGTCGGCACATCGAGTCCTGTCATTTAGTGTTTTCGTGTCCTATCACTACAATCAGATTTAAGCCCCTTAACATCAGGGACCAGACATTTGCTTCCGTGTCGCCCCCAGTGGAAGGAACACATGGTCTTTCACTCTAGTGTGAAACATCCTTATATAAGGAGAAAATCTTCGGCTTAAAGCAAAGAGGATCCGGAGTAAGCTACTTCACCATTTGTAAATCATAAAGTTATACTAAAGAAAGACATAGAGTGGAAGAAATAAGCATGTCACAAGGCGAAAAATCCAGTTTTGTATTACATTATATTCATAAGATGTTTCGGGTTATCTATTTTTTATTTACACAACTTGTTTGGTCAACAAGATCTCAAGTTCTCCTATCTAGTTTCATCAATCTTTTTCCTCACTTTTTTTTCTGGGTTTCATTATTTCTCTTCATTATTCACTGAATACCTCCTCATTGCTTAGGTGCTTTTTTAATTTAAGTACATATGTACATATGCATTAACAAATAATGTTCAAGTGCCTACTCTGTTCTATGTATAGTCCCTGACTTTATGCATCTAAATTAGACATTATTGGTAAATACCAAGAAGATATGATAAAGATTTTAAAAATTAGAAAACATATATATATATCAGATCATATATACTTGAGGGTCCTGGTGGAAAGTATTTTAGACTATGACTTTCTTAGAGAATACACAAGGGAGAATCAATCACATCAAATAATAAATAATGGAAAATGACATTCTAAAGGAGTAGTTTTAGAGTTGCAATTATTTGATTTACAGAGGGGAAGACTAACATATAATGTCATAAAAGCCCCAGTTATATTCTTCTTGCATATAATTTCTTTCTTATCAAAGTGATATATGTTCTTGGTTTAAAAAAAGCAAGTAATAACTGAAAAACAGCAGTTCTCTGCCTTACCTCCCTACATCTTGATATCTGATCACCAAGAGAATCCACTTTTGTTAATTTTCCCTGTTTCTTCTGCTACTTAGTAGCATACCATGTTCAAATCTGGATTAGAAACTGTTTAGGTTGTCTATTTTGTTCATTCACAGAAGTTATGCTGTCCACCAGATTGCAAACTCCTGGGTCCCAAGGATCTCAGGCGGTGACTTCTCTTCCCTAGCGCCTGTACTACGCATCAGGCCAAAGAAGATCGCTATCGTTTGTTGTTTAACCCTGTTTGGCAACCTTCCCTGTGGTTTGTCAGAATCCGTGTCAGTGAGCATCCGTGTCGTCTCTAAGCAGCCGGGGCTATTTAGTTTTAGAAGGCAGGATGATGGAGTGGAAAAAGCAGGAAAGACTTAGAATTGAAAGAAAACCTTGGTTTGAGTCCTGTGTGGTCTTGGGAAGTCACTATTGCCTCTCTTGGCTTCTGTTCCCATCTGTAAACAAGATTATCAACTTTGCTTCTCTTCACAGACAAGATTTACATATGCGCCCATAAAAGCTCCATAAATTAAGCAATTTCCATTCTTATACTTTCCAATAGTATGTCCTGTGATGATGGAAATGTTATATATCTGTGCTACCCAATATGGTAGCCACTGGCTACATGTGGATATTGAGCCCTTGAAATATGGCTAGTGTGACTGAGGAACTGAATTTTTAATTGTATATGATTTTAATTAATTTCTGTTTCAATAATTGATTTGGATAGTGCAAATCTAGTTTAACCTCCTGGTTTTACAGATTCAGTTATTGAGGCCCAGAGAGCTTACATTGATTGCTATGTTAAGCTCACATGACTGGTTTCTGGAAGAAGTGGAAACAGAACTCATATAAATAATTTTTGTTAATGTAGTAAGCATATAGTTATTGTTGAATGATTCCCTTTATATTAAATTATATTTCATTATAATCAAGGGAAATTCATCAGTGACAGGGTGGGGAAATAAAGGTGATAGCAAATTCCTTTGTACTCACATTAAATGTTCGTACTTAGATTGAAACATATATACTATAAATATGGGTGGATAACATTTTAAGAACATACAGATTGAATCAATTTAGATGAGAACTTTTTATCTTTTATACATGAAGCTAAGTGAAAGATAGAAGAGTTCTTAGACTCAATTAAAATTCTCCATTTGTAAATGAGGGCATTTTGACCCCGAAAAGTCTATATTCCTGCCATTGAACTCTTAGTTCAATGCCACTTTCACTGATCTGATTTCTTTTTCATGATAACAGTTGTTGTGTCATTTTATTAGAAAAGCAAGTGTTTCCATTCTAGAAAATTTGGAAAACAATTTTGCAAAAGGTAAAGATAAAAATCACTTGTATTCCCCCCACCTCCAGATAAACACTTGGTAGGATTTTTCCTATTACATACAATATAGTTCATTTAAATAAAGCTGAGATTATTCTGTTTGATACTTTGATCTTTTTTTCACTTCCTGAGAACTCATGAACATTTTCTCAGGGTCAGACCTAGTTTTAAATTCTAGTTCTGATTTAATGAGTAAAGGCACATCGAACATGTCATAACTTCTTTATGCCTTGGTGTCCCAACAGTGATAACAGCACATACTTCATAGTGTTGTTGTAAGGATTAAATGAAAATTCATGTTTCTGGCTGTTCATTTTCTTTTCTATCTAATGTTATATTTTAGCCAACATGATTTCCCTGCCCTGAGCACGATTTCTCAGGTACTCAGAAAGGTAGGTCAGGAGTCACGTTAACTGGAAACTTCACCTTGACTAAAACCAAAACCTGAGCCCAGATGGGGGCTTTCAGAGGTCCCACATAAGCTACAGATGAAGGAAGAGGGGAGCGTAGAAGAAAAGGAGACAAGCAGACCAACACTAAAAAAGGGACAGAGATCAGCTTTTAGTCTTTTTCTGTAGTCCCACCTCTCTGCACACCATTAGGCAACTCTGAATCTTCAGTTTCTGGAATGAGTTAGGAGTCCCAACTCTATCACTTATTATCTGGAGAACCATGAGTAAGTCTCAACTTCTACCATTATGTTTCATCGTCTGAAGAAGGAGGGTTTTATACTAGATGATCTTAGGGATATTTTGAATTCTAATGCCTAATGTCCTGTGACTCCAGCTGCCTTGCTTGTACCTGCCTAGGACTTCCTGCAGCTATCTTCAATTCTCTCTTTCTTCAATTCAAGATTATTCCTCGAATCTGTCTAGAGGCATTCAAAATGAGGAGCAGGGTGGCAAGGAAGGTGGATAAGCTGCCTCATGCTGACCATCTCCAAGGAATACACAAAATACATCAAATGCCCAAAAACCTTATGTCAGCTCTGCAAGAAAAAAATAAAAGCCAACTTGTGTCTCTTGATTGCTTGCTATCTGCCTCCTTCTTGAAAATTCTTTGAAGCTGGTGTAATTATTAGTGTCCCCATTTTGTAGATAAGAAAACTTAGCCACTTTACCCAGGTGGTACAAGAAATAACTAACATTCTTCTGCTTTGAATATAGATAGTCGACTCCAGAATCCATACTCTTAATAAAAAGAATACAACAACTCCTCAATAAATATCCAATACAAAAAAGAAGTCACTTGGGAAAAAATAGCCAGAATCCTAAAATGGGCATGATGGTTGGCAGTTTGGGAAGAAATCAAGCCTTTCGCTAACATGTGCTTTTGTGTCCCACTGCACAGTCATCCTTGCATAACCAGTGAGCAGCCACAGGGCCTCAGCACAGCACACGTGACAATACGTAATGGATGGATGGATGATTAACTGAATGAATAAATGACAAGGAAGAGAAAGACAACTTGCCTCTCCTACCTTGATCAGAAGCAGAAAATTTGAGATAGTATTCTGCATGTTCAACGGGAGAATAGAGCTTCCTTTCTATTTCGTCTGTATGGAAATGCAAACAGGTGTTAGAAAGCTCGTGTTACATTTCCACAAAATCCATTTAAATAAACATGTCTCAGCTTGCCATAGCTCATTGAACTTGGAATGTAACATGACAACAGTCAAAAAAACATAAAGGGAATTTTTCTGGGAACTCAACAAAAAGCAATTTGGATTGGAGACCTACATATCAACAACTTCTCTTGCGAAAGAGTGCTTTGGTGGTCATGATCCAGATTTTAAGGTAGAGTCATGCAAGACATCATAGGGATTGGGGGCCCTAGACTTTCCAGAAAACAACTGAGTAGTCACATTCATCTGCTAAAAGATCCTCTAGTAAATCCGTGCTTTATTCAAATTTCTATTTCTTAGAAGTCACTTTTTAAGTAATGAAGGGTATGACTCCTCCATTTGAAAAGAATATTGGGAGAGTCAGGTTACTGTAAGAATGATTCTCCTTTAAAGTCTATTATTGTAAAAATGGAATTCTAAGATAGTTGAACATGTCCCCTGCTCTTAGGAAAGCAAATCTGAATTAAAAAGATGGGCCTGAATCCATGAGGAGGGACTCTGCTCTAACATAGCATTTATTATCCACCTTGTGTTGACTGGTAGTTAGGCTGGTCTGGTGAGATACAGTGAGATCCTGAGAGGAGACATTTCTTCTGCTGAAATTCATTTGTCTCTCAGGACAGTTTTTCACATAGCAAGAGTTCCAAAAAGGTTAGATTAGTTTAAATTAGTTTAACATGTAAAATATGAAGTTCTGTCAAGCTATTTATGAATTGTCCTCATGAACACGAAAAGGGAGAGGCTACAGCTTAAACTCAGGTGACTATAGAGTAACCCTCTGATTGGCTCAAAAGAGTGGACCCCAAATATGGGCCAAGGGCCAGAGAAAGAAGGACTAATAAAATATTGAATATGGCTGGCCTAATTTCAACAACGTATTTTGCCATCTTGCCCATCTTAGAGAGGAAGCTCTAAGCTATGAGTGCGTTCTGACATTAAGGAGAAAGTTGAAGTACATAAGTTAGTTTGTACGGGGAAGCGATGTTATTTAGCAAGAATAATTGGCCTAATATCCATGACCATGGGTACATGATAGCAAAGTGAGTAGTTGGTTTGTAGATTCAAACAACTAGTTGCCCTGTTTCTGCCACTGCCTGTTTAGGCAGCCTCTTGGGGTTACATAGAAAAGGCAAACAATAATTTGTCTCAAATAAGTTCTGGATAATTTCTTGACCTTAGTACATGCTTAGCCACTCTTTCTGTGGTTTGTGATCTTGGCTTTCCCTCAGGACACTTTTTAAATGCGATGGACCTCAAGCCACTCAACACATAAGCATGCCACCACAGAACTTGGTCTTGCTGCTCTGTTTCTCTGGACCCTGCTTAGTAAACTTCCTTGAATCCTAATTCACGTTATCCCATAGCTATGATAAAAGGAGGGGTGGGGAGAAAGATGCCACCAGGGGGACCCTGATACATATGGTCAGGCCTGCTGAAAAAGAGAGACCTTCCAGGATGTCTCCATTGATTGTCTGGGTTCTTAGATACTACAGTGCCAGACCCATTCTTAACTACAGGCAGGAGAATTCTCCAACAAAACTGTATGTTTCTTGGTTATATGACTCCCTCAATTTTTATAATCAAATTCTGGACTTAACTACATTATTTACTCATCTCTCCTTAGCTATTTATCTCCAGTCTCAAAGGAAAATATCTTTTCTTACTTCCAAAACTAATTCCTTCAAGTAATGATCTCCACCCTTCCAGCCTCTTTAAGGACTGTCTCACCAACGGTCTCCACTCTGCACTCTGAGGTCTCTCCCTCCCTATTGATTATTTTCTCTAAGTAAGTAAAGGGATCAAGTCTCTCACATGTTTAAAAATAAACCCACCACCTTCCTCAAACCCACAGACCTCTTTTCACCCACAATTACAACTCTTATTTATATAGATAAAATGTTCTCGATTCACTGGCTCTGTTTTGTACTTGCTAGTCATTCCTCAGTCTGTGGTATTAGGCTCTTTAAGATTAAGCTTAGGGAAGTGCCCGATTCCTTATTGAATTAAAACATTATTGAACTTCACTCTAATCACAATTACTTCTTCTGCCCAGGCTAGGGTTTTTGGCAAGCCATAGACAGGGAAGACGGCCACGGTCCTTCCTTCTCTTTTTCCATATTTTATGACCAAGACGTCTTCTCCCTCGTCTAGTGTCACAGCTCTAACACCGTAAGGGGCACAGCCAGAGAGACAGAAGGAAGGCAATAGGGCAGAAGCGTCTAGCCTGACGGTTAGTCAGCTAAGATGGCTTTATGCTTTCTGCCCTGACAAATGTTAAAGTTGACCCTTTCTCTTCTGGATATATTTGAAGTTCTTCACAGGCCCTGTGGGGAACATGAGTTGCAATTTCCAGGTGATGTATCTTTTTTCCTTTTGTACCCTGCTGCCCTGCCCCACGCTCCGGTGTTTTAGCTGCTTACTCCCAACAGATCTTCTCTTTTGGGGGTCCAGTTGTCCCTTCAATTGACCCACTTAGGCAGGATTTCAAAGAGTTACAGGACAGTTTTATTTCTCCCACATGACCCCCAGGTGCCCCATGGAAAGTCCTCACACGTTCTCTCCTGAGTTGGTGTAATGTGAGCCAAACCCAACAGCAGCTCCCCACTCCCCGGCCAGAGCAGCCACCCCGCCTCCCTGTTGCCCTCCACGTTCCTCAGATGGGTGCCATACACAAGGCCAAAATGTCAAGGGAGACATAGCAAGCTCACTGAAGAATCCTATTGACTTAAAATGAAAAAGAATCATCCTCTCCCTCCATCACAAATCCTCTCTCTAAAACAATTCTTTTACATTCTTAACATGTGGGAATTATGAAGCATGTGCCTGACTCCTACTATGAAAGGTTTTTGCCTGGCAGTCCGGGATCTATCCCTTTAGGATATGTCCAAAAGTTCACTCTAACATGCTAATAGCCACACAGTTCCAGAGGAGGCAAGTACTTGGCAGATAGGCTGACGTGCCTTGGTTCTCAAGTGGTGTTCCTTAGAGAGATTACTGCCCTGAAAATATCTTCACCAGAGGGAGTGAACCCTACTAAAAATGCATGTCTTCTCACAGCCTGATTACCCTCAGGGGTCCACTTGTTTGAATGATATCCTGACAGCATGATCCTCACCCCATTCTGTCCCTTATCTTATTTAATGTGATCCCACATGGGACATGTCCAGTTTGAAGGCTCCATTTGATAGGAACTTAAAGGATTTTAGAATTAGGACCTGCAGAGAATAAGACTAAGGAAAATACACAAAGATGAAATGTAACTAGTTTCAGGACAAATAATCTAGTATTTTTGTCAGGTTAAGGGTTTTTTTTCTTTGCTGTATAGAAAATCTGGATTTCTCCTGCCCAATGCTATTTCCTTGAATATCAAAGATTGGTAATTCAATTATTTTGGAGACTACTGGAGATGTTACAGAAAGAATGTTCCATAAATTTCAATGATAAATAATCATCACTAAAGAAAGAGGAACCTGTCTGTCTTACATGCAATCTGAAAAATCCTAACATAAGGCTCATAACTGTGTTAACAGTTTCCTGTGGTCTCCACTTCCATGTAGGGCCTATGGGCAAGGTGACACAGGGGGACAGAGGATACAGAAGAGAATCCTTCAGCCTATACTTGACTAGAAAGGGACTTTTAAAAAATGTACAGCTGACCATGTAACTTCCTTAGTGTAAATGTCCTCAACTCTAATGAAAGAAGAAACTCCATAGTCTGGCAGACAAACACCCTTGACAACATGGCATTGCCTTCTGGACTCTCTAAACTCATCTTTCACACATACCCTATGCTCCAACCATAGGTGCTTCCTACAGTATGCCATATGCATGTGTACCTCCTGCCCTTACATCCTTTCTATATTTGGTTAGTGCCTACACGTCCCTCCAAGCTCATCCCCTCTGATATCCTCACCATGACCACCTCCACCTTCTATCTCCCAGAGCACCTAGCTTCAATCCCTCAGTCTCACTTGTTGTGCTGTAGAGTTTGCTCTATCGGAAAGTCTGGGGGTTACAGTGGAATCAGACAGACCTGGTTCTTGCCCTGATGGTGCCACCTGCTAGTATGCAACCCTGAGCTACTTACAAGACCTCCTAAAGCTTCACTTCCTCATTTTATTATCTGAAAAAAATGGGAATGATAATGCATACATATCTCATCAGGTTGTTATGAGGATTAAATGAAATAATGCATGTAAAGCACTAAAAACACGACTTAGAACATGTAAGATTTCATTAAATGTTACTTGATATTAATCATAGCATTTATGGGGCCTTCTATGGTACCAACCTCAATAAAGAAGCAAAGATGTATACATTTTCCCCTCAAACTCCCAAAGCATTCATAGCACTGAATTTAATTCCATTAAAAAAAAAGGGTTTGGAGTGCTCCTAAATGAAAGAAAAACAGGACACAATGATTCCACAGCACAGAGTGGCTGCTTCCTGGCTAACGTCCTTGCCTCCCTCCTATTCCATGTTAGACCTGTCGTTCCAGCTATGAACAGATGAAGGACAATCATGCCACAGGCAAGAGGTAACCCCCTTCCAGACCTAGAACTTTCTCCTTTTAGAGGAGAAAGTGGCAAATAAATAAATAAAATCTGTATAAATTTAAATAATTGGAAGGCAGCTTGACTGAAAAAGACACTTTTCTTTTTCACCACAAATGTCACCATCTGGACTTTTCCTTTTTTAATTTCTTTGGGACCTGACAAGTCACTGGGCTGATATAATCACACCCAGTCAAAAATGACAGACACATCTCTGCAAGTTAGCATGGGCAGAGTTCCAGGGTGGCCGGTGAGGCCCCAGAAACCAGTGGGAGGGTGATTTCAACAGCCACCCCCAGCCCCACCCCCTGCCTTCCCCAGAACACAAGCACGAGTGAGGTGTGATCAGCTTAAATACACACACACACACATAGGCAGACACACATGCATTTGTGGACATGTGCACCATTACCACATAGAATTCAATTAACTCAGTAGTTAATTCATTTTCCAGTAAAAAACTTAAGGTCAGGAAAGGCCAGTCAGCAGACTGTGCTGCTATTAATAAACTACATGTGGCCACCCTCTTTCTGTATTTGCCTTTGTTTCTCCCAAACAGTCCTTCACTGAGCAAGACAGGAAAAATCAAAGGGAACAAGTAAAGTGAATCCAGTGTTCTACATTCGTCAACTCAGAAGGTTCACATGGCCACAGGTCCAGGGACAGACTCACAGGTATCACATATAAACATTCCTAACCACTAAGCCATCTTATTTAATATTTTTACTTTTTCTATGTTGTTCTGCTTGTCATTGTCTGGAAAATTCAATTCTCCCCCTGTTCATCTTGTGAACTATATATTTTCAAAATAGGAAAATTTAGTATTTTTCAAATTGTCTTCTATGGCAATTTATAAGGCTCCAGACTTTAGGAATTTTGCCTACTGCCTATTTTATTTGCATGGGACTTAATGTGGGCATATACATACACATATATATGAATACATCTATTCATTTGCCAAACTGTTAGCAATGTTCTATGTACATGCACTGTGCTAAGATTACAAGGGCAAAGTCTACTAGAACAATGCTTTTCTAACTTGAATGTGTTTATGTATCACCTTAGGAGATTGTCTAAATGCAGATTCTCATTCAGTAGTCTGCATTTTCATGTCACTGGTCCACAGGCCGCATTATAAGTAGCAAAGAATCAGGAGTTAGACATAGGTTTTATATTAGAAATTTGTGAGTCCTTTCTGGGCACTTCCCTCAGCTGCATGCCCCACACTCAGTCATTAACCAGAGTGATCACTCCCTAAATACCCCCCAAATTCACCATCACTGCCACAAGCCTGGCCCATCTCCATCCAATCGTTTGTCCCCTAGACTGCAGTAGTGACCCCCCCCCCAATGACTTCCCCTTGCCACTCTTGCCTCTCTTCACCTGTATTTAACCAGAGTGTAACCAGAGTGATATATTTAACATGCAAATGAGATCTTGGGCCTTTCTTGCCT